>JANAVB010010200.1:600000-845000 GCA_029216955.1 Iris pallida
GTTGCACCTGACTGGGGTGTGCCAGGTCAGGTTGCGCCTAGTCAGGTTGCGCTTGACTGGGTGCGCCAGGTAAGGTTGCACCAAGTCAAGTTGCGCCTGACTGGGGTACGCCAGGTCAAGTTGCGCCAAGTCAGGTTGCGCCAGGGCCAAAGGGTGCCTGGACTGGATTGCGTCTCGCTAAAAAGTGCACGCTGGATCAGGTTGCGCTGTGCTAAAGAGTGCACGCTGGGTCAAGTTGCGCCGGGCACTATTCTTCTTTTCCAAATAGCAAGAAGAACCCATGAAACCCGAAAACTTCAAAATGCCATAACTTGCTCAAAACAAGTCCGAATTGGGACTTCCAAGGGTCTAAACTGCATAGAACGAGTTTTTCTATAGCCTGGAGTGCGCCTCGATGGGCCTCGATCAGGGTCGTCACAAGATAGATCAAGTACAAGTTACATACAATATCACATGCATATGCATCAAGAACTAGGAGAACATGCATGGGGGTAAGGGGTATCATGGCCATAAGTGGCGCTGGTCAAGTGGCGCCAGGAAAATGACAAGTGGCCCAAGGGGAACAGGTGGCGCCTATGTTGGGTTGCGCCAAGCTTGGGTACGCCAGGTCAGGTTGCACCAAGTCAGGTTGCGCCTGACTGGGTATGGCAGGTCAGGTTTTGCCATGTCAGGTTGCGCCAAAATGGGCGCACAATGTCAGGTTATGCCAATTCAGGTTGCGTCTGACTGGGGTGTGCCAGGTCAGGTTGCGCCAAGTCAGGTTGCGCTTGACTGGATGCGCAGGTAAGGTTGTGCCAAGTCAGGTTGCGCCTGACTGGGGTACGCCAGGTCAGGTTGGGCCAAGTCAGGTTGTGCCACGCTAAAGTGCAGGCGCTGGATCAGGTTGTGCCGCGCTAAAGAGCGCACGCTGGGTCAGGTTGCGCCGGACACTGTTCTTCTTTTCCAAACAGCAAGAAGAACCCATGGAACCCGAAAACTTGAAAATGCCATACTTGCTCAAAATAAGTCAAAATTGGGACTTCTAAGGGTCCAAACTGCATAGAACGAGATTTTTTATAGCCTGGTGTGCGCCTTGACGGTCCTCGAGCCGGGTCGTCACAAGATGGATCAAGTACAAGTTATAAGCATATACATCAAGAACTAGGAGAACATGCATGGTGGGGGACAAGGGGTATCATCCCCACAAGTGGCGCTGGTCAAGTGGCGCCAGGAAAATGCAGGTTGCTCCAAGGGGAACAGGTGGCGCCTAAGTTGGGTTGCGCCAGGCTGGGGTACGCAAGGTTTGGTTGCACCAAGTTAGGTTGCACCTGACTAGGTGCACTAGGTAAGATTGTGCCAAGTCAAGTTGCGCCTGGCTGGGGTGCGCAGGTCAGGTTGCGCCAAGTCAGGTTTCCCCTGACTGGAGTACGACAGGTCAGGTTGCACCATGTCTGGTTACGCCAGGGCCAATGGGCGCCTGGGCTGGGTTGCGCCACGCTAAAGAGCGCGCGCTGGATCTGATTGCACCGCACTAAAGAGCGCGCGCTGGGTCAGGTTGCGCCGGGAACTTTTCTTCTTCTTCAAACAACATGAAGAACCCATGGAACCCGAAACTTCAAAATGCCATAACTTGCTCAAAATAAGTCCGAATTGGGACTTCCAAGGGTCTAAACTGCATATAACGAGATTTCTTATAGCGTGGAGTGGGTCTCGACGGGCCTCGAGCAGGGTCATCACTTGATGGATCAAGTACAAGTTACATACAAGATCACATGCATATGCATCAAGAACTACGAGAACATGCATGGGGGGCAAGGAGTATCATGGCTAGAAGTGGCGCTGGTTAAGTGGCCACAGGAAAATGACAAGTGGCGACAAGGGGAACAGGTGGCACCTAAGATGGGTTACGACAGGCTGGGATGCACCAGGTCAGGTTGTACCAAGTCAGGTTGCTCCTGACTGTGGTATGCCAGGTCAGGTTGTGCCAAATAAGGTTACGCCAGACTGGGGCGCATAAGATCATGTTATGCCAAGTCAGGTTGCGCCTGACTTGGGTACGCTAGGTCAGGTTGCGCCAAGTCAGGTTGTGCTTGACTGGGTGCGCCAAGTAAAGTTGTGCCAAGTCAGGTTGCGGCTGACTGGGGCGTGCCAAGTCTGGTTGCGCCAAGTCATCTAACGCTTGACTGGGGTGCGCCAGGTCAGGTTGCGCCAAGTCAGGTTACGCCAGGGCCAAAGGGCGCCTGGGCTGGGTTACGCCGAGCTAAAGAGCGCACGCTGGATCAGGTTGTGCCGTGCTAAAGAGCGCACTCTGGGTCAGGTTGCGCCGGGTACTGTTCTTCTTCTCCAAACAGCAAGAAGAACCTATGGAATCCGAAAACTTCAAAATGCCATAACTTGCTCAAAACAAGTCCGAATTGGGACTTGTCATGACCCGTACCCAGTAAAAGGGCACGAGAAGTGAATATGCCCAGCCTACGCCGCAGTGTCGGTGGTAGAACGCTGTCCTGAGTCACAATCTCTAACACAGTCTAGAATAAGCTCCGAATGGAGAGTAAATAATAAGTAACTCAATCACAACACTAAGATGGAATAGAAGAATAAATCTCGAGAGAGTCACAGATATAATAAAAGTCTAGGTGTAAACCACCAGAACAAAACTCAAGTATAACTCATAATATCTCAAATAGAAAGACAACAAAATACCAAGTCTCAGCTAGACTATGGGCAAGTCCTCAGCGACTGCTGGATCCTCCTGAGGGTCCATGTCACCGGTGTCATCTAAGCCAATGTCATAATAAGTAAGGCAGAACTCTTCATCATCACCTGTAAAATTTTCAACATGTCCAGTCAGGATGGAACGAGCACATATCTCTCACAATAGTTCATATCAAGATTGGACATATAAAGCAAGCTATAGAAAACTATACATGAAATGCTGTAAAGAATAATCAACAAGAGAGAGAATATCAAGACTAGATATGACTATGATAATAGAGAAATGTAACTATCTACGTAATTTAGTGCATAAATTGGTTATGTAAACAGCTTGGGTTGCACATGGATAAACTATGGAGTTGCACATGGATACCTACTGGGGATAATGATCACATAACCAACTATACTCTTCCTGCCCCCAATCAATACACAAGGATCAAGTCATGATATGTTATTTCACATGGATAACAACTACTTTATACATGGAGCTCATATGGTCATGAGTGTACATGAATAACACATGAGTGCACATGGATAAATATGAATACATAGAGTACATGATGGCCACGATAAAGTACATGAACATGATATACTCGATGTATCCGAGGGGATAACATCGCATGAAAAGATCCAGAGGGTACTAATTCGTGTGAACATCGTGTCCGCATCAAGTATACTAGTCTATAACAAGAGAACATATCCAAAGAAGTATGAAAAGATCAGAGATTGTACTCGCCTGGCAAACTGAATTGCTGATGATAAAGTGTAGCTAAACTGGGGCAATATAAACCTATTTAAAGTATACACATGTCACAACCAAGTCTAAAATATCAAAAAAATAGCTACAATGCAAGACTACATGCTTCTAGGTCCCTTTTGGTCAAAGTCAACCCATGGTCAACTCTGGTCAAACCTGGTCAACGCTGGTCAAACCTGGGTCAACTAGTCCGACTACTAATTTTTAGTTCATACACAAAATTCTAGTTCATTTGGAGTTCGTTTGAGTTGAATTTGATCAAGCTTGACCCAAAGTTGACTTTTGTCAACTTGGTCAACTTGTCGGCCAATTAGACTAAACTAGGCTCAAAATGACAAACTAAATCTATCCTAGGACTCCTATAGTTATATTCACAACTACGATCTATACTAAGAGGGTTCTCAAGCATAAATATCTATACACATATAGGTATATACACATACACATGTGTATTTACAATACAAGCCAAACCCTATTCTAACAAATGATTGTGTGTGTGTGTGTGTCCCGGAGTTTACTGAAGTGAGTAAATTCTGAGATTAAAAACATCCAAACATAACCATAGTATACTTCAATTTAATATACTATATACATATAAACAAATAGGAAACTATAAATATATATATATATATATATATATATATATATATATATATATATATATATATATATATATATATATATATATATATATATATATATATCAATGCTCAAAAGGAAGAATAGAATGGTTTTTGAAATAGTTTAGAGATTCAAAATCTGGAATTAAATCCCCCTCGACCCATTCTCAACATATATGTATTAGCAATGGGTATATATATATATATATATATATATATATATATATATATATATATATATATATATATATATATATATATATATATATATATATATATATATATATATATATATATATATATATCAATGCTCAAAAGGAAGAATAGAATGGTTTTTGAAATAGTTTAGAGAATCAAAATCTGGAATTAAATCCCCCTCGACCCATTCTCAACATATATGTATTAGCAATGGGTTTCAACGGGGTCTTCTAATGCATATATTTAATTATATATATATATATTTAATTATATATATATATATATATATATATATATATTTTATAATTATATATATATTTTTATAATTATATATATATATATATATATATATATATATTATATATTATATATATATAAAATATATATATATATATATATATATATATATATATATATATATATATATATAATTAAAATATATAAAAAAAAATATATATATATAATTAAAATATATATATATATATATATATATATATATATATATATATATATATATATATATATATATATATATATATATATATATATATATTTTAATTATATATATATATATATATATATATATATATATATATATATATATATATATATATATATATATATATATATATATATATATATACAAGGAAAACACATATGCTCATAAATGATAGAAAAATATGAAATAAAACCAAAAGTTGTTTCCCACAAATCCAAAACCTCGTATACGTACTAAAAACTCATATTTTATAAGCTAATTCACTGGAAATCAAAATATCATATTCAAACCCAAAATTCATGTTTGAAGAAAAACTCATTTCTCACACAACGACCCAAAATGTAATATACATCAAATGAACCCACGAAACTCGGCATACACGTTGGTCTCGAGCCATGTGATGCGCTTGTACACTCTCGGGTTCGAAATCGTGTCTGTGTCGTGTCCACAGAATGCGTATCGGATATTTCCGATACCGCGTGACAACGTATACTTGTGCGTGCGTTCTCGCTCGATTGAGCGCCGCACACACAACAAAAAGTCCCGTGCTCGTACACATAGCTGGGGGGGTCCTGGGGTACGTCTAGGACACGGAAACACAGCGACACGTCGCGCCGAAGTAACGCATGCAACCCCGTACCTGCACGCGGCCTGCTGCACGTGCGCGCGCAATTCCGCCTCCGTGGCTCGCTCCTCGGGCCACGCTACGACTCGGGGTTGGTCCCTCGGGTAGTCTAGGTATAGGTCGACGTGTCCCATGTCCTGGAACGGGTCTTCGTTGCATTGTGTTCGCGCACGAAGTCCGTTTCAGCGACAAAAATCAGGCTGAATACACAGTACGGCTGAGCGGTGCACGTCGGATTTCTCCGCGCTCGCTTAACGAAAAGCCTTGAAATTTTACGAGCATGGGGGCAGAGGTTGCCCCCACGTGCTCAAGAAATTTCACGCAAAAATACGACATGTGCATCGAGATATAACGCACAGAAGATAGGGCACGCACGGCCTCGTGCACGGGATCCGTGCACGTGCGTCCGATGCCCGAAACATCGCTGTAATGTCATCAAAATCAAATCCGTCTTCACAAAATTTATCAAAATAATATTATCTAAACATCCATGAAGACATAATCGAAAAACAACAACTTTCTATCCTAAGCGGCATTTCGTCGAACACGTGCCGTAAAGGACCGACACGTGTCCGATACCGCCATCAAACAAAGACGAAATCCAACCAAACTTCATGGGCAAGTCTAGAGAACCTATATGGATGCAAAAATGAAAAAAATTCTAGATTTACTATGGTAGATTAGGGTTTACCTATTGAGTGTCACAAACTCAATGAATGGAGTCCCTCGGTTGTCGTGTCGGCCGATTTTCCTCAAGCAAATGCCTCTGCCTCCTTGTTAGAAATGCTCCATCAGATCCTCCTCTCCTCGACGAGTGCAACGGAGTTCGTTTGGAAAGAAACGGACTCCGGATGAAGAAAATGAGTTTTGGAGAAGGGGATCTTTTAGGGTTCAATTGTGGAGGCTCAAACTTCACAAATGAAATGGAGAGGGAGGGGGTACTGCTGTTGGGCGGCCAGGAATAGGTCTCTAGGGTTAGGGTTTCACTTGGGCCAACTCATTCTTAAGTAAGAATAAGGCCCAAGTCAAAAAGGCTAGCATGGAAAAGGCTAAAAATCAATTAAAACCTTAAAAATAAACTCAAGCCTAAAATAAATTCTAAAAATAAAAATAATAATCTCTAAAACATGGTTAGGCCCATATACTAGTCCGCTAAGGTTAGACCAGTTGCTAGCACAATCACAATTCAACATATCTAGAAAATCACAAAAAGGCCAAAATGGCTAAAAAGACTAAAATCATTTAAACCACTCCAAAAATAGAGATTTAAATCTAAATAATTTGTAAAACAAAAATGTGAATTTTAATTACATTATTAGGCTTCTAGTGAAGGTTGACTAAGGTCAAACTACTTATACTACCAAGTCACCAGTCTACAACCAAATCAAATCGCACTGAAATCAATCTAATTAATAAATAGATAAAAATTCAAATAAAAACATAAATTTTCTTAAATAAATCACAATTACTAAAATACCCTTGAAATTGAAAAGTGAGTGTGACAAATCTATCCTCCTTAAAATAGTTTCGTCCTCGAAATTAAGATGATCCTACTCTTTCTAGGTTGCGCCTGACTGGGGTGCGCCAGGTCTGGTTGTGCCAAGTCAGGTTATGCCAGACTGGGGCATACAAGGTCAGGTTGTGCCAAGTCAGGTTGCGCCTGACAGGGGTGCGCCAAGTCAGGTTACGCTTGACTGGGTGCGCCAGGTAAGATTGCGCCAAGTTAGGTTGCGCCTGACTGGGGTGCGCCAGGTCAGGTTGTGCCAAGTCAGGTTGCGCCTGACTTGGGTGCGCCAAGTCAAGTTGTGCCAAGTCAGGTTGCACCAGGGCCAAAGGACGCCTGGGCTGGACTGTGCCTCGCTATAGAGCACACGCTGGATCAGGTTGCGCCGCGCTAAAGTGTGCGTACTGGGTCAAGTTGCACAGGGCACTATTCTTCTTCTCCAAACATCAAGAAGAACCCATGGAACCCGAAAACTTTAAAATGCCATAACTTGCTCAAAACAAGTCCGAATTGGGACTTCCAAGGATCTAAACTGCATAGAATGGGGTTTCCTATAGCATGGAGTGGGCCTCGACGGGCCTTGAGCTGGGTCGTCACAAGATGGATCAAGTACAAGCTACATGCAAGATCATATGTATATGCATCAAGAACTAGGAGAACATGCATGGGGACGAGGGGTATCATGGCCACAAGTGGCTCTGGTTAAGTGGCGCCAGGAAAATGACAAGTGGCGCCAAGGGGAACAGGTGGCGCCTAAGTTGGGTTGTGCCTCGCTGGGGTACGCCAGGTCAGGTTGCACCAAGTCAGGTTGCACCTGACTGGGTGCGCATGTCAGGTTGTGCTAAGTCAGGTTGCGCCATACTGGGGCACCCAAGGTCAGATTGTGCCAAGTCAGGTTGTGCCTGACTGGGGTACGACAGGTAAGGTTGCGCCAAGTCAGGTTGCGCTTGACTGGGTGCGCCAGGTAAGGTTGCGCCTGACTGAGGTACGCTAGGTCAGGTTGTGCCAAGTCAGGTTACGTCTGACTGGGTGCGCCATGTCAGGTTACGTCAGGTCAGGTTGCGTTAGGGAAAAAGGGCGCCTGGGCTGGATTGTGACTCACTAATGAGCGCACGCTGGATCAGGTTGTGCCGCGCTAAAGAGTGCGCGCTGGGTCAAGTTGCGCCGGGCACTGTTCTTCTTCTCTAAACAACAAGAAGAACCCATGGAACCCGAAAACTTCAAAATGCCATAACTTGCTCAAAACAAGTCCGAATTGGGACTTTCAAGGGTCTAAACTGTATAGAACGAGATTTCCTATAGCCTGGAGTGTGCCTCGACGGGCCTCGAGCCGGGTCGTCACAAGATGGATCAAGTATAAGTTATATGCAAGATCACATGCATATGCATAAAGAACTAGGAGAACATGTATAGGGGACAAGGGGTATCATGGCCACAAGTGGCGCTGCTTAAATAGCACCAGGAAAATGACAAATGGCGCCAAGGGGAACAGGTGGCGCCTAAGTTTGGTTGTGCAAGGCTGGGGTGCACAAGGTCAGGTCGCACCAAGTCAGGTTGCGCCTGACTGGGGTACGCTAGGTCAGGTTGTGCCAAGTCAGGTTGTGCCAGACGAGCGCACAAGGTCAGGTTGTGCCAAGTCAGGTTGCGCCTGACAGGGGTACGCCAAGTCAAGTTGTGCCAAGTTAGGTTGCGCTTGACTGGCTGCGCCAGGTAAGGTTGCACCAAGTCAGGTTGCGCCTGACTGGGGCACGCCAGGTCAGGTTACGCCAAGTCAGGTTACGCCTGACTGGGGTCCACCAGGTCAGGTTGCGCCAGGGCCAAAGGGCGCCTGGGCTGGATTGCGCCTCGCTAAAGAGCGCACGCTGGATCAGGTTGCACCGCGCTAAAGAGCACGCTTGCGCCATGCACTGTTCTTCTTCTCCAAACAGCAAGAAGAACCCATGGAACCCGAAAACTTCAAAATGCTATTACTTGCTCAAAACATGTCCGAATTGGAACTTCCAAGGGTTTAAACTGCATAGAACGAGATTTTCTATAACCCGAAGGGTGCCTCGACGGGCTTCGAGCCGGGTCGTCACAAGATGGATCAAGTACAAGTTACATACAAGATCACATGCATATGCATCAAGAACTAGGAGAACATGCATGGGGGCAAAGGGTATTATGGCCATAAGTGGCGCTGGTCAAGTGGCGCCAGGAAAATGATAAGTAGCGCCAAGGGGAACAGGTGGGGCCTAAGTTGGGTTGCGCCAGGCTGGGGTAGGCCACGTCAGGTTGCACCAAGTCAGGTTGTGCCTGACTAGGGTGCGCCAGGTCAGGTTGCGCTAAGTCAGGTTGCGCCAGACTGGGGCGGACAAGGTCAGTTTATGCCAAGTCAGGTTGCGCCTGACTGGGGTATGCCAGGTCAGGTTGTGCCAAGTCAGGTTGCGCTTGACTGGGTGCACCAGGTAAGGTTGCGCCATGTCAGGTTGCGCCTAACTGGTACATTCCAGGTAAGGTTGTGCCAAGTCAGGTTGCGCCTGACTGGGTGCGCCAGGTTAGGTTGCGTCAAGTCAGGTTGCGTCAGGGCCAAAGGGCGCCTGGGCTGGGTTGCGTCGTACTAAAGAGCGCGCGCTGGATCCGGTTGTACCGTGCTAAAGAGCGCACGTTGGGTCAGGTTGCGCCGGGCAGTATTCTTCTTCTCCAAACAGAAAAAAGAACCCATGGAACCCAAAAACTTCAAAATGCCATAACTTGCTCAAAACATGTCTGAATTGGGACTTCCAAGGGTCTAAACTGCATAGAACGAGCTTTCCTATAGCCTGGAGTGCGCCTCGACGGGCCTCGAACTGGGTCGTCACAAGATGGATCAAGTATAAGTTACATGCAAGATCACATGCATATGCATCAAGAACTAGGAGAACATGCATGGGGGGCAAGGGGTATCCTGGCCACAAGTGGCGCTGGTCAAGTGGCGCCAGGAAAATGACAAGTGATGCCAAGGGGAACAGGTGGCGCCTATGTTGGGTTGCGCCAGGCTTGGGTGCGCCAGGTCAGGTTGTACCAAGTCAGGTTGCGCCGGACTGGGGTGCGCCAGGTCAGGTTGTGCCAAGTTAGCTTCCGCCAGACTGGGGCGCACAAGGTCAGGTTATGCCAAGTCAGGTTGCACATGACTGGGGTGTGCCAGGTCAGGTTGCGCCTAGTCAGGTTGCGCTTGATTGGGTGCGCCAGGTAAGGTTGCGTCAAGTCTGGTTGCGCCTGACTGGGGTGCACTATATCAGGTTGCGCTAAGTCTGGTTGTGCCTGACTGGGGTGCGCCAGGTCATGTTACGCCAAGTCAGGTTGCGCCAGGGCCAAAGGGCGCCTGGGCTGTATTGCGCCTTGCTAATGAGCGTATGCTGGATCAGGTTGCGTCGCGCTAAAGAGTGCGCACTGGGTCAAGTTGTGCCGGGCACTATTCTTCTTTTCCAAACAGCAAGAAGAACCCATAAAACCCGAAAACTTCAAAATGCCATAACTTGCTCAAAACAAGTCTGAATTGGGACTTCCAAGGGTCTATACGCATAGAACGAGATATTCTATAGCCTGGAGTGCGCCTCGACGGGCCTTGATCAGGGTCGTCACAAGATGGATCAAGTACAAGTTACATGCAAGATCACATGCATATGCATCAAGAACTAGGAGAACATGCGTGGGGGGTAAGGGGTATCATGGCCACACGTGGCGCTGGTCAAGTGGCGCCAGGAAAATGACAAGTGACACCAAGGGGAACAGGTGGCGCCTATGTTGGGTTGTGCCAGGCTTGGGTGCGCCAGGTCAGGTTGTACCAAGTCAGGTTACGCCTGACTGGGGTATGGTAGGTCAGGTTTTGCCAAGTCAGGTTGTGCCAAAATGGAGGCACAATGTCAGGTTATGCCAAGTCAGGTTGCGCCTGACTGGGGTGTGCCAGGTCAGGTTGTGCCAAGTCAGGTTGCGCTTGACTGGATGCGCAGGTAAGGTTGTGCCAAGTCAGGTTGCGCCTGACTGGGCGTGCTAGGTCAGGTTGTGCCAAGTCAGGTTGCGCCTGATTGGGGTGCGCCAGTTCAAGTTGCGCCAAGTCAAGTTGCGCCAAGGCCAAAGGTCGCCTGGGCTGGGTTGCACCACGCTAAAGTGCAGACGCTGGATCAGGTTGCGCCGCGCTAAAGAGCGCACACTGGGTCAGGTTGCGCCGGGCACTGTTCTTCTTCTCCAAACAACAAGAAGAACCAATGGAACCCAAAAACTTTAAAATGCCATAACTTGCTCAAAACAAGTCAAAATTGGGACTTTCAAGGGTCCAAACTGCATAGAACGGGATTTTCTATAGCCTGGAGTGCGCCTCGACGGGCCTCGAGCCGGGTCGTCACAAGATGGATCAAGTACAAGTTATATGTATGATCACATGCATATGCATCAAGAACTAGGAGAACATATATGGGGGGCAAGGGTTATCATGGCCACAAGTGGCGCTGGTCTAGTGGCACCAGGAAAATGACAAGTGGCGCCAAGGGAACAGGTGGTGCCTAAGTTGGGTTGTGCCAGGCTGGGGTGCGCCAGGTCAGGTTGTACCAAGTCAGGTTGGGCCTGACTGGGGTACGCCAGGTCAGGTTGCGCCAAGTCAGGTTGTGCCAGAATGGGGCGCACAAGGTCAGGTTATGCCTGACTGGGGTGCGCCAGGTCAGGTTGCGCCAAGTCAGGTTGCGCTTGACTAGATGCGCCAGGTAAGGTTGCGCTAAGTCAGCTTGTGCCTGACTGGGGCTCGTCAGGTCAGGTTGCGCCAAGTCAGGTTACGCCTGGCTGGGGTACGCCAGGTCAGGTTACGCCAAGTCAGGTTATGCCAGGACCAAAGGGCGCCTGGGATGGATTGTGCCTCACTAAAGAGCGCACGCTGGATTAGGTTGCACCATGCTAAAGAGCACGTGCTGGGTCAAGTTGCACCGGGCACTGTTCTTCTTCTCCAAATAGCAAGAAGAACCCATAGAACCGAAAAACTTCAAAATGCAATAACTTGCTAAAAATAGGTCCGAATTGGGACTTCCAAAGGTCTAAACTGCATAGAACGAGATTTTCTATTGCCTGGAGTGCGCCTCGACGGGCCTCAAGCCGGGTCCTCATAATATGGATTAAGTACAAGTTACATGCAAGATCACATATATGTGCAACAAGAACTAGAAGAACATGCATGGGGGGGGTAAGGGATATCATAGCCACAAGTGGCGTTGGTCAAGTGGCACCAGAAAAATGACAAGTAGCACCAAGGGTAACAAGTGGCGCCTAAGTTGGGTTGCGCCAGGCTGGGGTGCGCCAGGTCAGGTTGAGCCTGACTGGGGTGCGCTAGGTCTGGTTGTGCCAAGTCAGGTTGTGCCAAACTAGGGCACACGAGGTTAGGTTATGCCAAGTCAGGTTGTGCCTGACTTAGGTGCTACAGGTCAGGTTGCGCTAAGTCAGGTTGTGCTTGAATGGATGCGCCAGATAAGGTTGCGCCAAGTCAGGTTGCGTCTTGTTTCACTTAACAAAATACCCTTAAGGCTTTTGAAAGAAAACGAGAAAAAGTGTACAAAAGTACAAGTAAATTCTGGAAAGTATTGCTATGGAAGTCTGATCTTAGAGCGATCACTTTGTTCCTTAGACCAAGCGATAATGATGAAGAAAACTGCTTGGAAATGAACAACTAGAAGAACTAAGTCACCAGAAGGGTATCGAGACAATTGGTACTGATGGCACAGTCGAATGCTTTCCTGCTTTGCTTCACTCTGTTCTTGAAGAAAAGTTGAAAAGAAATACTCTGGAAAATTTCTTTGCTCTGAAAGTATCTGGTCTCCAAAATCTTGTCCCTCTTTCTTATAAAATAAATCTTTATATAGACTTATCTTCTGTGCGTAAAAAGCATCAATATTAGGTCTCTACGCAGGCTATTAGGATAACTGTCACCCACATACAGAAATTAGCCTCTACGTATGATGACACATGTCCCATAATCTAATAAAAATAAGGAGAGCAACCCTTAATCATACGCCCACGCTTATACGTGCCAGCGTAAAAAAATAAACAAAACACGCTCACGTTATACGTGCCAGCGTAGATTTTGAAAAAAAATACGCTCACGTTATACGTGCCAGCGTAGAACTTGAAAATACGCCCACGTTATACGTGTGAGCATAGAACTTGAAAATACGCCCACATTATACGTGCTAGCGTAAAAAACTAAAAATACGCCCACGTTATACGTGCGAGCATAAAATTTGAAAAATACGCGAGTCAAAAAGACTATGTAAAACTTTACTCTTTTGATCAGAAGCGTAAAACCAAAAAATACACTCATATTATATGTGTGAGCGTAAAACTGAAAGTACGCAAGTCAAAAGACTATATTTTTCACACGTAAAACTTTATTCTCTTGAACAGAAAAAAGTACGTGTAAAAATTCATTTTTTAGACCGCGTAAAATATTTTTAGAGAAATGCATAAAACAAAGTCTCTTAAAAAATAGAACTTTTTACGCGTAATAACTTCAAAACCCATGTATAGTCATTTGCGTAGAGCTTGAATTTGCGTAGAGTTCATACTTAGGTTTTTTTTTACTAATTTGATTTTTCTTGTTAAACTTCTTTTGCAGTGGACTTGGGGGGCCAAACCTCTCTCTGAGGTATTCGGCTCACCAGCTGGTATTCTGGGATCAAATTATCTGGAAAATTTATCCCATATCGTGTTTCCTCAAACCGAAAAGCAGTATCCCCTGGAAAGATGCAAAACCCCAAAATTTCTACTTTTTTTTATTAAATATGGTACTGATTTAAAATTTTGTATTGTACGTCACGTAGTCGTATTGTACGTCGTGTACGAAAATTTTATTTTTCGAAATTGCTCGACGAGTGCGAATATTTGCGAGCGTACATATTTTTAGAAAAATATTTTTTCTATTTTATAGTTTCAAAATAATATATGTAATAATTTGTTTTAGCTATCGTACCAAACTTTCAAGCTAATTATTTTATTTATTTATTGGTACAAAGCCTTTCGTTTATAACAATTATTGATAATATTATTGTGCATACGTATATATTTCCTAAATATTTTACTAGCCTATTTTAAATAAAAATAGAATTTTTGAGATTTATTAATATTAATATTTTATAATTCAAAAAGATTTATTATTTTCAAAATTATTATTATTGGTATTTTTGGAAAATATATTTTAAAATTATGGTGACCATTTTAAATCTTAATTTAAATTTATGGATTTATTTAAATAGTTAAGTATTTGAAATTAGATTTATCCTACTCGATTTTAAACTAAAATTTAATTTGATTTAAATTGGATTTGTATTTAGATTTGGATTTGACTTTAAATTAATACATGAATTATCTACTTTGGGTTATAAATGAATCCTAATTCTTATCCAATTGGGAATTCCGACATCCTATAAATAGGCATGTACTCCTCCAATTTCTATCATTCATTATTCTCCAAATTCCACCATAACCAAACGTGCGTGTATCGTGTCTGTGTCCATCCAAATTCTTATTCCAATATTGTTACATTTATATTTATTTTCCCGTGTCGGACACATCCCGACACAATAGAATTCCTAACCCTATCCCTAGCCCCGATCTGTCCCAACACCCTCAATCCTAAACATAGCTCTACTATCTCCCTATACTATCCCCCTGCCGCCCATCCGTTCCCCGCTCCACCTTGCCGCCACCATCACACCCAGACCACTGGATCCAACTGATCCCAGCCACCATAGCCCTAACCTAACCAGACTGTATCCCCAAGCCAGGCAATAAACCACCGCCGGTCGGTCGCGCCCAAAAAGAAAAAGAAGCCAAAAAAACCTAAAATAAAACACACTCACACCCTTACCTCCATGCCGGTGCCGGACCCCCGACTCGCCGCGAGCGGCGCCACGCTTTGACGCCAGCGTTGGGAGCCGCCGTCCCTTCCTCGGGTGGCCGCACCGCCCGCCATGCCACATCCGCACCATCATCGCAGCACGCGACCGCCACCGCCACTCTCGGCCGACAGCTCCGTCGAAAACCTCACCGCACGCGCTCGGTGAAACCCTCTGCCGACCGGCAAGCTTTCCCTCTCCGCCACCCGATGCGCCCCCTCTTTCTTCCTCCACCGCCGACCAAGGCCGCTGCCCGTTCCCCCTTTCTTCCGCCGGCCGGATCTGCCACCGTGCCGTCCGATCCAGGCTAGTGCCTCCCGTTTCCCCATACCGGCTTCACTCCGTCTCTCTGTCATCCACTCCGGCCACCGTGCGAGCCGCCTTCCCTTCGCCGGAGCGCCGCGTCGCCACTCCCCCGCCGTTCTGCCTCTCCCGACTTCACTCAATCCCTCTTCCTTCATCCTTTCTCTCTCCTTTCTCTTTCTTTGTAATTAATAAGTGGAGCAGTCAGTCACTGCTGCATCTTATTCTTTTTATATATTTTTTACTTTATTTATTATTATTTGTTTTTTATTTGTTTGTTTTTCTTTTCTTTTGTGTGTTTTGTTTTTATTTGTTTGTTTGAATTTCCCATATTTCTTTTCTCCTGGTATTTTCTATTGCTTTAGAAATTATTATCTATTATTACTCTTTATTATTATTTTGATTATTATTATTATTATTGTTATGATATAAATTATTTTTTATTTAAAAAAAAGTCAAGGTTGACCACATATGTTAGCAGTTACATTATTGTATAGGTATATTTGTTTTTATTATTTGTATTAATAATTAGTTGTTTCAAAAATATATATATATATTTTCTTATAACAAAGTGTTGTTTTAGGCTCTGCCAAATAATTATTTCGAAATGTTAGTTGAAAACCCTAAAATTATTTTTATATTATTTTTTTTACCTATTTTAAATATAGCATTGACCTAAAACTTATTTTGATAGGATTTAGCTTTAGCAATAAAACGTTCTGCTAGATTTATATGTATTTGACAAAGCTATAGATTGAGCCTAAAAGATTTATTAATGTTTTTGTTTATTTATTTAAAATATTTTTATGAAGTGTCGTTATTGTCTATAAACATATTTATACAAACTTTGGATTTAATCTTAAATCGATTATTTCTTTATTTTCTAAATAATTATCAAAATCATTTTGCTAGTAAATATAGATTTTAAGTATTATAAATAGTTTTCCAAAACTAGTATATGTATTATTTACACTCATTTTCTTCCATTAACCTCTTGTCCATGACCAATCCCAATCTTCCTATTCCTTTGCGAATTCTTTCCTTCCACCTATTGATCCTAACTAATTTGACCCTTCTGGATCCAATGAAACTGTCCGTGCCATCACCCGAGGTCACCTTACATAGTTGTTGTACCGAAGTCGCAGTTCGTGCCACCTTGGTCATTGCTGTACACCAGGCGTCCTACCAGGCAAGACACCTTACCATTTGTTGTTTAATTATTTTAGCTCATATTTTATGCATGTTCATTATTTTTTTATACAAAATAAACTATGATACATGGCATAACCTGTTAGAATTTACTATTCAGTTTTTTGCTATGTATTATTTTCTTACACATTAAACTTAGAGTTAAAGGACCACCCTTTGTGTGTTGCATTCATAGGCCTTGACACGTTTATACCACGTTGTTGTGTGTCATATATAGGACTTGGACATGCATGATTGGCTGGCCACCAGTACGTATAAGCCGTGCGTTAGGAAATAACTGCTAATAGAATTGCATGCTAGAAGACTTAGCACTTATGAGTTGGCATTGGGCGGGAAGAACATGATTGGATGTTGGCTACCACCCTATCTATCATAGACTCGCTCGCTACTGAGGAATGATAGGTAGACTATATGCTATAGACTCGCTCGGTACTGAGGAATAGTATATGGTGTTGTGACTCGCTACTGAGGTACTGCATTGGTATTGACCGGGTAGTCATGCGACCATAAATTGTTCTTAACTACATTCACTTAGAACGGTTAGGCTACCTTTATCCGTTAGGTACGAGCACTTATGGTTTGGGTACTTTTATCTGACCGTGGCTTCGAACAATAACTTATCGCGGATTAGTTCATCACATCTTGTCCTTGTTTGGTTGTAGGTGTGACTTACTACTTCGATGAGAAGGTATTGAACCTTGTTGGGGTCCGAATACCATATTGGTTTCATAGCATGGAAATATATGTCACCGTGAATTAATTTACCATCTTCTGTCCTTATTTGGTTGGGGGGATGGTACGTTCGTTTAATAGGTACGTATTGGACCATGTTATAAATTCAATTTCTTATTTATTTGAGCAATATTTATTCAGTTTATATGGCCTGATATTATGTATCTTGTTACGTCCCTCTGAGGACCTGGTTATCTCTCCAGGTGTGTGTGCTATTCTCTTTCGCAGGTGTTCTAGCTCTAGTCGTTGTTATCGCTATTTCTTCGAGGATGATTGCATTTGGATCGTCTTTGCTTCGCTCGTCAAAATCTTTCTTTTGTTATGTATTCTTTTCATAGTTGGTAGTGGATTTGTCTCTGCCCAACTACATGTACCAAATAATAATTTTATAGTTGATTATATGAGATCTTCTATTCCTTTATTTTGTGTGGATGAGATTAGTTATGGTTCTACTGCATTTTACAGCTTATGTATCCATACGAGGCCCATGTACTTCGTATGAATACAGCTGGCATGTCTACGTTCCTAATCCTACGTATTTTGGGACTGGGGCGTTACATGTTTTTGTGGTGGCCCATGCAGGTCTAGATAAATTGTTTGGTTACTTTATCGTACCAAGCAAGCCTGCGTATAGGATTAGAAGTCTAGGATCTCATCCACATACTTGACCTCTTTCCTTGATTTTATCTAACGTTTGACTCATCAATTGCATCTTGCTTGCTTCCTTCCATCCTTATTCTTATCTTCCCTTCGTGCTTCCTAGAGATTGACCCTACTAGTTAATTGTCCCAAAACACCGTTAGTTTAATTCTTTAAGTTAGGTAGAATACCTTATGAACTAGCAACCCCTTTGACCTAGTGACCTATATTAGCAAGCTTATTTAGATCCTAGAATCTAGAGGACCTGACCCGTCTAGCCAACCAAGGACTTAGACAAGAAGACTATAGGACGACTGTATGACTTAGAATCATTCTACCTCCTTTAAATCTCAATCGCTCGTGCTTATGTATTTACCATTTTGACTAATGATGCTAATGTAGCCTAGTTTTTGGAAGCTTATTCTTTATCGAGTTTGTTTATGACATATGCTATTGAGCGCTCACTAGCCTATTGTCTAATCAGAATCGGTGCATAATGGTCTGATCAACCAAGTGCACTTTGGTTCGCTTTTGTCTATTACTCTACGTGGATGGGGACATAATTAAACTTGGCCCTTACAATCCCATCCACGACTGTCTTGACAATTCCTTTGAAATTATTCGATCGTCTTTGAATCACATATTCGTATTCGATAAACGCCTCCTTCGAACTCTATATTGCTTTCTCCTTCACCTATTTTAGGAGGACGAAGGCGTTATACTAGAACTTCCTCTAGCCTTCCTATCGATTATAACCATACTGTATTATTTTCCTATGATTTATATCACGATTCCTTACGACATGATTTTGTTGAAACATTATCATTGTTTGTTCCCCATCGATACCCCCTTGTGTCTTCTTATCCCCTACTTATCCTTAATTTCGAGACGAAATTCTTTTAAGTTGGGTAGGATGTAAAACCCCAAAATTTCTACTTTTTTTATTAAATATGGTACTGATTTAAAATTTTGTATTGTACGTCACGTAGTCGTATTGTACGTCGTGTACGAAAATTTTATTTTTCGAAATTGCTCGACGAGTGCGAATATGTGCGAGCGTACATATTTTTAGAAAAACATTTTTTTTATTTTATAGTTTCAAAATAATATATGTAATAATTTGTTTTAGCTATCGTACCAAACTTTCAAGCTAATTATTTTATTTATTTATTGGTACAAAGCCTTTCGTTTATAACAATTATTGATAATATTATTGTGCATACGTATATATTTCCTAAATATTTTACTAGCCTATTTTAAATAAAAATAGAAATTTTGAGATTTATTAATATTAATATTTTATAATTCAAAAAGATTTATTATTTTCGAAATTATTATTATTGGTATTTTTGGAAAATATATTTGGAAATTATGGTGACCATTTTAAATCTTGATTTAAATTTATGGATTTATTTAAATAGTTAAGTATTTGAAATTTGATTTATCCTATTCGATTTTAAACTAAAATTTAATTTGATTTAAATTGGATTTGTATTTAGATTTGGATTTGACTTTAAATTAATACATGAATTATCTACTTTGGGTTTTAAATGAATCCTAATTCTTATCCAATTGGGAATTCCCACATCCTATAAATAGGCAGGTACTCCTCCAATTTTATTATTCATTATTCTCCAAATTCTACTACAACCAAACGTGCGTGCATCGTGTCTGTGTCCATCCAAATTCTTATTCCAATATTGTTATATTTACATTTATTTTCCCGTGTCGGACACATCCCGACACAATAGAATTCCTAACCCTATCCCTAGCCCCGATCTGTCCCAACACCCTCAATCCTAAACATAGCTCTACTATCTCCCTGTACTATCCCCCTGCCGCCCATCCGTTCCCCGCTCCACCTTGCCGCCACCCATGCTGCCATCTTCAACCATCATCTCCTCTGTCAACCACCGCCACTCCCTTTACCACCACAACCATCGGCTTCTACAAATACACATATAGTCGACCAACCCCCGATCGCCGCCACCAACACAGAATCACCACCACCACCGGTGCCAAATTCCAGCCATCATCGGCCTTCATCACCACCACCGTCCTCACCACATCTCGACCCACCACGCGACCATCACACCCAGACTACCGGATCCAACTGATCCCAGCCACCATAGCCCTAACCTAACCAGACCGTGTCCCCAAGCCAGGCAATAAACCACCGCCACCCCGGCCATCGCCGGCCGGCCGTGCCCAAAAAGAAAAAGAAGCAAAAAAAAAACCTAAAATAAAACACACTCACACCCTTACCTCCACGCCGACGCCGGACCCCCGACTCGCCGCGAGCGGCGCCACGCTTCGACGCCAGCGTTATGAGCCGCCGCCCCTTCCTCGGGTGGCCGCGCCGCCCGCCATGCCACATCCGTACCCTCGTCGCAGCACGCGGCCGCCACCGCCACTCTCGGCCGGCAGCTCCGCCGGAAACCTCACCGCACGCGCTCGGCGAAACCCTCCGCCGACCGGCGAGCTTCCTCTCTCCGCCGCCCGACGCGCCCCCTCTTTCTTCCTCCACCGTCGACCAAGGCCGCTCCCCGTTCCTCCTTTCCTCCGCCAGCCGGATCTGCCGTCGTGCCGTCCGATCCAGGTGAGTGCCTCCCGTTTCCCCACACCGGCATCACTCCGCCTCTCTGTCAGCCTCTCCGGCCACCGCGCGAGCCGCCTTCTCTTCGCCGGAGCGCCGCGCCGCCACTCCTCCACCGTTCTGCCTCTCCCGACATCACTCAATCCCTCTCCCTTCATCCTCTCTCTCTCCTTTCTCTTTCTTTGTAATTAATAAGTGGAGCAGTCAGTCACTGCTGCATCCTATTCTTTTTATATATTTTTTACTTTATTTATTATTATTTGTTTTTTTTCATTTGTTTGTTTTTCTTTTCTTTTGTGTGTTTTGTTTTTATTTGTTTGTTTGAATTTCCCATATTTCTTTTCTCCTAGTATTTTCTATTGCTTTATAAATTATTATCTATTATTACTCTTTATTATTATTTTGATTATTATTATTATTATTGTTATGATATAAATTATTTTTTCTTTAAAAAAAAGACAGTCAAGGTTGACCACATATGTTAGCAGTTACATTATTGTATAGGTATATTTGTATTTATTATTTGTATTAATAATTAGTTGTTTCAATATATATATATATATATATATATATATATATATATATATATATATATTTCTTATAACAAAGTGTTGGTTTAGGCTCTGCCAAATAATTATTTCGAAATGTTAGTTGAAAACCCTAAAATAATTTTTATATTATTTTTGTACCTATTTTAAATATAGCATTGACCTAAAACTTATTTTGATAGGATTTAGCTTTAGCAATAAAACGTTCTGCTAGATTTATATGTATTTGACAAAGCTATAGATTGAGCCTAAAAGATTTATTAATATTTTTGTTTATTTATTTAAAATATTTTTATGAAGTGTCGTTATTGTCTATAAACATATTTATACAAACTTTGGATTTAATCTTAAATCGATTATTTCTTTATTTTCTAAATAATTATCAAAATCATTTTGCTCGTAAATATAGATTTTAAGTATTATAAATGGTTTTCCAAAAATAGTATATGTATTATTTACACTCATTTTCTTCCATTAACCTCTTGTCCATGACCAATCCCAATCTTCCTATTCCTTTGCCAATTCTTTCCTTCCACCTATTGACCCAAACTAATTTGACCCTTCTGGACCCAATGAAACTGTCCGTGCCATCACCCGAAGTCACCTTGCATAGTTGTTGCACCGAAGTCGCAGTTCGTGCCACCTTGGTCATTGCAGTACACCAGGCGTCCTACCAGGCAAGACACCTTGCCATTTGCTGTTTAATTATTTTAGCTCATATTTCATGCATGTTCATTATTTTCTTTATACAAAATAAACTGTGATACATGGTATAACCTGTTAGAATTTACTGTTCAGTTTCTTGCTATGTATTATTTTCTTACACATTAAACTTAGAGTTAAGGGACCACCTTTTGTGTGTTGCATTCATAGGCCTTGACACGTTTATACCACGCTGTTGTGTGTCACATATAGGACTCGGACATGCATGATTGGCTGGCCACCAGTACGTATAAGCCGTACGTTAGGAAATAACTGCTAATAGAATTGCATGCTAGAAGACTTAGCAGTTATGAGTTGGCATTGGGCGGGAAGAACATGATTGGAAGTTGGCTACCATCCTATCTATCGTAGACTCGCTCGCTACTGAGGAACGATAGGTAGACTATATGCTATAGACTCGCTCGGTACTGAGGAATAGTATATGGTGTTGTGACTCGCTACTGAGGTACTGCATTGGTATTGACCGGGTAGTCATGCGACCATGAATTGTTCTTAACTACATTCACTTAGAACGGTTAGGCTACCTTTATCCGTTAGGTACGAGTACTTTTGGTTTGGGTACTTGTATCTGACCGTGGCTTGGAACAATAACTTGTCACGGATTAGTTCGTCACATCTTGTCCTTGTTTGGTTGTAGGTGTGACTTACTACTTCGATGAGAAGGTATTGAACCTTGTTGGGGTCCGAATACCATATTGGTTTCATAGTATGGAAAGATACATCACCGTGAATTAATTTACCATCTCTTGTCCTTGTTTGGTTGGGGGGATGGTACGCTCGTTCAATAGGTGCGTATTGGACCATGTTATAAATTCAATTGACTTATTTATTTGAGCAATATTTATTCAGTTTATATGGCATGATATTATGTGTCTTGTTACGTCCCTCTGAGGACCTGGTTATCTCTCCAGGTGTGTGTACTATTGTCTTTCGCAGGTGTTCTAGCTCTAGTCGTTGTCATCGCTATTTCTTTGAGGATGATTGCATTTGGATCGTCTTCGCTTCGCTCGCCAAAATCTTTCTTTTGTTATGTATTCTTTTCATAGTTGGTAGTGGATTTGTCTCCGCCCAACTACATGTACCAAATGACAATTTCATAGTTGATTATATGAGATCTTCTATTCCTTTATTTTGTGTGGATGAGATTAGTTATAGTTCTACTGCATTTTACAGCTTATGTATCCATACGAGGCCTATGTACTTCGTATGAATACAGCTGGCATGTCTACGTTCCTAATCCTACGTATTTTGGGACTGGGGCATTACAAAAGGCATCAGTTGATAACTGCTCAAGGAGATAGAATGTTGCTGTCTCTGATGAACAAAGAACTATTGACATCACTGGATGGCCAGCATTATCTGAAGCCTACATTCATGTTCGAGGATGCAATTGATTTCAAATCTCAGACAAACCCCAAGAAGGAGTCTTAGGTGTTCAAATTTGGGAAAGGGTGATGTATCTCCCAACAATGCCAAGAGATTATCCCCTTTCTTCTTTTGTTCATGCTACTCATCCTAGACGGATGATCTGGAATCTGACTCCCAACAGTTATGGAAGACCAGGGAGAATCATATTAAAGAGAGATAAAAATCAGATGGGCTATCACTCGAGTACTCCCAGTGGTAGTGTCGTTCCTTTCACAGGCTTATTGCCTGGATTTACACCAAGTGAGGGCTCATCTCTAATCCAACCAGTGCAGATACCGATGTTCATAAACAAGTTTATGAACGCCTCAGTACTATATACCCAGGTCAACCCTAGGCTTCCAGGGTGGATGACCCCTCATAATAAAAATTGGGTTCAACTTAGTTCTTGGATTATAAAAAACTTCGAAGCAGAACTACAAGCCATTGGTTTATTAGAAGCGGTAGCCTCCACCAGTCAAGGCATACCTATAAACAATAATGTTCTTAGCTATGATGGAGTTGTATATCAGCTCGACAGGAACCTTTGCAACCCCAGTAGGCGAAATGGATTTTACACTCTATGAGATATAATTCATCTCCAAGCTACCAATGGGGGGAGTTCCATATGAAGAGTATGTTCCCTCCAATCAGGAATTAGCAGAAATTAGCAACAAAAACCCTCGCTTAGTCGAGGTATACCAAGAGCTCATGTGCCACTATTTGATCTGCACCACTATGTATGAAAGTGGATCAAATTTGGCATATATCAATAAATGGATAACATATCTATTCTACCATAAGAATAGAATATCCAAGGAAGATAAGGAGAGATTTCAAGACAACAAGGCTCAACCTATCAACCCTTGTTCAATAATTCCTGCTGATTTGATAAACAATTGGATGATCACATATAAGTCCCCGGACAAGTATTTGACCACCAAGGCTGGAGAATTCCCTGCGGGAACTGAATCATTGAGCTTTCTAAAATATGGTAGTCGAAAGCTCTCAAAGGAAGACTTGTTGGCGAGCATTCTTTTCTTGTGGTTGAGAACATGGGTCGTACCAGGGACCGGTACAGTCGACAGGATTCATCGAAATGTACTATGGCTAGCAGTATGTTTGGTATTCAAGGCCAAACTCAGCTTATTACCGGCAATAGTGTGTCGGATAAATACGGGTTTGTGAGCATTTGGTGAAGAACTGATCAATAATGCTCCCTACCGTAAAGATTTCCCTAGGGTGGAGATGCCATATACTTATTTAATGGATTGGTTACTGCATCACAACTGCAGCTTATTACCACCAGGCCCTGAAAAATGATGCGAAGGTATTCCTCCAGAAGTTTAGTAAAGCCATGTGGAATACGACTTCAGTGACGGATACCCGGGCAGCACTGAATTTCTCGTATGGTTGGAATTTTTTCTGCACATGACCACCAGTTCCAGCCGACTATTTTGGTGTGCAATTTGACGACGTAGGTCAAGATAGAACAGAAATACATGCGCCAGTCTTTAATTGGCTAATATGTATCAGACCCTCACATCTGATGTATAGAATTGAACACAACTGCATCTTCGAACCGTATCTACCCAGTCGGTTCGCTCGTCAGTTCGGATATGACCAGCTTCACGTTGGTAATCCCACCACCACTTTCAATAATTATGAAAAATTAATTGATGGAGCGAGGGCATGGCGGTATTTCAGTGCTGGATGCATCGGTGCCAAATTTCATGTGTCAACCACCACGAGCACAACTGAGCTACGAATGCTTCATCCGTATGCACATTTTTATGTCTCCATTCATTCCTTCGCCAAAGACTACAACATGAAAGGAAGTCTTCGGTGGAAAAAGGAAGGAGATGTTGAAGAACCTGTTATGGTGCCTTCGAACATTCCTGATGATGCTGTTCCAGATGAATATCTGGAGACAATCCCTACAGGAGTTGGGGAGACAGCTGCAGGAGCAATTACTATTACTGTAACTCAAAAACGGAAATCAGATACAGCTGTTACTCTCCGGGAGAAGAAGAAGAAGATTACTGTTAAAGGGCCTTCCAAACAGAGAGCCGCTACTCCAGAAAGCGAAAATCCTGTTGAGGAGACTCAAAATATTACATCTTCTTCAGCTCAACCTGGAGAAGGGTCTTCAGTACCCCAACCAGCAGCAGCAACATAAGTTACATGAGTCCTATCTCCCGGACGTCTCAGTACTTCATTGCATCTAACTTCGCCACAAAAGGCGAAAGCTGTTGAAGACACTGCCACCACTCATGCTAGTGATCCGGAACCCATCCCCTCGGATGAACCGGCTCTCGAATTAGATGATGATGACTGGGATTTAGATTATGATGCACTCTTGTCGCGTCCTGCACCTACTCCATGTAAAGATCAATTACACAAAATTTAGACAAAAATATGTATTATGATTTTGTATATTGACTATTTTGTTTATTCTTTGTAGGTATCATCACAATGGCAAAGCCCGTTGCTCCTCCTCCTCTCAAAAGTCTATTCATGATGAGGTAGTAGAATCTGAGGAAGGAAGTTCTTCTTCAAAAGAAGATTCTCTTTCTAAGGAAGGTTCTCCATCTATGGAGATTAAACAAGAGCTTGCAGGAGAGACATACCAGGAATTATCTTCTCTTGCTGAAGAAAGAGAAGAAGAACTTACTGCAGAAGAAGAGCCAGCAGTGCTCAGAGAATCAATTGATGCTAAAGAACAGATTGATGAGGTCGTAGATATAGCGGCAACATCAATTACCGCAGCTAGTCCTGACCATATTCCTGAGACAGTTGTGTTCGAGTCTGAACCGAACATAGGAGACAGCACCTCCATAATACCATCCCCTACCACCGAAACTCATCCTCCGGAGGTAGCATAAAAGGTTGTTGAAGATGTAGTCCCGAAATTCCCTAGAAATTAATTGGCTATGGTAACGATAACAGATATATCGTTAACTCAGCTTGCTACTACAGTAACGACAGCACCTGTCTCCAGTTTTCGGGAAAAGAGATTGGCAGATATCGCTGATACACCAAGCTCCAATACTGATATGAATCTTTTGGTAGAGATTCATACTGAAACTTTTTAGAAAACTTTGGCAGCGTTGATCAAAATGGTTTTGAAGAAAGGCCTCAGTTATGAGAGCTTGAAAAGTGCGATTGCTACTACCATAGACAATATCGCAATATTTAATGATACTGAGAGGAAAGCAGCTTTGCAGAAGATAGTCCAGGGTGAACAACCCATCAAAGAATATCTAAGGTTGTCAAGTAGGACTATAGAAAGCCTCGTCCAATCCGAGTATGATGCTCTCACTAATGAGTATACAAGTCGGGAAACCATCTTCAAAGAATCTCTTCAAGATTATAGCAATAAGGTTGCCGTGGAAATGACCTTCTTGAGAGAAAATAAACCCTTGTTGGAGCAGCATCAACAAGCCTATGACTCAATGAATATCAAAATTCATCAACAAAATGATTGAATTTTGAGAAGTCGAAGCTGAGCTGGCTCGATTAAAGGAGGTGCAAAACCGGATGACGGCAGATAGAGATCAATATTTGAGGCAAAGTTCCATTTTGGAAGAACGGATCTTTGGTTCTGAATCAAACATCAAAACCCTTGAAGAAGCCAAAGACAAAATGATAGCTACCTTTGCCGAACTCTCCCACCTTTGTACTGCGGAGGCTCGAAGATCCATAACATACACAACTGTATTGGGCTCTCGCAAAAAGCGTTTGGAAGAATTACAGAAAATGATTGAAGATCTGTCTGCTCCACCTTAGAAATTTTTGTACTCAATAAAGAATTTTTATCTTCTGTCATTTCCTTCATTTTGCTGATGTACTATTTCTAATCATAAAATAAATAAAACATGTTTTTTTATATTCTTTTTTTTAAAAAATATGTATGAGATAGAAAATAATTATCAGAGGTAATATGGACATGATAAGTCTTCAAAACTCAACAAAGTAGATTATATCTATCCAGAGGAAATGTGGACATGATAGATAATAAATCTTGTTTTTTTAGAGTGTACAATACTATCAGAGGTAATATGAACATGATAGATCGTAATGACTCAAAGAAATAGATTAATATCTATTCAGAGGTAATATGGACATGATAGATAATAATGAAAAGAAGTAGATTTAATATCTATTCAGAGGTAATGTAGACATGATAGATAATAAATCTTTTTCTTTCTGAAATCAGCTGGTAAGACAGAAAATAAAAATTCTCTTTTGAGAGAATAAATAATCAGCTTAACCAAACCTTGGTAGCTCGGAAATGAAGAAGAAATTCAAATGTAGTATTTCTTCAAGAATTTACCGTTAATTGGCATCATGAGCAAATCTCTATTAGGTTTAGACAACCTATAAGCACTATTGGAAAATACGGTTTCGACTACAGAAGGACCTTCCCATTTAGCTTGGAACTTGCCTTTACTCTTATGAGTCATAACCATAGGTCTTCGGACAGCTAGAACTAGCTCTCCTACTTTAAATATCCTTTCTTTAACTTTGCGATTGAAAGCTCGAGATATGCGGGTTTGATACAGCTCAATGTGTTGTTGTGCTTGAAAACGCTTCTCATCCAAACCTTCAAGTTCTTGGAGTCTTAAGCGATCATTATTCTCCGTAGTTAGCTCATTAGAAACGGCTATTCTAAGAGATGGTATTTGGATCTCCAGTGGAAGAACAGCTTCACATCCGTAAACCAATGAAAATGGTGTAAAACCAGTTGGAGTTCTGACTATTGTTTGATAAGCCCATAAACATTCTCCATGTTTCTCGTTCCATTCACGTTTATTAAAAGAGATGAACTTTTTGTGAAGTTTAATAATTGTTTTGTTGAAAGCTTCTGCTAAACCATTAGCAGCTGGATTGTAAGCTATAGAAGATAGGTTCTGAATCTGATTCTTGTCACAAAATCGATAAAATGCCTGACTGGCAAATTGTGGTCTGTTATCATGGATTATCCTTCGGGGAATCCCGAAACGATAAATGACATGATGTTTGATGAAGTTAACCACATTAGACGTTTTTACTTCAACAAGAGGAATTGCTTCTGTCTATTTAGAAAAATAATTAGTTATAGCAAGGATAAATCGATGCACTTTGACAGAAGGGAGATTAATTGGACCAATAATATCCATACCCCAAGCTTCGAAAGGCCAAGAAGCTGCTGTAGGATATAAAAATTCATAGGGTTGATGAATAAAATCAGCATGAATCTGGCATGCTTTACACCGTCTGGCATAATCCACAGCATCTGCTATCATAGAAGGCCAATAATAACCCATTCTTCAAATACGGTCCTGTAACTTTGGACCTGGTTGATGTGCACCACAAACTCCATCATGAGCTTCACGAAGTGTTTGCTTGGCTTCGCTTTTCGAGAGACAATGCAGTAAAAGCCCATCATAAGAAAGACGATACAACATGTGCATAGAAGTATCATAGGAAAATCGAATTGATCGTCTTTTGATTGATGCAGCTTCCTTTGGATCTTTAGGTAAAATCCTATAGACCGCATAATCAATAAATGGACTTCTCCAATCCTTTTGCTGAGAATTTGATTCAGTAACATAACTCTGTTCGATATGCAAATTATTCTTGACACAGAATAGGTCTCGATCCAACAAAGTGATGGTATTTTGTCTTCTAATTGGAACTGCTAAGTCTGCAGGTAGACTAGCAAGAGCGTCAGCTTCCAAATTTTGAGAACGCGGTACGAATTCAATGAAGAACCCTTTGAATGAGAGAGCCAATTCGATTACCACTTGATGATAGGGAATAAGGTTATGATTTCTGACTTCATATGTCCCTCTGACCTGATTGACAATCAGCTGAGAATCTCCATATGCTTCCAAGAACTCAATATCCAATTGTTTTGCTACTTGAAGACCAATTAGCAGAGCGTTATATTCTGCTACATTATTGGAACATGGTTCATTGAGGGAATAAGCACGGTATATAACCATTTTATCAGGAGAAACCAAGACAATGCCTACTCCAGAGACAATATTGCCTTTAGGTCCAACTCGTGATGCTCCATCAAAGTATAGTTGCCAAATATCATCCCTTAAAGTCATGTTACAATCTACGACTCCATCTGGAATATCGTCATATAGATTAGAAGTTTCAGGTATAGGATGAGCTGCTAGGAAATCAGCTAACGCTTGACCCTTTACCGATTTTTGAGGTATGTAGACCATATCATAAGGAGTAAGCAACATTGCCCAAGTAGCTAATCGGGAGTTAAGAATACTCGACTTTTTTATTAACACCCGAATAGGATTTATTCTGGATATGACGTGGATAGTCTGTCCCGATACATAATGTCGCGTCTTTCGAATGGCAAAAACCAAGGCTAGATATTCTTTTTCCACAGGAGTATACCTGTGTTCAGCCCCAACCATCATTCGACTGAGATAATAAATTGCCTATTCATGATCGTTATCACTTTTTTATGCAAGAAGACCACTAAGAGAATGATCTAATGCTCGAACATACAGCAAAAATGGTCTTCCCACTACTGGAGTACAAAAATAAGTAGATTTGTAAGGTATTGCTTGATGTCATTGAATGTTTTTTGACATGCTTCATCCCAAACAAATGATACACCCTTCTTTAGCAAACGAGAGAAAGGTTGACATCTTTCAGAAAGATTTGATATAAATCTCCTGATATAAGCAATGCGATATTGAAAGCCACGAAGCTCTTTTAGATTACGCGGAGGACGCATTTCAAGAATTGCTTTAACTTTATCAGGATCAACATGGATACCTTGAGAGCACACGCTGGATCAGGTTGCACCGCGCTAAAGAGCGCGCGCTAGGTCAGGTTGCGCCGTGCACTGTTCTTCTTCTCCAAATAGCAAGAAGAACCCATGGAACCTAAAAACTTTAAAATGCCATAACTTGCTCAAAACAAGTCCGAATTGGGACTTGCAAGGGTCTAAACTGCATAGAACAAGGTTTTCTATAGCCTGGAGTGCGCCTCTACAGGCCTCGAGCCGGATCGTCACAAGATGGATGAAGTAAAAGTTACATGCATGATCACATGCATATGCATCAAGAACTAGGAGAACATGCATGGGGGGCAAGGGGTATAATGGCCATAAGTGGCGCTGGTCAAGTGGCGCCAGGAAAATAATAGGCGGCACCAAGGGGAACAGGTGGCACCTAAGTTGGGTTGCGCCAGGCTGGGGTGCGCCAGCTCAGGTTGCACCAAGTCAGGTTGCGCCTGACTGGGTACGCCAGGTAAGGTTGCGCCAAGTCAGGTTGCGCTTGACTCGGGTGCGCCAAGTCAGGTTGCGCCGGGGCCAAAGGGCGCCTGAGCTGGGTCGTACCGCGCTAAATAGCGCGCATTGGATCAGGTTGCACCAAGTCAGGTTGCGCCTGACTGGGTGCGCCAGGTAAGGTTGCGCCAAGTCAGGTTGTGCCTGACTGGGGTGCGCCAGGTCAGGTTGCGCCAAGTCAGGTTGCGCCAGGGTTAAAAGGCGCCTGGGCTAGGTTACGTCGTGCTAAAGAGCGCACACTGGATCAAGTTGCGCCGCACAAAAGAGCGCGCTCTTGGTTAGGTTGCGCCGGGCACTGTTCTTCCTCTTCAAACAGCTAGAAGAACCCATGGAACCCAAAACTTCAAAATGCCATAACTTGCTCAAAATAAGTTTGAATTGGGTCTTCCAAGGGTCTAAACTGCATAGAACGAGATTTTCTATAGCATAGAGTGCACCTTGACGGGCCTCGTGTCGGGTCATCACAAGATGGATCATGTACAAGTTACATGCAAGATCACATGCATATGTATAAAAAACTAGGAGAATATGCATAGGGGGCAAGGGGTATCATGTCCACAAGTGGCGCTGGTCAAGTGGCGCCAGGAAAATGATAGGTGGCGCCTAAGGTGGGTTGCGACATGCGAGTGTGCGCCAGGTCAGGTTGTACCAAGTCAGGTTGCGCCTGACTGGATGCGCCAGGTAAGGTTGTGCCAAGTTAGGTTGCGCCTGACTGGGGTACACCAGGTCAGGTTACGCCAAGTCAGATTACGCCAGGGCCAAAGGGCGCCAGGGCTGGGTTGCGCCATGCTAAAGAGCGCGCGCTGGATCAGGTTACGCCGTGCTAAAGAGCGCGCACTGGGTCAGGTTGCGCCGGGCACTGTTCTTCTTCTCCAAACAGCAAGGAGAAACCATGGAACCGAAAACTTAAAAATGCCATAACTTGCTCAAAACAAGTCCGAATTGGGACATCCAAGGGTCTAAACTGCATAAAACAAGATTTTCTATAGCTGGAGTGCACTTCGACGGGCCTCATGCCGAGTCGTCACAAGATAGATCAAGTAGAAGTTACATACAAGATCATATGCATATGCATCAAGAACTAGGGGAACAAGCCTGGGGGGGCAAGGGGTATCATGGCCACCAGTGGCGCTGGTTAAGTGGCATGAAGAAAATGACGGGTAGAGCCAAGGGGAACAGGTGGCACCTATGTTGGGTTGTGCCAGGCTGGGGTTAGCCAGGTCAGGTTGTACCAAGTAAGGTTGCGCCTGACTGGGTACGCCGGGTAAGGTTGTGCCAAGTCAGGTTGCGCCTGACTGGGGTGCGCCAAGTTAGGTTGTGCCAAGTCAGGTTGTACCTGACTGGGGTACGCCAGGTCAGGTTGTGCCAAGTCAGGTTGTGCCAGGGCCAAAGGACGCCTGGGCTGGGTTGCGTCGTGTTAAAGAGCGCGCACTTAAAGCTCGAGAGATGCGTGCCTGATAGAGTTCGATGATTTGTTAAGCTTGTAAACGTTTCTCGTCTAAGGCTTCCAGTTCTTGTAGCCGTCGGTGGTAGTAATCGTCCGACGTCAACCGGTTAGTAGGGGCCACGCAAAGCAAGGGGATCTGGGTCTCCAATGGAAGAACTGCCTCGCTTCCGTAAACCAGAGAGAACGGTGTATTTCTTGTAGCTATCCGAATCGTAATATGGTACGTCCATAAGCATTCGCCCAGCTTTTCATTCTAATCGTGCTTGTTTGAAGACACGAACTTTTTGAGAAGCTTGATTATGGTCTTGTTAGAAGCTTCAGCCAGACCATTAGCCGATGGGTTGTATGCTGTTGAAGCCACATTATGAATCTGATTCTTGTCACAGAAATGATAGAAAGCATGGCTTGCGAACTGCGGACCATTGTCGTGAATAATCCTTTGGACAGTCCAAAACGGTAGATGACGTGATGTTTTATGAAACTAATCACGTTTGATGTCTTTACCTCTGCAAGAAGAACAACTTCCGCCCACTTGGAGAAGTAATCGGTGATTACAATATAAACCGGTGCCCCTTGGACAACGGCGTGGTGATTGGGCTAATGATGTCCATTCCCAATGCTTCAAATGGCGAAGAAGCCACTATTGGGTACAAGAATTTGGATTGCTAATGTACGAAGTCTGTGTGGATCTAACAAGCCCTATAATTCTTTGCATAATCGACCGTGTCTTCTACCATCGTCGGCTAGTAATAGCCCATCCGAGAGAGACGGTCCTTTTACTTTGGGCCAGGTTAGTGATGCAGAGATCTGAGAGAACGCAATTTGGCAGAATTTGGCAGTAATAGCCCATTCGGCAGAGACGGTCCTTCTAATTTTGTTTCCGTATCATAAAAGAATCTAAGAGAACACCTTCTGATTGAAGTTGCTTCTTTTACATTCTCTGGCAGAATTTCGTAGACTGCAAAGTCGATGAACAAGAGTCTCCAGTCTTGCATGTCATTGATTATCTGGATGGAGTAACTCGTACCTAGTATGGACACACACAAAAAAGAAGAAGAAAATGCTATCTTTTCTTTATTGGCGTAAGGCACCACAAATCGAGTACGCTTGAGAGATCCTGCGCTGAGGATCCCCGTGTACAAAAAAAGAATTCTGGAGAATGGGACGATAAAGATTGAGCGGCAGCTGCTCCTTTACTCCATTGACACTCCGATTACAAAAGTAGGAGAAAACCTAAGAAAATTGCTAACTCTCGGCTCACTGGCAAGAAGTACAGCAATTTGACACTTGAAAATGCTCTCTATCCTGTGTTTTGAAGAGGGATGAGGCCCCTTTTTATAGTCGTTTTTGAGCTGGAATGGTGTTATGCGCCCATGTGAGGAAAAGACACTAGTTTTCATGTGGACGCATAGTCCTGCCTTGGGCGCATAGGGTGTAGGTGCATGCAGGCTGCGAGATCGTGGATTGGTCGTGGTATTGACGTGGCCTCATGCTTTGGTGTACGACTGCTTGTGGAGACTGACGTGGTCGTACGCTTCGGTGCACGTTTTGATCATGGCTTTGACCGAATGAGGCTTGGGCGTATAGCAATGTCTCAGGCTATGCGCCCTCCATTTGGGGAGCTTGTCTTGGGCACATAAAGGTTCATTGGTTGGGCGCATAGAGCTTCACTGGCTGGGCGCATAGAGCTTCACTGGCTGGGCACATAGAGCTTCACTGGCTGGGTGCATAGAGCTTTATCGCTGAAATTTTTTTATGCTTCTACAAGACCCCCTTCAAAGTTTTCGATACTTGAACGAGTTCCAAATACATTGAAAGAAGCGTGGATCGTCTTCTCGTGATGCAAATTGGCGTATAGCACGACTCTCTCCTTTGGCGCATAGTGTTTGGCCAGTCTGTCAGAGAGATACGACTGTTGAGATCTTCTTCAAAATCTGAACTGACAGATTCATCAGGGTAGAATTTGAAAAGGTCTATCCTTCATACGTCGTCCACGTCAGCAAGTGGCAGTCACATAGTGTGTAAGGGGTTGGTTCTTCATGTGGGCGCATAGGCCATTGTGGGCGCATACTCCGCAATGGGCGCATAGGCGCATAAAGCTAGTGGGCGCATAGGAAGTGGCCTGTGCCTATAAATAGGCCCTGAAGGAGAGAGAAAGATCATTATTCCCCTCTCTTAGAATTTTTCAAAAAAACTCTTCATCTTCTTTCTTTGAGAACCATGTCTCCCAAGGTTGCCAAGAGATCCGCGAAGGGCAAGGGGGCTGCACCGAGTGGCTCTCCTCCTGCGGTAGCGTCTTCACCAGTCCAGGACCCGATTCTGGGTGAGGGCATGTTTCAAAAACAAAGACTTGAGCATTAATTTGTGACGCTCAGACTTTTCTTCTGCCTGGGCGCATGTGTCTAAGAAAACATACTTCTGTGGATATTTTTATGCGCCTACAGAAGTTATGCTCCAACACTGTGGTGTGCTATACGTCCATATGTTGCCATGTTATGCACCCACATGCCATGACATGTTATGCGCCCATGTACTGTTCGTGTGTTATGTGCCCACTTATTTGTTTTGGGCACATATCCCTTTGGGCGCATAACCCTTTGGGTGCATAGCCCTTTGGGGGCATAAGAGCCCTTCAACACTTAGTTTTTTCTGCAGATTTTTGAGTCTGACTTTTTCTTATGTTCATGCAGTAAACTTGTTTGTCCCAGAGCTTGGCGGTATCCCTTTCGGTTCTACTTGCCACGTTCTCAGTACAAGCCTTATAACCAACATAGTCAGCGATGTTCAGGCAAGGATCAGTCATGACCAACCTACGGAATGGGCGATTGCCATGATTGAAGAAGACAAAATCTTTCTGAAGAAGATGATTAATAATGAGAAGCTTGGAGGGTCACGTTGTTGGAAGAAGCCATACTTCCTATTCGATGACAACGTAGGATTCAAGGATGACACGATGATATATCTAGAAGATTCTTTGGTAGTTACGTTGAATGACCAAAGAATAGGGCTGCCATCAATGAAGCGCCAATACCGTCTGTCGGCGTTTGCTAATCTGGCTATACAGAGGAAAATGAAATTGGACTTGACTCCTGAACTGCCTGGGATTATTTCTGGCAGGATCCAGTTCAACTCTGGTGACCGAAAGAAGGACACGTTCAAGTGTGTCAAGGGTTCCACATCCTACTCCATAAGGGGGCTACAACCGGGTGTTATACTAAATGATGTCCCGACTGATCTTCAACCCTATGCTGCTGAGACTCTCTCCAACTTGATGCTGTCGAAGGAGTCATATCCGGAAGGAAAGATGTGGATGGAAGGCTGGAGACATCCTATTCCGTTCTGGAGTGACCTTACTGGATGAGTGCTCTCGACTTATGAGGCTACCTTAAAAGCTGTCGGTCTTCTTTATGCTGTCAGGGCCACCTAGTATGGCATCAACGTTAACTGGTCGATGTTCGTCTCCTTGGCAGAGCTGTACAACCATCATACATGCACCTTCTTTACTCCGGACTGGAGATGGGTTTGGCTCTTCACGAGATGTAGGCTGTATCCAAACTCCCCTGGAGGACGGAGCCGTATGCAGAATGCATCCCCAGTGATGCCAAGATCTTGGACTTGGAGGAGGAGAGCTATGATATGATAAATGTGTACAAAGAGTTACTTTGTCACTTTTTTATTTATCACCAGATTACGAAGAAGGGTAAGATCGAAGGGTCCATATCGCATATGAGGCTTGGACCAACTATGTTTTCACCAGAAAAGGGGGAATGGCCCAGTCTCCTTCTTGTCGCCTAAGACCTTGACAATCTCTGAGATAGATCGGTTGCTGACAGATCACGGAGCTGCGGATACCGAAAAAAGAGGGGGCTACAACTGGGTGTTATACTAAATGATGTCCCGACTGATCTTCAATCCTATGCTGCTGAGACTCTCTCCAACTTGATGCTGTCGAAGGAGTCATATCCGGAAGGGAAGATGTGGATGGAAGGCTGGAAACATCCTATTCTGTTCTGGAGTGACCTTACTGGATGGGTGCTCTCGACTTATGAGGCCACCTTAAAAGCTGCCGGTCTTCTTTATACCGTCAGGGCCACCTAGTATGGCATCAAGGTTAACTGGCCGATGTTCGTCTCCTTGGCAGAGCTGTATAACCATCATACGTGCACTTTCTTCACTCCGGGCTGGAGATGGGTTTGGCTCTTCACGAGATGCAGGCTGTATCCAAACTCCCCTGGGGGACGGAGTCGTATACAGAATGCATCCCCAGTGATGTAAAGATCTTGGACTTGGAGGAGGAGAGCTATGATATGATGAATGTGTATAAAGAGGTACTTTGTCACTTTTTCATTTATCACCAGATTACGAAGAAGGGTAAGATCGAAGGGTCCATCTCGCATATGAGGCTTGGACCAACTATGTTTTCCCCAGAGAAGGGGGAATGGCACAGTCTCCTTCTTGTCGCCTAAGCCCTTGACAATCTCTGAGATAGATCGACTAATGACAGATCACGGAGCTACGGATACCGAAGATAGGGTTGATCCTATGAAAAATTCCCTGATTTATCATTTCTTTAGACAAGTCAAGTTCAAGATGTCAGAAAAGGCGGTGCTTGCCTCTTTCCTGATGATATGGCTTCGTGATTGCATAGTCCCTGGCGGTTCAGGGTTTGTTGAGAGAATCAGTCGGGGGATGATACTTTCGGCTGTAAGGCTGGCCTTTGGACACCGTCTTACATTGCTTTCCTCGATGGTCTGTGCCATTCAACAGGGTTTGCGTTATTTTGTTGTACATGCGATAATATTCGGAGGCAGGAATGACTTTGCTAGGACTGAGTTACCCTTCCATTATCTGATAGGGTGGCTGGTACTACATTATCCTAAATTGATGAATGCCAGGCTAGTGGCAGATTCTTTGGCGGTAGATGCCTTCATTCGAAGGTTCAAAGACACAGATTGGACTATTACAGGGGTGCCTGCTTGCAGAAAGGATTTGAGTTTTCTGCAGAATTACAAATTCTTCAGAGTATCGTCTTCATCTGGTAGTGGTCGCACGGGAGACACCCTAGTAGATAAGGGAGCACTCACTACTGGCCTTCCTATCGGAGCATTTCGTTGGCTTCAATCTAGTAGACCTTCCCATCTGGTATTCAGGAACATGAACCATATTTTCCTGGAACCTTACTTGCCCAACCGCTTTGTACGACAATTCGGCTACAGCCAGCTTCTTTTGGGTAATCCTAGTCCTTATCTCCAGTCGATAGGGAGTCTGATCGACGGGGAGTGTGCATGGGGCTACTACAATACTGGATGTACAGGGGCAGTTTTTACCCTGCCCGAAGATAAACTCGACACCCATATGCTCTTTGCTGCTGCTATGTTCTATATTCAGGTTAATACCCTATCTTCTCGGTATGACCATGAGCATAGTTTTATATCGGGGACCAAGCTTGCCCCTACCCTTGCTGATATAGGACGAGTACGTACAATAGGAAGTAGCAGAAAGGAATGCGTCGCGCCCACAATTGAACCTGCTGTAGCGCCACAATAGACAGTTGTTGTTGAAGAGCCTATCGTTGCAGCGCCTCGGAGAGAGGACACTGAAGAACCGCTTTCTACCATTCCTCACAAGAGAAAGGCTCCTATCGAGCTGGTGCCATGGCCAAAAAGGAAGAAGGTGGTTGTTTCCCGATGGAAGAAGGTTGTAGACGTGGGTGCCGGCTCACCTCCTCCCAGAAGGTCTTCTCGGCAGACGGCGTTGCAGGCCGTTGCCATTCGGGAGGTAGACCCTTTCCTAGACTCCGTAGCCGTTTTAATCAAGCCTTTGGAAGATTTCTCACTTTTGCGTTTATCCTTTGCAAAGGACCCCGAAGTCGCAGCTGAGGTAGGTGCCTCCTCGTCTGAGAAGGTGGATGTGACGACAGAGTCCCCTACTCGTCCTTGACTGATGGATGAGGACGGGTCTTCTTCGGTTGTAAGACTTGAGCGACAGGGTGATCAGGGCGAAGGCGCAGACCATGCCGCCGATCAGAAGATCAGTTTCTCCTACGACATATCTGTGGGGGATATGTCTGCAATAGGAACTATGATAAAAGAGCTGGACGAGAACCAAGTCCAATCGGCTCATCCTTTTGTAGGTACGTTGCCTTTGCGTCTCTCTTCGGATGAGATTTTTTGACTTCGATTTTGCGTGCTCCTTGTGAGGCTGACCACGACTGTATGTTCCCTTATAGACAAGGAAAAAGAACCCCTCGCAAAGATAGTCCCAGCCATTGGAAAAGGAACATAAGTTGTTCCCGGTTCCTTCAAATCCGTTGCTGCGGAGGGAGCTGCCACTGAACCGGTATCGACTACAGAAAGAGAGGTCGAGCAGCCTGTTGAGGGGGCTGTTGCTGAATCTGCTCATGTTTCGACTGAGCTTGTGGAAGATATCAGGCCTAATGCCGCTCAGGGCCTTGATATTGTTCTTCTTGAACAGTCTGGGCCTGTTCTTGGTTTCCCTGAAGCCAAGGTTGATGGTATAGCCCAGATTGAAGTTGAAAAAGCCGAAGGTACGAAATTACAACTCTTTCGACTTTCCTCCCTTCTTTTCTAGTTACTGACGTATATATTGTTTTCTCTGTCAGGTTCGGCTTCGTGTCAGGTGTTCCTTCTTGAAGTGGAAGAAACTTTCCAAGCCTCCTCTCTGACGACCTCCACTGAAGATGAGGAGATAGCCCAGGAAGTCGTCAAATTTTTTTACTCAGTGCTGAAAGTGAAGCTTCCTGGAGTCCTGAATCGAAATATTGCCATCGGCCCTATGAAGGCTGTTGCTGAATGCCAAGTGGCGGCCCTCGAGAGCATTGTCGGTTATGAAGAGCGGGCCAATACCCTGAGGAAAGTTCTGAACAACCTGGAGGGTCTGGTGGCAGGTTCCGGGATGCCAAACAGCGGAGGCCAACGTCGCTGTTCCGGGCGGAGGACGAGGCTTTGATGACGGCTCTTTCGGAGGAGAAGGCTACTTTTTAGGCAAAGAAGAACGCCCTCGTTCGAGAGATTGGCGAGCTGGCTGACCAGTATGGCCAGTTCAATGCTGCAAGTGAGGCACGTGCTGCCTCGAAGAATAGGCTAGCTGTGCAGATCACCGAGAGGTATAATCACATTACTCAGATCCAGAACGAGATCGCCCAACTGGAAGCTGACTTGCGGGCAGCGACAACTGGAAGCTGACTTGCCACCACTTTTGCCCATTTAGAAGAACAGATGACAAAGTCGGAAGGGGAGCATCAGAGTCTGATCCTCTTCGAGGATGAAGACGCTCATCAAGAAGAGGCACGGCGCCGAGCTACTGTGAAGTCTGAAGCCAAAATTACGGATCTAAGGGACAACATCAATCGCCTATGTATCCCGTAGATTCTTTGTAACTTTTTTTTCCAACCGACACGGCTCTTGTACTTTTTTTCCGTCTCTTGATAGACGTAAAGAATGAAGAATCTTTTCAGAAGTGAATGTAGTTTTGTGAAATATCGCTACTAGAGGTAATGTGGACGTAGCAAGGATATTTTCGGTAGGTATTCCGCTGGGAAATTTTGATGAGGACCTATTATCCGTTTTATATTCAAATGATTCGAATATAGATAATAAGTTGAACGAAGCTACTATTAGAGGTAATATGGACGTAATAGCAGAGAATGTTCTATATCTGACCATAGGTAATATGGACATGGAAAGATACATAACGCTAGGTGGGAGTGGATAATTTAGAGGTAATAGGGACGTGATTATCCTTGATGAATGCTTTGCTCATAGGTTATATGGACATGGCAAAACATAATCATTTTGCTTGGGAAATAATTATCAGAAGATAATTCAGAGGTAATAGGGACGTGACTTATTTTCGTCAAACCGAGTTTGGACAGAGTCAAAAAAGGGGAATGATTCCACTGGAGAGATTTTTAGTGGACCTATTATCCAGGGCGTATTCAAGGCTCTTAAAATACGGATAACAGTTAGATAGTTTTTTCGAATCATATAAACATCGCACTGTACATTTACATGACTGAACATATGTGAACATTACGTAAAAAGGTTGCACATAGTATTTCTTAGGAACTTGCCGTCGATAGACATCATGAGCAAGTCACCATCAGGCTTGGATAGTCGGTACGCACCGTTAGAATACACTGATTCTATGATGAAAGGACCTTCCCATTTAGGCTGGAATTTTCCTTTTGTTTTGTGCGTCATGACCATTGGTCTTCTCACTGCTAAGACCAGATCGTCGACTTGGAAGATCATTTCCTTCACCTTTTAATTGAAAGCTCTGGAAAGGCGTGCTTTGTATAGCTCAATGTGCTGCTGAGCTAACAAGCATTTTTCGTCTAGCACTTCGAGCTCCTGGAGTCGCAGACGGTATCTTTTTTCGGTAGTCAACTTGCTGGCTAAGGCTACTCGAAGAGAGGAAATCTAGATTTCTAGGGGAAGAACTGCTTCACTCCCATAAACCAGAGAGAATGGCATACTGCCTGTTAGAGTCCGAACCGTTGTACGATAGGCCTATAAACATTTGTCGAGCTTTTTATTCCAATCACACTTGCTTGAAGATACGAACTTCTTGAGAAGTTTTATGATGGTTTTGTTGAAAGCTTCTACTAGCCCGTTAGTCGCTGGATTGTAGGCAGTAGATGCTACGTTCTGGATTCAATTCCTATCGTAGAACCGATAGAATGCATGACTTGCGAACTGTGGACCATTATCATGGATGATCCAGCGAGTGTCACGACCCGCACCCACCGTGAGGGTACGAGTACGTAACAGCACCCAGCCTACGCTGCAGTATCGGCGGTAGAACGCTGTTCTAGGTCATGAAGTATAACTACATAACATGAATATACTCTCCAAAAGAAGGCCAACACAGAGGTACAACTCAATCACAATCTAAGGTAGAATGTAGCACGATGGAAATAGATAAGAAATCCTCAACTGAGGTACAGCAGAAATAAATAACAAAGTCTCAACATCTATAAAATATACAACTCTGAAAATAAAGACAATAGTTAAACATGAAAAAAGAGGACAGTCTAAGCTATCTATAATATACAAGGTATCATCCTGAGCAGCTGCCTGAACCTCTCCAGGGGTCCAGGTCGCGAGTGTCATCTAGGCAATCTCCAAGTAAGGGGGTGCAGGGTTCCTCATCATCCTCTATAAAATTTTTAACAGGTCCAGTCAGGACGGGAGCGAGCATAGTACATCTCAACAGTTCATAGCAGGTTAGAAAATATAATCATGCAGTAAAGTAAGATATAGATACTGAAGAAATACAATATGTAAACAGGGAGAGAGAACTGTAATAGAAATATCTACTATAAGTAAAGAGCTACCAGTGACTAGTGATTTAGAGTACAAAGTCGACATGTGAACGGCTTGATTTGCACATAGCTATACTAAAGAGGCATACATGGCTATTCTACTTTGGAGTTATTCATATGGCTATTTATACTCCCCCGTACACCCAATTAATATATAAGGATCCAACCAGGTTATGTTATGATTCTGTGTAACAGCCCCCGAAGGGTGATAAGCCCCCAAAGGGTGATAAGCCCCCAAAGGGTGGTAAGCCCCCAAAGGGTGATAAGCCCCCAAAGGGTGATAAGCCCCCAAAGGATGGTACATAGTAGTCCCATAAATAGGATAAGGATTCAAAGAAGACTCTGTGATCATATGGGTATATGTCACAAGTGATCAAAGAATCAAAGAAGCATAGTGATACTCCATGTAAGTGAAACGCACAGAACATAGAGTACCTCGATGCACTCTGAAGGGATAACATCTCAAGAAGGGATCCATATAGTACTAATCCGTGTGACCAACGTGACAGTATCAAGAAAAGTAATTTAATGCAGGAAATAATTCTAAGTAGGATATGAAATGATCAGAGAATGTACTCGCCTGATACCCTGAACAGCTGATATAAAAAGATGGCCAACTGGAGTCACAGAGTCCTATTTATAGTAACACAGGTTATAAAGAGTTCAATTTATATGGTAATTGAAATTATAATACAATCTACATGATTCTAAGTCAATCTAGGTCAAAGTCAACTTTGGTCAACTATAAAGTCAAACTAGGTCAACTCTAGTCAACTGTGGTCAAACTAGCTAGGGTTGGGTCAACAATGGTTAATTAGTCTAGTTAGTCAATTCTAGGTCCTAACAAACTAAGTATATACAAATCAAGTATCCAAGATAGCTACTAACTCATAGCCTAAGTTACTTACTAAACCAAGCACAAAACTAAACCATAAGCTAACAGGGCACACAAACTTAGTCATATAATATATATATATTATTCACATTCACATATTCATATACATAGATATATATAGGAAAGCTATATATATAGGCACATACATATATATAGAGAGAGAGAAAGAGAGGTAAAAGAGTAAGTAAGTATGTGTGTGTTTGGCATGTATGAAAGGATATGTGTTAATGTTCTAAAATTTAGTGATAGGTAGGTGTATGTGACATGGGATACATGATGTCAAAGGATGTTTGAATGAATGTGTGTAAAAGGTTATAGGTTAACTCGGTTTATAGAAATGCATACATACATACATACATACTTACATTGTATACATACATACGTACATATCATGTATATTATATTATATGATACATACATGTATACTTGTATTATATTATACTTATATTCATGCATATTAGATACTTGTATTTATATTAACATATTGCAAATATTCATTTCATTCATGCATCTATGTATTACCTACATGTTTTATACATATGCATACATTGTATATTCTTATCATTTTATACATGAACATAGAGACATACAAACATGCACACATCATATGTTTTATACCTTGTATTACCTTACATATCATGTTATATATTATCATTCATTTCTTTCATATATTACATTCTATATTACCTATATACATGTATTTCCTCCATTCATTCATGCTTGCATCATATACTCTACATTACCATACATGTTATCATTATATATTGTATTATAAAATTTATACATCATGCATTCATATCTAGCATTCATTATATACTTTCATGCATACATTGTATATCATTCTTTCATTCATGCATTTATGCATTGCTTATATGCATTATATTAATTGCATTCCTACATGCTTGCATTCAACCATATATATACATTAATATAAAAAGAATATATATCATATATATATTATTTTATTTATCTAACATATTATGCATTACATACTCTATATTCATTTAATATCCATACTACATAGGCTCATAGGTTACACAAAATGCATATATCGTATAGTCACTCTTCTACTTAAAATCAATACTGTACCAATTGGTCCTTCACTAAATTCTAGGATTAAAGTATGTTGTAGCTTTTCGTGTTAGCTTTCCGAAACTTTAAATGGATCGTATTTTCGTGTCCGGAAGCTCCCGTAATCGCGAAAACTCCGAAACGCGTTCGTCTTTCGTACAGCTTACACTCAAACAATTCTACAGAAAGTTATAGAACGAATTTGACTTATTAAAATATATATTTGGAAAGCTAACTTCGATACGCTTCTTTTAAAAAATCGGAAGGTTAATTGTAGTTATGAGCTAAAAGTTATGGCATTTCTAAATTGCTCTAGCTACTAAAAATGTGGATAAAAATTATGAAGAATTTAGCTAGTTTGAGACAAAAGAAGCACAAGTATATAACATAATATATCAAGAACTCACTCTCTACACTAATATATATATATGAGACACTATAGAACACATCTCCAATACAAAAATATGAGATGAAATATGTAATAATTCATTCATACATAAAAACAACACATAGTGTGTCCAAATTTGGGATTTTCCTATATGGACACAACCACAACACAAAGGACACTCCTATGACCTCCAAATGGACACGAAATGGACACAAATGGAGATACAACCATGGGGGTCATTCCTATGGGTTCAAAATATTTCTATATGCATGTAGGGATGGATTAGAGGAGAGATTTTACCTTTCGGGAGAGAGATTCAAAGGAAAAGCCTTCCGACACGACACCGACACGTAGAGATTCTAAAAGGACACGAACGAGCTCCGAATCCTCCCAAACTTGGCTAGCACCCTCTAACCATAGAGTAGAAGAGAAATAAAGAAGATTTGGTGGAAGAAGGGGTTGATTTGGAGATGAAATCAATGGAGGTTCATCTATAAATTAATTTAGGGAAGAACTAGAGAGAGAAAGTGGATGAAAACAAATGAATGAAGGAGTGACTCACTCCTTATCCCCCCCATAGGTGGCTGCCCAAAAAGGGTGAGGTGTCCCCTATTTGAATGTCCAAAATGCCCTCCACTAATCTATTTGATTTAAATTAGGAATTGGTTAAAGGTTGAGGTCAATTTAGTCTAGTTTTAAGTCTCTAATTAAACTAAACCTATCCATAAATAATTAGTCTAACTACTAACTAAAATTAATATCATGTGGACTAAAATTAATATTATGTGGGCCATGCCTAACTAGTGTGTGGGTCCCACTAGAGTCAAACTACCCCCCGGGTCCCCGTTTCAAGTCGGATTGAGTTGAAATTCGAACCCGACTCAAATAACCCCAAAACAATATCATAAATAATAAAATAAATTTCAACCCCAAAATAATATCATAAATAATAAAATAAATTTCAAAAATATTCAAAAATGTAAAATAACAAAAATACCACTGTTTCTGAAAACTGGGGGTGACAGGAAGGTAGGCCAAAGTGGTAGATGATGTGATATTTGATGAAGCTGATCACGTTTGATGTCTTCACTTCGGTGAGTGGTATAGCTTTCACCCATTTGGAAAAGTAATCGGTTATAGCTAGGATGAACCGATGTCCTTTGAAGGATAGCGGGTTGATTGGTCCTATGACGTCCATGCCCCAGGCTTTAAATGGCCAAGATGCTGCCGTCGAGTATAGAAACTTTGATGGTTGACAAATGAAATCAGAGTGGAACTGACAAGCTCTACACTTCTTTGTATATTCAATAGCATCTGCTATCATTATGGGCCAGTAATAACCCATTCGTTTTAGGCGATCTTGTAATTTTCGGAGTGCATGTTTGGCTTCTGTGTCTGATAAGCATCGTAACAGTAGCCCGTCGTAAGAGCGTCGGTACAGCATCTTGGTAGCTGTATCATAGTAAAATTTGAGGGATCGCCTTTGGATAGACACTGCTTTCTTTGGGTCCTTGGAGAGGATTCCATAGACGGCGTAGTCTATGAAAGAAAATCTCCAGTCTTTAGCATCGATGCTTGTTTCCGTTACGTAACTGTAATGAATATGCAAGGCATATTTTACACAGAATAGTTCTCGACCAGACGCTGTGATCGACTGCTGAGTATTTGGTTGGAACGGTCAAGGAAGCAGCGAGACCGGCTAGAGCATCTGCTTCTATATACTGTAATCGAGGCACGTGCTCGATGAAGAATCCAATAAAAGTAGATGCCAACTCAATTGTTGCTCTGTGGTAGGGGATGAGATCTTCGTGGCGAACTTCATAATCTCCTCGGACCTAACTAACTATTAGCTTGGAATCGCCGTAAGCTTCTAGATAGTCAACTCCCAATTGCTTCGCCAATTGTAGGCCGATTAATAGGACATTATATTCAGCTACGTTGTTGGTGCATGGTTCCACGAGAGAATATGTACGATGTATAACTAGATGATCAGGTGACACGAGCATAACACCTACTCCAGCCACGTTCCTTTAGGTCCTATTTTTGATGCATCGTCAAAGAAGATTCGCCAAATATGGATTTCTTCAGTAGCAGTATTAGACTCCACCACTTCGTCGAGGATTTCATCGTAGAGTTTGGATAATTCTTGTACCGGATGAGCTACTAGGAAATCAGCTAATGCCTGGCCTTTTACTGCCTTCTGAGGAACGAACAGCATATCATATGGAGTCAATAGCATTGTCCATGTAGCTAAACGGGATTTGAGAGAACCCGGTTTGGTCATGAGTATTCTAAGAGGATTGATTTTAGATATAATGTGGATGGTCTGCCAAGACACATAATGGCGTATCTTTTGGATGGCAAATACTAGTGCAAGGCATTTCTTCTCTACCGGTGTGTATCTGTGTTCGACACCCACCATTATGCGGCTGAGGTAGTAGATTGCCTGTTTATGGCCGCCTTCATTCTTCTGAGCTAATAGGGCGCCAAAAGAATGGTCCATAGCACGGACATATAGTGAGAAGGGCTTCCCCATTATTGGAGCTACCAATACTATAGGGCTTGTAAGATACGCCTTGATGTCATCAAATGCGCATTGATATTGTTCAGTCCAGACGAAAGATACGACTTTCTTCATGAGCTGAGTGAATGGTTGACACCTTCCGGATAAGTTCGAAATGAATCGTCTGATGTAGGCTAGCCTTCCTTGTAGTCCGCATAACTCTTTAAGGTTTCTTGGAGGATGCATATCGAGGATAGCCTTCACTTTCTCTGGGTCCAGATGTATACCCTTTGAAGTGATGACGAAACTAAGGAACTTGCCGCTGGAGACTCCCAAAAAAGACTTGGTTGGATTCATCTTGAGTTGGTGTACACGCATTAGTTCGAACACCATTCTCAAGTCTTGGAGGTGGTTGCCCTTGAGACAACTTTTAACTGCGATGTCGTCTACGTAGCACTCCAAAGTTTTATGCAAATGATCGCAAAAAATTATATTCATGGCTCGCTGGTATGTCGCCCTGCATTTTTTAATCCGAAGGGCATCACCGTATAGCAGTATACCCCCAACGGTGTTCGAAAAGATGTGTGCTTTTCGTCGTCGGAGAACATCTTGATCTGGTTGTAGCCTGAGAACCCATCCATGAAGGACATCCGCTCACAGCTGCAGGTATTATCGATCATTACGTCGGTGATCGGTAGAGGGAACTTGTCCTTCGGGCATACAGAATTCAAATTACAGTAATCGATACAGACTCAAACTTTACCCTTTTTTTTACTGGCAATGAGATTCTTGACTTCATTCTCGATGGCCTCCATGACGTCTGGTCGGAATCATCATTGTTGTTGCTTCACTAGCTTAGATTTAGACAAAATATTCAGGCGGTACATGGCGACTTTAGGGTCCAAGCCTGGCATGTCTTCATAACTCCATGCGAAGACATCGATGTATTCTCTTATAAGCTATATAAGAGACTGGCGTTCATCGCCAGATAGACTTTTACGGATGAAGATTGTTTTGAAAGATGATTCGTCTCCTAAATTGACTTGGATGACTTCGTCTTCAGTAGGTGGTTCACGTTGTTCAAAGAGCAGCTCCCATCCAGTGTCTATCTTTTGAGCCTATTATTCGAGATCGATTGATTGGACATCGTCTGCAATTTGTTCAACAAAAACCATGTTGACGGACAGCGTTGTCTTGAACATGTCGCCAATACTGGAGTCTAAGTCCCTGAGGGAGGAATCAGAAGAATGAGAACAACGATCTGCTTTATTATCTGATCTTTCGAGAGTTGTTGGAGGGGTGACATAACCCAAACCAACATCGCTTCGTTCTCGAGTTTGCCGGAAGGAGCAAAGTGTCGTATTGGCAACCGTTGTCCTCAGCCGTAATTTAGCCCCTTGTCACTTTTGATGTCATATCCCATGGCCTGCCAACTATACCGAAAAAGTTGCATTTTTTCAGAGTCATAGTCAGCTTCTGTGTTGTGCTTAGGAGAAGTAGAGTCTGGAACGAACTTTCTCTCGCCATTTATACGACCGAAGATGATTAGTTCTTCATCCTTCTTTCTGACTGGAATGATGAAGTAGAGGATATCTTTAGGGTAAACGTTTTCCCGCAGGTGAGGCGTCGTGACCGGCATACAGAGGTATGGTCTTATGCCGTGCTCTAGAGCGTATTTCGTATCTATGTAGTGGTTTACAGATTGATAGACATCGGATTAATTCAAAGATAAACCTTTACTAAGTAAATATGCAAGTTCTTCTTCAGGGATAACATCATCTGCTAAAGGTACATTATTATGAGTATTGATATACTCATTGAGAGGAACATCATCTGGAAAAGGAGCCACAGTCTTGGTCGAGTTTACTATGTAGGGTAATTCTTCAGGATTGGGAGGACGGGCATCAGTAGGTTTCTCTCGGGGTGTCTTGCTGAGAGTGATGGTCAATGGTTTGACCTTGTCAGGGTTCTTCTTTTTTACCCAGATTGTGAGAGGCTTCGGAGTACTTTTTGGAGTAGTACGTTCTTTGACTCGGATGATCATGGGACCATCATTGGAGGATGAACTTGCTTCAGCTTCATTGTCAGCTTCGTTGTCGTTATCCCTTGGGGGACTGGAATTGGTAAATTACCGAATCTCCATAGTAAGCTTCGATGCCCTTAAAAGGATCGACATCGGCAAATTTCGTCTTCACGACACTGTCGTTGTTGACGTACTTAAAGTAGTTGTGAAGTATGGAAGGAACGATCATGTTCTCGTATATCCATGGACGTTCCAACAAGATTTTGTAGGATACATTGGCATCGATCACATAGCAGGAAACCACTGTTCGGAGATCACCGATTTGGCACTCGAGACAGATCTTGCCCAGCAGGTGGCTTCGACCAGCATTGAAAGCCATGATAGTTGTGTTGGTTGCAGATAGCTTATGCAGAGGGATTCCCAGAATTTGAAGCAAACTTCTAGGAATGATGCTGAGGGAGGATCCTGGATCAATGTGCATGCGGTCCACCTTGATCATCCCGATATATCCTGTATAGTACATGGGTCTATCATGGCAATTATTTTTGAGTAGCATGTCCTCCTGTGAAAAGGCGATGTTGGACACCACTTCCATAGTACTGTGGCAGTGAGGACAGGAGACAGGATCTTCAGCGGGGCTTTGACTTCAGCGAGATAAGAGTCGGCATGTAGTAATACCTCACTTAAGGCCTTCCGTATTTTTTTGGAGAGTCGTAATAGATCGATCAGAGACAACCTGGTAGGTGTATTGGCTAGCTGTGCCAGTATGTCAAAGTTGTAGGGCCGATCCATGCCTTCGGAAGCTGGCACCTTCAGAGATTTGTCAAATCGCGTCTCCTTCTGCTTGGCTTTGTTCGTAGTTGGAGGCCTAGACGGGCCGGCTTCTGAGCTTATGGGGAAAGCAGGAGGTTGAGAAGGTACTGCTTCTTCTTGTGCGAGGTCGTATGTCCGAAGATAAGTCTTCCCCGATCGCATCTCGCCAGATAGAACCTCGTAGATGGAAGAGGATACCATATGGCATTACTTGTACTTCTTACCCCTTTTTGCTTTGGGAGGTACCATCCCCTGCGTTACTTCTTGTAAAAGGTTCGGATGGACCCACATGATCTTACCACGTTCAGTCGTGGGTGGCACCAAGGTTGAGTTGCGAGCTGGTGGTAGGTTGACGACTTCCATTATTACCTTGGGAATCAGAACCACGCCGTCTGGGACTACTGTGGGAGGAAAGTCATCAAACTGAAGAGAGATCATGTTAGAAGATACAACCTTGTCTTCAGCTTCGAGGTTGATCACTTGGCTGTCGATAAGCTGTTGCATCTTTTTTTTTAGAACGATGCAGTCCTTGGTATAATGATGCACGTACTGATGATAGAGACAGTACTTGGGATCGTTGAGCTGGTTCGCCTCTGCAGGACGTTGTGGTAGAGACAATGTTAGCTTATTATCCTTTGTCAATGTGTGAAAGATGGTAATGACATCGTCTTCGTCAAAGGAGAAGGTATCTTTAGGCTTGTCGGAGGTGCCCTGAGAATTGGAAGCTCCATTGGATGTGTCGACTTTTAGGACTTCTTTTCCTTTACTCCCACGAATAGGGATAGTTTGAGGATTTTTGCCCATGTCTTCGTATTTGGGTATTTTCAACCCCAGTAGTTCCAAGTTAGGAACATCATTTCAGCAGCATCAGCAGCCCCAATGAAAGCGGGCCATATATCATACTTATGTATACCAAGACAAAACTTTACTACAAGAAGGAAGTTATGTCGACAAGTATCCATAAGTTCTGAGTCTGGTATACCGAAGGGCATCTTCAGTACTAGCCGCCTGAAGCGTTCGATCAAGGCGATGATAGACTCAGTCCTCCTTTGCTTGGTCTCGATGAGGGTGGACATATTAACATACATGTCGCTCTCATAGAACCTGATGAGGAACAACCTCTCCAAGTCTTTGAATGAATTGATACATCCGTCAGGCAGACTGCAGAACCATTCGAAATCTACCCCCTACAAGGTGCCAATAAACAACTTCGACAAGAATGGATCGTCTCTGGGCAACTGCAGAGTCTGCGTGTTGAAGTATGTCATGTGCTGACGAGGAGAAGTCAACCCATTAAATGAATTCAGTGTCAGCGGCTTGTAGTTAGGAGGGCAAGTAGCATTCTCCCACTCAGGGGGATACGGTTGAGATATCCCCATCTTCTGAAGCTCATCTTTGTGTGAGATGGTGTCGAGACGAGTGACCAGGGAATCAATTTCATCATGTTGATTGAACAGGTGTTAGGAAACGGCTGCTGAACGATTGTCAGGCGTCGTTGGCGAAGGACCACCCCCAGCATTTATAAGATTTGGAGGAGGCACAACGGAATGATACTCCTTTTGTAGTGAAGAAGGGTTGTTGCTGTGAGCCGGACTAGCGTAGGCCGAAATGTTTTGTTGAAGCAGCGGAACAGCCCCAGCAGCTTGAACTGCCATGATACTGGTAAGCATATCAGTGATCTTGGCGAATGCTGTTTCAAGACCATCTGGCCGTTTGCTGGTCTGATCACTGGCTTCTTCAGGTCTTTTTCCATCTGCCATGTATGTAGATAATATGCGAGGATGAACAGAGAAAATAGTAAAACTGGTACTGATACTGTCTGTCTCCGAGTAGACAAGTCATTCACCTTCAGGTAGAGGAGATAGATAGTCGTCATCGGATTCGGAGGGATCATCATCCTCTGGAAGGCTACCCCCAGTGTGGGGGTCATCCGCTTCAGACTCTGAGGGAATACTATTGCCAGCTTGGGAGTCTTTGTCGTCCATACAGAATCTTGCCTTTGACCGAGTACCCATATAGATTCCTTCAGATGTGACAGCCTGCTAGCCATCTGTTGGTAGACTTCTTCTTTTTCTTCTCGCGGAACTGAGAGAAAAAGTTGGGTTCGTAGTCTACTGTCTTTGATTAGGGCTTCCGTAAGGGGGACCCCATGAAGCCATTTTGGATGAAACACACAGTCGCTGTTCATCGTCAGAGAAATGCAGCCATCGAAACACGGACTTTCTCTGAGGCACGCTTGTTGCTTTGGAGTAGCAACATTTAATAACAATACTGGTGCACAGATGTGTACTGTGAATTGTTATGTCCTCTCTCGCTTTACACTTATGATTTATCATGTCGTACAAGTCAGCGGAAGGGAGTTTTGCCTTACAACCCATGTTGTATGCAACGTCGAGCTTTGCATGCTGGTTCGTAAGGAGAGTTAGCGCATCCAGACTTAGTTCACGTGCAGGGGCAACCCCCACTCCTAAGTTCTGTGATGTCCTTGAAGACAGTCCCGTGCTATACGTGTTGGGGCCTATTTTTTTACTGTGGGCGCATAGGCCTTGGAGACTGGCCTTAGGCGCATGCTCCTTGACAGCATGTCTGAGCCTCCTTGATATGGGCGAATAGTATGGATCCAGTGAGCCTGGGCGTATAGCCTTGGTCGCATGATGCTGGATGTCCAGCCTGTCGAAGACAAAAGCATTCTGGTTGGGGCTATGCGCCTAAACATCTACTTGGGCACATGGCTTTGGGCGCATGCTTGGTGGAGCAGCGCTATTTTCTCCCAGTTTTACCTTTTTCGTTTATGAGCCTTGCTGGGTTTGCCCAGAGTGTCGCACACCCCGATTCTTGGCATCATAGTATTTTTCTCTGCCAAGTCTCGAGCGTCGAACATTCTGTTGTTGGTTGTGCTGGAAAGAAGTCACTGGGCTAGTAGAGCCCGGAACGGTATGAGCCTTCTCTATTTGGGGAACTTCTATGGCAGAGTCATGCGCCCATGTGATAGAGTCCTCCAGTTGTATATCTGCCATAACACAAGCAGGATATGCGCAGCGAGCCTTCGGAAGCCAAGTGTTGCGGGACTTATTTGGCTTCGCTGATTTTGAGAGAGTAGAGCCATCCCTCGAGAGCTGCTGATCGAACTTTACGATCAGCATCTTCTGAGTACTCCCCACTTTGTCGATATCGGATTGCGTTACTAGCTTCTCGTCCGAGGAAAAGGTAGTCCCCAGCAGACTCGCCATTTTCGTGGACACAAACAAAAAAGAAGAATAAAATACTGTCTTTTCTTTATTGGCACAAGGTACCACAAATCGAGTACGCCTGAGAGATCCTGCGCTGAGGATCCCCGAGTACAAAAAAAGAATTCTGGAGAATAGGATGATGGAAATCGAGGGGCAGTTGCTCCTTTACTCCGTTGACACTCCGATTACAAAAGTGGGAGAAAACCTAAGAAAATTGCTAACTCTCGGCTCACTGGCAAAAAGTGCAGCAATTTGGCTCTTGAAAATGCTCTCTGTTCTGTGTTTTGAAGAGGGATGAGGCCCCTTTTTATAGTCGTTCTTGAGCTAGAATGGTGTTATGCGCCCATGTGAAGGAAATACACTAGTTTTCATGTTGGCGTATAGTCCTGCCTTGGGCGCATAGGGTGTAGGCGCATGCAAGCTGCGAGATCATGGGTTGGCCGTGGTGTTGACGTAGTCGCATGCTTCAGTGCACGACTGCTCGTGGAGACTGACGTGACCGTGCGCTTCGATGCACGTTTTGATCATGGATTTGACCGTGTCAGGCTTGGGCGCATAGCCATGTCTCAGGCTATGCGGCCTCCACATGGGGGAGCTTATCATGGGCGCATGGAGGTTCGCTGGCTGGGCGCATAGAGCTTCACTGGTTGGGCGCATAGAGCTTTACTGGCTGGGCGCATAGACCTTCACTGGCCGGGTGCGTAGAGCTTTATTGCTGAATTTTTTTTATGCTTCTACACCTAGTTGAACGTTATTTTTGGGACAGACTATCTCATGGCCTATCATGTCGACTAGATGATGAGCATGAATTGGAACTGCAAAAGAAGCAGCGAGGCCTGCTATGGCGTCGGCTTCAATATTTTGGAGGCTAGGAACATGCTCTATGAAGAACCCCTCCAAGGTTGTAATGATGGTAATTGATGTCTGATGATAAGGAATCAAATCCTCGTTGAGGACCTCGTATGAGCCTCGAATTTGATTAACAATCAACTGTGAGTCGCCATACACTTCTAGGTATTCGACCCCCACTTCTTTTGCGAGTCGGAGCCCGATGACCAGAGCATTATATTCTGATACATTGTTTGAACAGGGCTCTGTGAGAGAGTATGCTCGATTGACTACTAATTTAGAGGAAAAAATTAATACTATCCCTACTCCAGCGACGATATCACCTTGGGGTCCCGTTTTTGAGGCACCGTCGAAGAACATTCGCCAAACGACATCATGTGAAGTCATGTTTGAGTTGATGACTTTGTGTGGCATTTTTTTATAGATTCTGGCTATTTCTGAGCCTGGATGGGCTGCTAAGAAGTCGGCCAAGGCTTGACCTTTGACAGCCTTTTATGAAATGAAAACCATGTCGTAGGGGGACAACAATATCGCCCAGGTGGCTAGATGAAAACTGAGTGCGCCTGGCTTGGTCATGAGAACCCTAAGGGGGTTGACTCTTGAAACAACATGGATGGTCTGCCTTGTCACATAGTGTCGTATTTTTTGAATAGCTAATACCAAAGCAAGGCATTCCTTCTCCACGGCGGTGTACCTATGCTCTAGCCCAACCATCATTCGGCTGAGGTAATAGATAGCTTGTTCGTACCCTATGTCATTTTTCTGCCCTAGTAAGGCACTGAGGGAGTGTTTCATTGCCCGTACATAGAACTGGCGGATTCAACAGGTATTCTTTAATGTCATCAAAGGCGCGTTGACATTCTTCATTCAATACAAAAGAGACGTCTTTCTTCATGAGTTGTGTGAATGGTTGACATCGTCTTGAGAGGTTAGATATGAACCTCCTGATGTAGGCTAATCTTCCCTGAAGCCTCGGAGTTCGCGGTGGTTCTTTGGTGGACTTATTTCCAGGATTGCTTTTGTCTTATCGGGGTCAATGAGAATACCCCGGGGAGCAATGACAAAGCCCAAGAGTTTCCTGCTGGACATGCCCAGGAAGGACTTGGTGGGGTTCATCTTCAGATTGTGCGCTCGCATGAGGTCGAACACTGTTCTCAAATTGTATAAGTGATCACCCTTGGAGTGACTTTTGATGGCAATGTCGTCAACATAACACTCCACCATCTTGCGCAAGTGATCTCTGAAGATGACACTCACAGCTCGTTGATATGTAGAACCGGCGTTCTTTAGGCCGAAGGGCATGACTGTGTAACAGTATACGCCGATCGGTGTTCAAAATGACATATGATTCTCATTATCAGGAGACATTTTGATTTGATTATATCCCGAAAAGTCATCCATAAAGGACATGCGCTCGAAACCACACGTATTATAGATCATTATGTCTGTGATCGAAAGAGGGAATTCATCCTTAGGACGCGCCGCATTCAGGTTGCGGAAGTCGATGCAAATTTGGATCTTCCTATTCTTCTTGACGATGGGTACTATATCAACTACCCAGTCTGGGTATTGCTCCTCGCGGATGAAGTCGCTATCTATAAGCTTGTTACTTCTGCTTCGATGGAATTCATGATGTCTGGACGAAACTGTCGTTGCTGTTGTTTGACTGGTTTTGCGTCTGGATTAATATTGAGCTTATGAAGTGCGTTCTCGGGATTTAGCCCTTGCATGTCTTTATAGCTCCAAGCGAAGACGTCGATATATTCTCTGACGAGTTACAACAGCGACTCCCGCTCATCGTCCGTCAGGCTTTTACTGATGAAGATTAGCTTCGAGGAGGATCCATCACCGAGGTCAACTTGCATGACCTTATCTTCAGTGGAAGGGTCTCATAGTTCAAAGCACTTCTCCTATTGTGCATCCAGTTGTTGAACCCATGGCTCCAATTCAATGGATTCAGGCAGATCTTTGTCTTCTTCTTGAATATCGACAGATGCCATGTTGACAGACATTGTTTGCCTGAATATATCCCCAATGCTATCATCGAAATCATAGTAGGTAATTTGGACGAATGAGAATGCCACTCGTATTCCTCATCGGAGCTCTCGGGCGTTGTTGCTGGTGTAACATAACCTAGACCATGTCTGGACTTACTGCAATAATCGCCAGGTTTTCCAGCCGGGACTGGCAACTGCAGAGGTGATCGTCGGCCATTACCGTAGTTCAGGCCTGGGGTAGTTTCCAGATCGTAACCCTGCTTTTGCATGAAGTACTTGGCTTGGGAACTATACAAGTAAAGCGACAATCTTCCAGTATCGGGTTCGAGATCGAACTCTTCTGGCATGAAAGGTTGAGGACCTTCTTTTCGGCCGAAGATGATTGTGTGATCGCCTTTACTTCTGCCTTGGACTAGAAAGTAGGCACCTCTAATGGGTGTAAGTCAGTTCATGGTATAGACGGTTGTCACCTGTGTGTGCAGGTTAATATCCAGACCGTGCTCCATAGCATACATCAGATTAAGCTTGTTGCGCTCAGGATAGTTCAACGACAACCTTTTATTGATGAAATAAGGTATCTTGTTGCGAGGAATTATATCAACGGTAGAGGGACTATCAATATATGCAACCAGATATTTTGCGAGTTCTGCCTCCTCTTCAGTTACCCCCTGCGTGACCGGAGGCTGGGGCGACGTCTTGGGAAGCTTGACCACCAAGGGTTCTGCTTGTGGAATCGGCTTGCTTGAGGGCCTCGGATCAACACTTGGCTACCGGCTTGTCTTGGGGAGGCGGATAACCATCTGCTCGACAGAGGACTTTGCATCTTCCATTTGTTTTTTATTGGCTTTCGGCAATTGGATCACCATCGGCTCCACAGAGGACCTTGTATCTTTCATTCGTCTTTGACTGGATTTTGGCAATCGGATCACCATCGGCTCCACGACGGGTTTTGGCTCCGGGCTAGACCCCCGGAGTCGGATGACCATCGGTTCCAACTACGCATCTGGGGTGGGCGAACCGGGCACTTTTTATGCAAAGTTGCGACAAGGTGTGCGGCTTTGCCTGGTTTGCGAGCCTAGAGACAGATTTTCAGAGGTTTCTCTGACCCAGTTGTGGCCTCTAGTTCATTTTGTGTCCCCACATCAACTGTGTGCTGCTTAGATTTATCATATAGACAAGCCTCAGATGAATAGTAAGGCTCAACCCCTTTAAAGGGATCGATGTTGGCAAATTCTGTCTTTACGAAGCCGTGCTTACTGACATACTTGAAGCACTTGTGGAGCGTGGAGGGCACGATCCAAGAGGATATTATAGGACGTATCTACGTCTATGACGTAGCAGGTAACCTCCGACTTCAGGTCGCCGATCTGACATTTCAAGCGAATCTTTCCCAGGGGATAGCTTCTTCCCGAGTTAAAACCGCTAATGGCAGTGTTGGTTAATACTAACCGGTGCATAGGGATGCCCAGGAGTTGAAGCAAGCTTTTCGGGATGATGCTTATTTATGATCCAGGATCGATGTTCATCCGATCCACCTTGATGTTGCCTATGTATCCAGTGTAGTACAAGGGGTGATCATGCAAGTTGGCTTTGATTTACATGTCCTATGGGGTGAATACGATGTTGGGCATTGCATCTGCACAATTGCTGCCGTGGAGATCTGCTGACGAGTCCTTCCCTGCAGGCTTGACCTGAGCTAAGTAGGCGTAAGCAATCTGGAGTGCTTCGCTCAATGCAACGCGAATATCCTTGAAGAGCATTAGGAGCTCGTATAACAACAATTTTTCTGGTGTATTAGCCAGTTCTGCTAGTATGTCAAAGTTGTAAGGTCTGTCCGGCCCCTGAGGTGTGTCCTTCCGGAGTGGCCTGTCGAAGCAGGTTTCCTTCGACTTGGATCTATCTGCCGGTAGAGGCTGAGATGGTCCCGAAACATCAGTAGCAGGCATCATTGTCGGTTGAGGGTCCTCGACTGAATTGCCCAGAGTGGGCTGGAATTGTGTGCTAGACCGGGTAACAAAGGCTACCTCCTTCTCAGCTTCGGCCGAGATTGTATGACAGGATCTGGACTTCCCACCCTTTTTTTCCTAGTTGAAGATGGCACTGCCTGGATAACTTCGGGCACTAAGTCCTGGTGTACCCACATGACATCTCCTCGTGACATGGTGAGAGGCACCAATCCTGTCGTCAAGTCCCGGATAGGTGGAAGGTTTGTAACCTCCATCGTTGCCTGGGGAACAAGTACTACCCCGTCTTGAGCTTTTGTTAGGGGGAGTCGACGAACTGAATGGATACCATGTTTGCAGCCACAGTAACCTCTTCAAAATCCAGTGACAGAGCATTGGAGTTGATAAGGTTCTGGATATACCGCTTTAATGTGAAGCACTCCTGTGTGGGGTGGTGGACATAGTTGTGGTAGTGACAATACTTCGGATCCTCGATCTCTGCTGGTTGAGGCTCGCGCTCTACATCACGGATTTGGATCCTACCCGCCATCAAGGGCATGTCGAAGATAGGCTTGACATGGCTATCTTCAAAAGATTATGTCATCTCCTTGGGCTTCGGAACTTCTGCTTGCTTTTATTCAGGCTTTTTGGTTATACCAGCGACCATGGCCTATTTTCTTTTAGTGTCCCGGTTATTGGTGGTGCCGCAACTGTTGTTGTTATTGGAGGTGGTACCAGGACGTTTGCCCTTGTCCTCTCCATCTGGGATGTGTAATTCCAGCTGGCGAGCCTTCTTTAACTTTGCCTCCACATTGCTAGCGCTTATGATGAAAGTCATCCAATCCCTGAATTGATCTTCTCCCATCTAGAGGCTGAATGTAGGAAGCAACTTCTTTTGGCAGATTTCAATCAAGGAGCTTTCAGGATTGCCTTGGGGCAATCTCGTCGTGGTTTGTCAAAACTGTTCGATGTAGTTTCTTATTAGCTCCCTTTCTCCCTTAACGACGTCCATGAGAGACGACATTGTCACATCATGCCCAACTTCGTAGAACCTGTCCAGGAACATGTGTTTGAAGCCGTCAAAGGAACGGATGCAGTTGTCCGGGAGGTTGCGGTACCAGTCTAACGCGATTCCCTCTAATGCTTCGATAAATAATCGTGTAAGGATTGCGTCACTATGCAATAAGTGGTCTATTGTGACCTCAAAATAAGTCATATACCGGCTAGCAGAGGTCTTCTTGTCATATGAATTGATATAAATCGGTTTGTACCACAGAGGAAAAGGAACGTCTCTCCATGCAGCGGGATACGACTGCCATATTTTTTGGTCCCGGAAGGAGTCTCGGGCATTGAACATTGCTCGAAGCTCCAGGACTTCTCTCTTTGCCTCCCTGGCCTCGTCTACAGCTGAGGGAGTGGATACTCTATGAGGATTGTCGTCCAGAGGAGGAGCGGTCGTGTTTGAGTCCGCATTGACTGCGGGGCCCAAACTTGTTTATCTATGTGTCCTTGCTGGTTGAGTCGGCAAGGCAGCCTTGATCTCGTCTACTGACTCGACCAAGGTTACGATCATGGCTTCAAGCGCTTCTAGACGTTGTCGATCTCTTAGCCCTTCGTGATCATCTCCTGCCATAAACATTGTTCGCACGTGGGGAGCGACGGATGGGACCGTAGAGGATGTGCTTTCCGTGTCGCATCCTCGTACAGAGAAATCGTCGAAGAACGTCGGAATGTCCTCTTCCTTGGACTCGGATGGGGTGTTACCCGCTGCGCAGAAAGCTGTGTCATCTTAGCGAAGGTGGTCACCCTCGGAGACGTCCAAGTCCGTTTTATAATTCCAGTGAATCGCTGCCCCCTACACATCCTCTTGGAACACCGGGTTGTTGTATATGTTCAGGGGACTACCACCTCCAGCTTCGTTCACCCCCAGGGATCTCAAGGATGCACCCCCATGTGGTTGTCGACGGCAATCCTCCAGATGAGAGTTTCCTTGTCGTGCTGGCTGAGGTTGTCGAACCGGAGGAGCCTGTCTTTTTTCCTCCATTGTCGGCAGGAACCTTCCGAGTTGAATTACAGGAGATGAAAGAAAATTCATCGTCTCCAAAAATTTGCACTTCTTGCTCGAGTTGTCGTCGGACAGGTGCTGGCTGGTACAGTCGTTGGAAGACGGACTGCCGGTCTTTAGGTGCTGCCGATTTGTCGCAGCAGCAGTTGATGACAACTTGGGTACAGTGATGTCCTAGAGAGAGCTCATCGCATGCCAAGGTTGCCTCTCTCTTCTTGCATTTGTGGATGACTACTTCTCGTAAGTCGAGGGCAGATTGATCTACCTTTACATCCATTTTGTGGAACTAGGTATCCTGAGCGCACGGGTGCATAGGTTTCATATTTGCTCCCTGATCTGAGGCAAGTAAAAGCACTTGCTCTCGATCGTTGTGGGGAGACTTTTGGGACCTACCTTGTCCGTTTGCCGCAGAGGGCTGGACACGGAAGGTTCTGTACAATTTTCTATCAGGGGCCCGTGTAACAATTAATGGTACCCGTTGATGGTCAATAGATTGGACAGTTGACTGGGCTTGTTGAGCCCGCACTGCCCTAGACTTCTTTGACTTAACACCCAAAGGTGCATAGTAGGAAGAGTCCAAGTTGGAAGCTTCAACATTCTCAATGGGCCGCATGGGGTCTGGCCTGCATGAGAGACGGTCAAAGACAGAGCTTCTGACAGGGCCGTATGGGGCATCCTGTTTGCTGCCAGGATTAGCTGCCGTATAGGCCATCTGTCTGCGGTCGCATGGGGCATCCTGTCTACGGCCAGGATTGGCTGCCGCATATGCAATCTGTCTGTGGCCACCTTACTTATGCGGCCTCTTCTTTGATCGCATGAGTTTTCCTTGTGCTCCCAAAAGTCCAGCATCATAGTGTTTTCCTCTGCCAAATTTGGGGACAGCGGGGTCCTCTGCGGTTCGAAGCGAGGCCGCATGGAAGCTTTGGTCGCCGCATTGAGTGGCGAGAGGAGTTCCTTCCAGAGCCTAGCGAGAGAAAGTGGCCTTGGGCCTCCATGTCCTGTGGGCTTTTTTCAGGTTGGCTCGCTTCTGTGCTGGACTGGTGCTCCCATCGGAGAGCATTTCCTCGAATGCTTGTTGATCAAAGCGAATAACAAGCATCTGCTGCATAGAGACGAGCTTGGACATGTCAGATTGTGTCACCAATTTTTCATTAGTAGAGAAAGAAGTCCCCAGCAGAGTCGCCATTGTGTTTGCCATTAATTATCAAAACAAGAACTACAGAGGAACTAGATTTGATTGCAAACTTAAAAGTACAACAGAGAGCCTAAAAAGAAATCCTAGGAAACAATCTAAAATTGTTTTGATTTTGGGGGGTGACGGTGGAGGCTCGGGAGAAGTGTAGGAACTCTGCCTTACTCCTTGGACTATCAGACACAGTCATTGCTCTTGAGAAAATTGCCCGCCTCTAGCATGGGTGTGGTACCCAGCTATATATAATAATTTTAGAATGAAGCATATTTTGGGCCGCATAGATGGCCACATGGCCATGTGGCTGTAACAGCACATGAAGACTCGATCTTTGGTTGCCAGTTGGTGGTTTATTGAGATTTCTTTGTTGTAGCAAATCTGGGTGATTGAGACTTGGTCAACTTGCCACGTGCCCTATCACAAAATAGAATCAATCTATTTGAGACAGCAATGATGGACCGCATAGTGCTTGGGGCATTCTGGACCGGATAGGTCTTCTTTGTCCTTTAGTGCTTGGCCATACAGGGCCGCATAAGACTCATGCAGCTCAGGTCGCAGTCTCCCTTAGCTACGTGTCCCACCAGCAGTGCGACAAGTCCGCATGAAGTTTGGAGACTTTTGGACCGTATAGATCCTGCAGTCTTAGCGAACTGCTCAGTCATACTTTGTCATTCTGGGCCGCATAAGGCTCATACGACTCAGGTCATAGTCTCTCTGGCCGTATAGCACCCCTGTGGACCATGCCTCAGACCGCATGAACTCTCAGACATGTGGGCCCTATGCTCAGGCACGTGGGCCTTATGTCTGGTGTCATGACACTTCTTGTATTTTTAGAAAGGTCACGTCTTATCTTCATCTTTTTTTGTCAGGATGTGTCAGAGTTGTCAGATTTGTCTGAGTTGTCAGAGTAGCTCTTCCTTCTACGGCTCGAATTAATCTGCTTGAGATAGCAATGATGGCCCGCATGGAGTTTAGGGCATTTTGGACCGCATAGGTCCTGCAGACCCTTGTCTTCTAGCATTCTCATGCCTCCTAAGGTAGTCAGAAAAAAGGATGCTGAGTCATGCTTTGTTAGTTTGGGCCGCATAAGGCTCATACGGTTGTTCCTTCTGTGACCTGGATCAACTTGGTCGCAGAGTTGTCCTAGGTGCCTTCATTCTGCGGCCTGGATCAACTTAGCCGTATAAGACTCAGGCGGCTCTTCCGTCTGCGGCCTGGATCAACTTGGCCGTATAACGCCTATGCGGTCAGCAACGATTTGGTGAGAATTTTGTTTATCTCTCTTTTGACTTCTCGATGAAGATGAATTTGACCGATCCTCCTCCTTGGTGAGTGATGTCACTGCAGATTATGGATCTTCTTGTTCGAAGAAGATTTGATTATGAACTCCTTCAAAAGATTGTGATGCATCGGGCTGAGACAATGCGCCTAACTGAGGCATCTGAATAATGCGTCTAGTTGAGAGTAGGCCGTTACGAAGTCTTCAATTGGCATTATGCTTCCGAGATGATGTCAGAAAGGCACAGCAGGTTGCTGTCGCTGGAACACATACTGCCTTGGTGGTGGAGCCACTGTCTTGTGGCAGCAGTAGTTGATGGCGACTTGGGTGCAGTGATGTCCTAGAAAGGGCTCCTCACATGCCAAGGTTGCTTCTCTTTCCTTACGTTTGTGAATGACCACCTCTTGCAAGTAGAGATTAGATTGATCTACCTTTGCATCCATTTTGTGGCTCGGTATCCCGAGCGCCCGAGTGCGTAGGAATCATATTTGCTCCCTGATCTGAGGCTAGTAAAAGCACTTGCTCTTGATCTTTGTTGGAAGACATTTGGGACCTGCCCTGTCCGTTTGCCGTAGAGGGCTGGACACGGGAGGTTCTGTACAACTTTCCATCAGGGGCTCATGTAACAGTTAACGGTACCCCCTGACGGTCAGCAGATTGGACAGTTGATTGGGCTTGTTGAGCCTGCACTGCCCTAGACTTCTTTGACTTAGCACCCGAAGGTGCATAGTAGGAAGAGTCCAAGTTGGAAGCTACGACATTCTCAATAGGCCGCATGGGGTCTGGCCCGCAAGAAATTTGCCCCCTGACTTGGTTCCAGCACATAAAATGTACCCTAATGGAAGAGGGACTTTGGGAGTTGGCTCGTTGCTGGTGCTGAAGCACCCGAGTCGACTTTGTACAGCTTACCCTCGACTGCGCACATGAATTTCAGTGCACATCTCTGGTTTATTGCTGGCATAGCACATTTGGGGCGCATGGCCCGTGCTGCCTTAGATTTCTTCGTACTAGCCTGTGAAAGCGCATAATACTCAGAATCCAACTTTATCCTTGACAAAATGGCGAGTGAAGAACTTACAGCCGATTCAAAAGAAGAAGAAGCACTGTTGCAACTTTTTGTATGTCGAATGGGCTCCATAGATAATGAGCTCCCTTTTCTTTTTTATTATATTTTTTGTACCCTTTTCAAAGGAGGCAAGGGGGCTCTATATATAGAATGGAATGAGCCCTTTCTTCTTCTCCTTTCCGATGTGGGACTAAAAGCAATATCTTTTTTTCCATAATTCTACACTTTGCTTGCTGTACTGATGTCTTCATCATCATCATCGATCGTCTATTGATTTAGTTCGTCAAATGTGACATTCATTGACTCTTCTATGATCATAATCCTTTTGTTGAAGACTCGGTACCCTTTGCTTTTGGCAGTATAACTAAAATGGTTCTAGTTACCACACTTATGTTGGTGCAATTGCTTGGAAGATGACCATTATAGCTTTGCAATCACCAAGATGTTTGTAGAAGCATGAAAACGTGCAGACATACCAAAAGAGCAAGTAGTGTTCTCGCTACACAATGCTTAATAAAAGTGCATATACCCGAAAGTGCAGACAGAAGATCAGAAACCATAGTTTATAAAAAGCTTTTTATTAAATCATGCCTACAATGATCTATTACAGATTCATCATGATTACAAGAAAAGAGCTTTGCCTACAAGGATCTATTACAAATTCATCATGAAAAGAACTAATGCATCTAAACATCTACAAGAGGGTTAATCTTCATGGGCGCCATACAAGGGGGTTAATCTTCACAGACGTGCAGCCCCCCAGACGTGCAACACTATCAGAGCGACCCACTTCCTGAAGCAGTTATTGGCCCGAGAGGGACCTCAGTCCAAAACACAAATTATGCCACCGCCATTGAGCGGGGTAGAACACAACCTGTGGCTCTTCGGATTGGCAACCAATCCAAATCCGAAAGCTTGGATCTCGAAGACCTCCAAGACGTTGTTCAGGTTCGAACTCCTTATGCCAAACGCCGAAGTGCATCTCAAAACTCACTAGCAGTTCTTGTACAAAGACAGAGCCTCTTCGAACGAAGGGATCCACTACCATCAGTCGACTTGTGCAAGGCCAATGGCCGTTCGAAGCTAAGTCAGGATCGAACATATCGTTTGGAATGCTAAGAGAGGAAGACAACTCTTCAGAAAAGCTTCCCTTTATAAAGGGTGAGTGTGGTCTAACCAACATGCCACGTGGCCTTCGGTCAAAGATGTCTAAATTAATGGGATGAACCTAGAACTCAGCACAATAAACCTCATTTAGCAGGTTTATTTTACTTAGTCCTAGGCCACAGACTTCTTGAATTTTCCAAAAGACGACGATAATTAAAGAAGAGGACGACCGACTCGTCCATCAAGAAGAGCAGTCATTAATTGCTTTTAAAAACTTTAACAGAAACCAGCTCCTTCGATTCAGAAGCGCAGCCTCCCCATTGCGTTCTCGCTTTGATTCAGAAGTACAGCCTCTCCACTGCACTCTCGCTTTGACTTAGAAGTGCAGCCTCTTCGCTGTGCCCTCGATTCGACTCAGAAGTACAATTAGCTCACTTTCTGACGCTGCGCCCTCGCTTTGACTCAGAAGCACAGCTAGCTCACTTCCTCACACAGCGCCTTAGATGCGCAGTGGCTCTTTCGTCTCCAAGGCCTAGTCTAGTCGTCGTCCTGAAACACAGTCTACTCGTCGCCCTAAAGCACAGTGACTCCGTCGCCCTAAAGCACAGTGACTCCGTCGCCTGAAGTATAGTCTACTCGTCGTCCAGAAGCGCAGTGACATCAAAGCTCCGTCAGAAGCGCAGCTCGCATAGCGGTGCAGCCCTACGAAGTAACATAGTTCTACGTGGCCAGATGGGTGTGTATATCTTTTTCAGGATACCACTCTATCGGTTTGATTAAACTGCTGCTCTTAAGATAAGACAGAGTTTAATTCTGTTGATAAGAGTAATATCTTACCGGTTTGTTTAAACCACAGATAAGGACGGAGTTTATTTTTATAGACGAGAGCCATATGCAACTGGTTTTTTTAAACCAATGGCCCTCTAAGATAAGACAAAATCCAACTTCATGGATAGGAAAAGAATCTGTTCAGGTTCATCCGATCAATAAATAAGCACACGCCACATGTCATTTATTAAGTAATATTGATAACTCCCCAAAGATCTGGGTAGAAGAGAATTATTGTGCCTGCCACATGCCAACTCAGCAGTAGCCCTCACCGTGACCGCCTCAAGATTCTTTCATATCTCCCCTTGCAGCGTTCCTGCACAATCCTTATGCACATCGCATATGTGCTCCCCTATAAATAGATGGAGTTTTCTTTCGATAAAGAGGCTTCAAAATCTTCAACTTCGGCATCCTCTTGATTGGTAACCCTAGAGTTTCAATCACCAGCATTAGAAAGCCAAAGCAAGTTCAACCTGTCGTCACATCGTCAACGGAGTAAAGGAGCCGCTGTAGTGCTCGATCTCCACTGCCACACTTTTCCAGAAATTTTGTACTTAGATCTCCTGTTTCGGAATTGATTGTACTCTTTTTACGTTTAAAGTACAAAAAGTTTATATAATCTTTTGTCATGACAAACAATGTCCCATGGTTCTATTTGATATAAGAAGCTTCACCTGCACTAAAAGGTGAAGACTTTGGTATCCAAAACTTGGATCCATATTTTTTAGCTTTTGGAACCCATTTGCACAAGTTCATATCAACAAGTTTTCTAATCTGACAACGATTAGAAATGTGTCCATGTATACCACAATAATGACAGAAAGTATTAACATTAGTGCTATCTACAACAGTATGAGAATGTGTAGTGGTGTGATAGATGTGCATGGATACTTGTAATAGAAAGCATGATGATGTGTAGCATTTACTTTGCGTGCTTTCTTTGATCGTGCCCTATCATGTGTGTGATGTGTCATAGGATAGAACTTTAATTGGGTAGTAGGTATTACCTATTTTCCCAATCTAATCTCTAACTTTTTAGAGATAGCGCATGCCTGATTATATTTAGCAGTAAGAGAATCAATACTACATAAAGCAATAGAATACTACTTCTTTTTTCTAATTCCTCCTTAAGTTTTACATTTTCTTGAGTGCTTTTCTCAATATATTCAAGTGCCTCATGCAATCTGAGCTCAAGTATAGAAATCTCTGTACAGTTATCAGAAGTAGAAGTGTTTCTAGCATCATTCAATAAGCAAGTAAGCTTTTCATCCTCATGCTTATAAGATAGAATATTCTTTCTAGCTTACTTATACTTATCTAGTACATTCTTGTGTTCTTCCAATAGATCACTGAAAGTATCAGATAATTTATCATAGAAAAATTCACTCTCTTCATAAAGAGGATTATTTTTTACCTCGTTTGATAATGCCATTGAGCATTTATTTACAGCTAGACGAGGTCTCTCTTCTTTTTCTGATTTTTTTGCTTCACTTCTATACCATATGCTCATGGTAGCGTACTTGTGAGACGACGATCTTCCTTCGTTTTGTCGTTCGTAGCCATTCTCCTATTTAGTAGTAGTAGGGCAATATTCTATTATGCGGCCTGATCTTCTGCAGTTATGGCATACAATCTCTTCTTCATATGAGGGATTGTGTTGTATCTTAAATCCTGATGCTATCATTCACACATTTATATCATTATGAAGACTGTCCTCCTCTCTGGAGTAGCTAGCTTTGCTTTCGTATCTGCACTCATAAGTAGCTTCAAGAAGTTTCCAAATTTTATGAGATATTGTGCAAGTAGTAATATGATTGAATACATTTATATCTACAGCACAATAAAAAGCATGCATTGCTTTTGCATCATCTCTAGCTAACTTCTTCTCTTCTTCCGTGTAACTATAATAAGGCTTGTTAATAATAGAGGAAGTAAGAATAGAGGTGATAATAGGATTTTTGTAGCTATTGATAAACAATTGACCAGAGGTCAAAGTCTAGTGACATCATATAATAGATTATCCGTGTTTTCTAGTATGTGTAGTTGGTACCATCAAACTGTGGGAGTCTGTTTGTGGCTTGGTCTTCACTTGTGAATTTCATAGTTGCCATGTGTGATATAGTGATCTATATAACAACACTATTGATAAGAATATAATAACAATGTTACCTCGCTTTACCTGTATAAGCCACTCTGATACCAATTGTAGAAACAAGATGTAAAGCGCTATACTCTAGAAGTGGTGAATATAGTATGCAGCGGAAAATTAGCTATTAAAAAATGTTAGCAGCAAGATCAAAGAATATATCACAGAATATAAATGTAAAAGTTGAGAGCAAAGAGCAAACATAAACAAAAGATGTATACTGGTTTCCATCTTGTGAGGACTAGTCCAGTCGAAAGAACTCTAGCTTCCAGTTGACATCCACTATGAAAAAATATCGCATGTTTTCATGTGAATTTCTTGTAACTTCTATAATGCGAGCTTTGATCCGAAGTACTCGACCAACTTCAATTGTGAAGTGTATTTCTTCAATCAAGCCTCTGATTATAATCACTCTGAAACTTCTAAACCGTATCGTACTGGCAAATCGACTAGAGGATTGTAACTGGTTTAGGATTTAAAAATAAAAGAATAGAGAATGAATTGCTAGTACGATGTTGATTGTCTTCGTCTGTCAACCGGTTTGTAATGTCTACTCGCAACAAAGGAATTTGGATTTTGAGAGGAGGGAATGTTTCACTTCCATATACCAAAAAAATGGTATGATACATGTTGGAGTCTGTACCATTGTACTGTAGGCCCAAAGGCATTCACTAGCTTCTCGTTCCAGTCACATTTATTATATGACATGACTTTTTTGAGGAGCTTGATGATCGTCTTTGTTCGACATCACAAAAGGTTATACAAACTTTTTGTTTATTGAACTTTAAAAAATGTACAATCGATTCCTATGCGAGAAAATCTAAGTACAAGAATTCTGGGAAAGCGTGCGGTAGAGATCGTGCACTGCAGCGGCTCCTTTACTACGTTGATGATCTGACGACGAGTTGGACTTGCTTTGGCTTTCTGGTACCTTTGATGGAACTCTAGGGTTACCGATCAAAAGGATGCCGGAGTTGAAGACTTCAAAGCTGTGCTTTTGCCTTCTGCTTCTTTTATTTTTGTGTGTCCTCCTCCTCTTTTTGTTGAAGGGAAAACTCCTTCTATTTATAGGGAAAAGGGGGCACATATGCGATGTGCACTCGGATTTGAGATATGAAAGAATCTGCTGTCATTGCACGGTACGACCTTCTGCTGAGCTGACACGTGGTAGACGTCGAGATTCCTCTTTATTGATATCTCGGGTAGTTATCAAAATAACCGAAGGAGGAGACATGTGGCGCGTGTCTATTACTGGAGATCCTCTGTTTAGATGAAGCCGAGTAGATCTTAGATTTCATCTCAGAGTAGGATTCTATTTGATCTTCAGGACGAGATCGTTTTAAACAAACTGACTTGATACGACCTTTATCAAAAGAGCAAATTTCATCCATGTCTGAGTTTTAAACCAATTGATAAGATATTTGCACTTATCAATATGATCAACCTCTATCCTATCTTTGAGAGTGGCATTTTAAACAAACCAATTGGGTGAGACCATGTGTCATACCCCAAAACCAGAATACTGGTGTAACGCCCCAGTTCCAGAATACGGGGACATACACGGCCAGCTACACCGTATAGGGTACGTATACGCTATACGACGATGACGGCTGTCAAGTCTTGCTGGGTATCCTAGCATGCAATCAATCTATGGCCTAAATCCGATCTCATGTCCACAGGTAATAACTACAAAATATTAGCAAGAGAGATAATCATATAAAAAACAGGAAATACTCATATGAAATCTGGAATCTACAGTACAGGATAATAATGTAGACAGGTATACCTTCCCACCGTTCCTAGCATGGTCTGGAACTGAAGCACACCCTCCAAGTCAAGTCTGGAAGATCCACAGGGTCGGTAACTGAGAATCTGGGAACAATCCAGGGTTGGTCAGGCCAACCGCAGCAAGTACCAGAAAGGAAGGCTCAAGGACGGGCGAAGAAAACCAGCAGGATAAAATATGACAAGGATAACATCTAAAAACAGTAAATAAAGGTAAGGGATCGTGCGGTACCAACGCACAATAACAATCCACAAGTATAGTGAAGCTAACACAATCACAACCTCCCTAACATCCACTAACACCTGCATTGCCAGCTGGAAATCAATATCAGCTGGCTAGCAGGCAACAAGCCAAACAACACAGAAGGACAAGCGGCCACACAATGCCTACGGCTTGCTATTATTAGCTAACTAGGGTTATCACAGACCTAATTACTAACAAGATGCAATGAGACTTCAAAGTCCAGCTCCTGCTTGCTACTACCCGAATGGCCCCAGCAAAAGAAAAAGATAGATATAGCAGGCACACTGCAGTAAGATACATGTGCCCTAAAGAAGTGCCACACTCGACGGAGGGCTGGGAATGCGCTCATCTCGACGGATAGCAACAAATCCCTAGTATATATATAGATACATAGGGCCAGGGCCAGACAAGCAACAGGTCACTGGGAAGTCCCCATGAACTACATGATTAATCTAGTTATTAGCCTAGTTAGTTTCATTATGGATCCCTGACCGTGGTACTCAGGGATCCATGTCCTAGACATGATGCAAGACAAGACTGGACTGGTGGTTTATACAAGCACAATCAAGAGAAATCAACCACGGTGTCAAGACGGGGTCATGCCTAACAAGTCAGGACTGGCTGTCGCAACAGCGGTCAAGAGTAAACATGTCATGTCAAGAGTACTAGTCAGGAGTGCGCCACCACGGGCCACTATCAAGAATCAAGAGTATACATGCCAGGTTTACTGTCAAGTCCAGAGTGCTAGTCAGGAGTGCACCTCCACGGGCCACTAATCAAAAATCAAGACAGGTCCAGGTCATCGTGTAATACCAGGAACAAGGTCAAACCTATCAGTCATAAGAAGTCACATGCCCAAATCATGACATGGATATCAAGTCGGGTACAAAATCAGAACCTCTACTATAATCACATCTCAAGAATATATGAGAGCCTAGAGCTCCAATCATCCCGTCTGTCTATCCACCAGATCAATCTATCAAGAGTCACTCTTCTATGATGGATTCAATATCATGTCAGGAAGGTCAATAACCAAATATCCAAGCTAATCACTGTAAGCAATGCTAGGCCCTCTGGCTCACAAGAATCCTCCAAGGCAATGATCACAAGCCACTAGAAAACGAGCCCCTCTAACTACCAAGACATAGCAATCAAACCAGGTTTCCCCAACTACCGGAATACACAAAGGTACCAGGTTTTGGGCATTTGGGAAGTCGAGTAAAAATTATATAATAATACCCTCAATATTCTCCTCGTTCCACGAAATATCCGAAATTACCAAAATCCAAGAATCCACATAGATCCACCGAGTCAATATCCCAAGATCGTACTCTCCATAATACTCAATCCTCAGTCATATCCACAAGTCACAACTCCCAATACCTAGGACAAATGTCAGCTCTATCTGACTAGACTAGGACAACCCCTAGGATGAAGGGTCAGGGGACAAGAGTCTGGTAATAAATGCCGCCGGAAGTGGCAAGGATTACATGGACCGCTCTGGAGCAAATCCACAACCCTTAAACCAAACAAGGACCAGGGTTGCAGACCGTCTCCCGAGTGGAACCGCTCTCCTTACGCTATCCGACGGACAAGACAGGTCAGGAGCTAGGCGACTGATCTAGTCTAGAGTCTACCTAGCAAGTAATGGGATCAGGTATACCATACCAAGGTGAACAGGCACAAGCCCAGTCCAGCAAACCAAAGGAATGGTTCTGCCCAATCCTTCGAACCAAATTCCCGATCGGGAATTTTGGAAGAATCCGGCAGAGTCTCCTCTGTATTCTGGACAGGAGCTCCCAGCGAGTTGGGGCTAAAATCCACTCGGCGCAACCCGCCGCGGAATCACAGTCGCAGGCTCGCAGGCTGAGAACACTAAGTCTCAGCTACCAGTAGCACTACGATGCGTACTGGAAACAAGTCGATAGCCGAGAACACTAAGTCTCGGCCTCCAGCAGCATTACGATGCGTACTGGAAACCAATCGAACCCGAGACCACTAAGTCCCGGCTTCCAGCAGCGCTACAATGCGTACTGGGCGCCAAGCCAACATGCATAATATAAAACAACCGCCTCGCAGGGCGCACTACAACACATGTCCATAAATCTAACCTACGCACAATCAATCACAGCCTCAAGTAAGGTCAGCCAAAGCCGCTACCCGACCGCGAGTCGGACACGGGGCATATGGGGACAATCCATACATGTGAGTCGTGCTCGTGTCCTCGGAGGTGTGGATGACCCATCCGAGTTGTCCGATACGGTCTATCCCGGTATCGGGCCAAACTATCCTAAGTTATCATGGCAGTTCTACTGCTAAGCTACACTAAACATGATTATACATTTACAATAAATTAAATGCAATAAAATACAGGAGAGATGGCAAGAGCCGCCAATGAGCAAGGGATACTTGCCTAGAGGGCTCGGCTAGGTAAGCAAGTCTTCGGCAGTCGCGATCCAAGGTGGCACGCCAATCGAGATCCTCAGAACACACAATAAACAATCATTAGCACCAAACAATAAAATAATAGAATAAATCACAGGGGACGGCAGGAGGCTATACCGTGTGGGTCCCACAAGCAGTGCAGGGATCTGGCACGGAAACCGAGGTACGCGGATCGATACGGACACGTAAACCGAGACATGCACGTATATCGAGATGCGCACGAGAATCGAGATGGCACAAATATCGAGGCAAACAAGAAACCGAAACGTGCACGTAAACCGAGACGTGCACGTAAACCAAGAAATCACGAATATCGAAATGGTACACGAATCACATGGCACGCATATCGAGGCGAGCACGTAAATCGAGACAACCCAAGGTCCAAGAAGCACGTAAATCGATTACGGTACACAAATCGAGGTGCGCACGCAAATCGATACGGTGCGGAGTCCAATGCGACACGCAAACTGAGACGGTACAAGGACCGATGTGGCACGCAAGTCAGAGCGAGCACGCAAACCGAGGCAACACAAGATACAATATAATACGCAAATTGATACGACACGCAAATCGGTACGTGCACGTAAATCGAGGTGGCACGGGTCACGAGGTAGGCACAAAGGCCGAGACACGAAAGTCGAGGCGGTGCACAAATCGAGATGGCACGGTGCTCGAGGCAGCGCGGGGCTCGAGGCATCCCGCTGCCCAAGGCAGCACGTAGACCGAGGTACACGCAAAACGAGGCGACACGTACACCGAGGTGCGCACAACCCGAAAACACGAGGAACGAGGAAGCGCACCAACCGAGGGTGCGCTGCCCGAGGTGACACGCTGCACAAGGCAGCGCACTGCTCGAGGCAGCACGCTGCCCGAGGCGCGCCGATCGAGGGGCTCGCTCCCCGAGGAGCTCACAGCCCGGGAGGGGGAGGGAGAGAGGAGGCGGAGGAGTCCGACCAGGGTCGGGTCGGACCACCGGCGGAGAGGACAGAGAGAGAGGAGGCGGAGCTTACCAAGGGGCTCGGCCAGGGGTAGGCCGGAGACGAGGGGGAGCCCGCGGCGGAGCTGACCGGAGCTGGAGGAAGCCGGGGAGAGGGGCTCGGGGCGATTCTGCGTCGGGGATGGCCGGAGTGGCGGTGGCGCCGGAAGTGGAGGCCAACGGAGGAGGGGCCAGTGGAGATGACGGCGAGGGGGCTCGCGGCGGAGGGGCCGGAGCTCGAGGAGAGGGAGAGGAGCCAAGGGTGGCGGCTGTCGGCGGAGAGGGAGGCCGGAGAAGACGACGAGGAGGGTGGTGGAGACGACGATGATGATGGGGGGGTGTGGCAGAGGTGGTCGTGGCGGAGCCGGCCAGGCGGGCCGCGCAGGCGAGAAAGAGGTCGAGGAGAGGAGGACGAGGGGGCGAGGGATCTAGTGAAAGGGAGAGAGGCTGATCGAGAGTGAGGGGGAGGGCTGGTCTCCTGTGGGAGAGGAGAGAGAGGCAGTGAGCGAGAGAGAGGGATAGAGGAGACTAGATATTTTAGGAGGGGGATATTATTAGAATAACAAAATAATAATAGTAGCAATAATAATAATAGGGTAAATTTTACCTCAAATAAAATAATAAAAATTTCAAAAATTCCCCAAAATTAAAAATCCTCCAATTACAGCAAAATACGTATTTTAAAATAGGAATATCACATCCTACCCACCTTACAAAAATTTCGTCCTCGAAATTTCAAAATTATAAAAGTAGGGTTTTTAAAACTAGTACATATACATATCATGAAAACTCTACCCACCTTACAGAAATCAAGTAATACAATCAAGAAATGAACAAATCCTCAATATGAAAACCTCAAAAGCATAACTTCTAGCTACACAAATCAACTCGGAAAGTAAATCCAAAACACATGGAATTTCTTTAATCAAAAATCTCGCGTGCATGAAATAACTCCATAAATCAAAACAAGTACAAAGCACCGAAAACAATACCAAAACCTAAAATCCCCACTACACGGAAATCAACAAAATCATAAAATAAAGGATACTTGTCTCAACCGACGACCGTAGTTTCCGAATATCCGAAAAAGTGTGTCATGATCATCCCTGCCACGCCATCCGGAATGGCTGCAAAAGATGCACCAGGGCACTATAATCGAGCGGCTGCAACTTTCGTTACCTCGCCGTCAAAGTATACTAGGGTCATCCAGTCACTCTCGACAAATACCCAGAATAAATCAAATCTACAACTCAAATGTCCAAGTCACTAAAATCAGAAAATATCTAACCAATATAACATAATAATTCTACAAAATAATAACTCATAATCCATGTCAAATCGTAATATGCATCTAAAAACAGCTTCACTAATAATCACAAAATAGTTTCCTAGGAAACTCCAAAACCAGAAATCTATGCCAAAACATATTCTATAGAGAATATATGTATATAATCCAAAATAATATCTGAAGGAAACAATCATGATTGTGGAATTGTCCGGAATCAAGGGAGCTGAAATGATACAAGAAAATCCACTGGATACTCCACAAATGCTGAAACATCCCATCTCAGAGTCCTGGTGAAATCTTCATTCTGCAGCGATCAAGCCAACGCTCGAAGAGGGCGATAATAAGACTAAGTCAACACAAAGTCAATGCACGAAAGGAATAACAGGAAATCAAACAAGGCGAAACACCGGTAGAGAGTCCAGAACCCAAGATAAATAATATAGTAACCCAAAGATAAGACCAGACATCGTCTTACCTGATAAAGTGATCGACATGACCAACTACAGGACCATGCCTCTCAAAACAAGGAATAATGGTAGATGACAACGAATAAGACAGGACAATGCAAGATAGGTCCAGGTAGAGATGGGGACCAGTTCACAAGTTCAAGGGAGCGAAGGACAAGTGTAACAAGTGGGAATACCAAGAAATAGTGGAATGAGATCAATAATCATGTGATACCCAACAAAATCGTAGGTTCGAGACCTGTATGGGCCACCACTAAAACCATGTAACGCCCCAGTTCCAGAATACGGGGACGTACACGGCCAGCTATACCGTATAGGGTACGAATACGCTATACGACGATGACGGCTGTCAAGTCTTGCTGGGTATCCTAGCATGCAATCAATCTATGGCCTAAATCCGATCTCATGTCCACAGGTAATAACTACAAAATATTAGCAAGAGAGATAATCATATGAAAAACAGGAAATACTCATATGAAATCTGGAATCTACAGTACAGGATAATAATGTAGACAGGTATACCTTCCCACCGTTCCTAGCATGGTCTGGAACTGAAGCACACCCTCCAAGTCAAGTCTGGAAGATCCACAGGGTCGGTAACTGAGAATCTGGGAACAATCCAGGGTTGGTCAGGCCAACCGCAGCAAGTACCAGAAAGGAAGGCTCAAGGACGGGCGAAGAAAACCAGCAGGATAAAATATGACAAGGATAACATCTAAAAAAAGTAAATAAAGGTAAGGGATCGTGCGGTACCAACGCACGATAACAATCCACAAGTATAGTGAAGCTAACACAATCACAACCTCCCTAACATCCACTAACACCTGCATTGCCAGCTGGAAATCAATATCAGCTGGCTAGCAGGCAACAAGCCAAACAACACAGAAGGACAAGCAGCCATACAATGCCTACGGCTTGCTATTATTAGCTAACTAGGGTTATCACAGACCTAATTACTAACAAGATGCAATGAGACTTCAAAGTCCAGCTTCTGCTTGCTACTACCCGAATGGCCCCAGCAAAAGAAAAAGATAGATATAGCAGGCACACTGCAGTAAGATACATGTGCCCTAAAGAAGTGCCACACTCGACGGAGGGCTGGGAATGCGCTCATCTCGACGGATAGCAACAAATCCCTAGTATATATATAGATACATAGGGCCAGGGCCAGACAAGCAACAGGTCACTGGGAAGTCCCCATGAACTACATGATTAATCTAGTTATTAGCCTAGTTAGTTCCATTATGGATCCCTGACCGTGGTACTCAGGGATCCATGTCCTAGACATGATGCAAGACAAGACTGGACTGGTGGTTTATACAAGCACAATCAAGAGAAATCAACCACGGTGTCAAGACGGGGTCATGCCTAACAAGTCAGGACTGGCTGTCGCAACAGCGGTCAAGAGTAAACATGTCATGTCAAGAGTACTAGTCAGGAGTGCGCCACCACGGGCCACTATCAAGAATCAAGAGTATACATGCCAGGTTTACTGTCAAGTCCAGAGTGCTAGTCAGGAGTGCACCTCCACGGGCCACTAATCAAAAATCAAGACAGGTCCAGGTCATCGTGTAATACCAGGAACAAGGTCAAACCTATCAGTCATAAGAAGTCACATGCCCAAATCGTGACATGGATATCAAGTCGGGTACAAAATCAGAACCTCTACTATAATCACATCTCAAGAATATATGGGAGCCTAGAGCTCCAATCATCCCGTCTGTCTATCCACCAGATCAATCTATCAAGAGTCACTCTTCTATGATGGATTCAATATCATGTCAGGAAGGTCAATAACCAAATATCCAAGCTAATCACTGTAAGCAATGCTAGGCCCTCTGGCTCACAAGAATCCTCCAAGACAATGATCACAAGCCACTAGAAAACGAGCCCCTCTAACTACCAAGACATAGCAATCAAACCAGGTTTCCCCAACTACCGGAATACACAAAGGTACCAGGTTTTGGGCATTTGGGAAGTCGAGTAAAAATCATATAATAATACCCTCAATATTCTCCTCGTTCCACGAAATATCCAAAATTACCAAAATCCAAGAATCCACATAGATCCACCGAGTCAATATCCCAAGATCGTACTCTCCATAATACTCAATCCTCAGTCATATCCACAAGTCACAACTCCCAATACCTAGGACAAATGTCAGCTCTATCTGACTAGACTAGGACAACCCCTAGAATGAAGGGTCAGGGGACAAGAGTCTGGTAATAAATGCCGCCGGAAGTGGCAAGGATTACATGGACCGCTCTGGAGCAAATCCACAACCCTTAAACCAAACAAGGACCAGGGTTGCAGACCGTCTCCCGAGTGGAACCGCTCTCCTTACGCTATCCGACGGACAAGACAGGTCAGGAGCTAGGCGACTGATCTAGTCTAGAGTCTACCTAGCAAGTAATGGGATCAGGTATACCATACCAAGGTGAACAGGCACGAGCCCAGTCCAGCAAACCAAAGGAATGGTTCTGCCCAATCCTTCGAACCAAATTCCCGATCGGGAATTTTGGAAGAATCCGGCAGAGTCTCTTCTGTATTCTGGACAGGAGCTCCCAGCGAGTTGGGGCTAAAATCCACTCGGCGCAACCCGCCGCGGAATCACAGTCGCAGGCTCGCAGGCTGAGAACACTAAGTCTCAGCTACCAGTAGCACTACGATGCGTACTGGAAACAAGTCGATAGCCGAGAACACTAAGTCTCAGCCTCCAGCAGCACTACGATGCGTACTGGAAACCAATCGAACCCGAGACCACTAAGTCCCGGCTTCCAGCAGCGCTACAATGCGTACTGGGCGCCAAGCCAACATGCATAATATAAAACAACCGCCTCGCAGGGCGCACTATAACACATGTCCATAAATCTAACCCACGCACAATCAATCACAGCCTCAAGTAAGGTCAGCCAAAGCCGCTACCCGACCCCGAGTCGGACACGGGGCATATGGGGACAATCCATACATGTGAGTCGTGCTCGTGTCCTCGGAGGTGTGGATGACCCATCCGAGTTGTCCGATACGGTCTATCCCGGTATCGGGCCAAACTATCCTAAGTTATCATGGCAGTTCTACTGCTAAGCTACACTAAACATGATTATACATTTACAATAAATTAAATGCAATAAAATACAGGAGAGATGGTAAGAGCCGCCAATGAGCAAGGGATACTTGCCTAGAGGGCTCGGCTAGGTAAGCAAGTCTTCGGCAGTCGCGATCCAAGGTGGCACGCCAATCGAGATCCTCAGAACACACAATAAACAATCATTAGCACCAAACAATAAAATAATAGAATAAATCACAGGGGACGGCAGGAGGCTATACCGTGTGGGTCCCACAAGCAGTGCAGGGATCTGGCACGGAAACCGAGGTACGCGGATCGATACGGACACGTAAACCGAGACGTGCACGTATATCGAGATGCGTACGAGAATCGAGATGGCACGAATATCGAGGCGAACAAGAAACCGAAACGTGCACGTAAACCGAGACGTACACGTAAACCGAGAAATCACGAATATCGAAATGGTACACGAATCACATGGCACGCATATCGAGGCGAGCACGTAAATCGAGACAACCCAAGGTCCAAGAAGCACGTAAATCGATTACGGTACACAAATCGAGGTGCGTACGCAAATCGATACGGTGCGGAGTCCAATGCGACACGCAAACTGAGACGGTACAAGGACCGATGTGGCACGCAAGTCGGAGCAAGCACGCAAACCGAGGCAACACAAGATACAATATAATACGTAAATCGATACGACACGCAAATCGGTGCGTGCACGTAAATCGAGATGGCACGGGTCACGAGGTAGGCATAAAGGCCGAGACACGAAAGTCGAGGCGGTGCACAAATCGAGATGGCACGGTGCTCGAGGCAGCGCGGGGCTCGAGGCGTCCTGCTGCCCAAGGCAGCACGTAGACCGAGGTATACGCAAAACGAGGCGACACGTACACCGAGGTACACACAAACCGAAAACACGAGGAACGAGGAAGCGCACCAACCGAGGGTGCGCTGCCCGAGGTGACACGCTGCACAAGGCAGCGCACTGCTCGAGGCAGCACGCTGCCCGAGGCGTGCCGATCGAGGGGCTCGCTCCCCAAGGAGCTCACAGCCCGGGAGGGGGAGGGAGAGAGGAGGCGGAGGAGTCCGACCAGGGTCGGGTCGGACCACCGGCGGAGAGGACAGAGAGAGAGGAGGCGGAGCTTACCAAGGGGCTCGGCCAGGGGCAGGCCGGAGACGAGGGGGAGCCCGCGGCGGAGCTGACCGGAGCTGGAGGAAGCCGGGGAGAGGGGCTCGGGGCGATTCTGCGTCGGGGATGGCCGGAGTGGCGGTGGCGCCGGAAGTGGAGGCCAACGGAGGAGGGGCCAGTGGAGATGACGGCGAGGGGGCTCGCGGCGGAGGGGCCGGAGCTCGAGGAGAGGGAGAGGAGCCAGGGGTGGCGGCTGTCGGCGGAGAGGGAGGCCGGAGAAGACGACGAAGAGGGTGGTGGAGACGACGATGATGATGGAGGGGTGTGGCAGTGGTGGTCGCGGCGGAGCCGGCCAGGCGGGCCGCGCAGGCGAGAAAGAGGTCGAGGAGAGGAGGACGAGGGGGCGAGGGATCTAGTGAAAGGGAGAGAGGCTGATCGAGAGTGAGGGGGAGGGCTGGTCTCCTGTGGGAGAGGAGAGAGAGGCAGTGAGCGAGAGAGAGGGAGAGAGGAGACTAGATATTTTGGGAGGGGGATGTTATTAGAATAACAAAATAATAATAGTAGCAATAATAATAATAGGGTAAATTTTACCTCAAATAAAATAATAAAAATTTCAAAAATTCCCTAAAATTAAAAATCCTCCAATTACAGCAAAATACGTATTTTAAAATAGGAATATCATAACTGGAGAGCGGATGACAGACACAGCCAGCTACATACCTTGAAGTAAAGCCCACCTCGCAATACGGTCACAGCTTCCTAGATGCATGAGGGTTTATCTACAAGCCAACAGTCACTTATGGTCAAGAACAAGCCTAGTGTCTCAATCTTAACCAACCAAGTAATTGTTACAAGATGTAAGATCATCAGACATACAAAGTAACGCGTTTCAAACATTACATATTTAGATGATCATGAAGCTAGTCATACAAAATGAGAAGACTAGCAAAAGTTTAAGTCATACATGATCAACCCTAGGATTTGTCAATCATGTTACAGCCCTTAGGCAGACAGAAATAAAGTTTCAACAGGAGCTAAAACTTGCTCGGCGGCTAAACGCCTCAAAAGAATAATTTACAATAAAGTAGGAGACCAAAATAAGAAACCTACTCGTTGCTAGGATTACGTCTGGTATTCACCATCTGGCTGGAAGACAGATAGATCCTTAGGTGCTACTCTGAAATCTGGCCATACAAAACCAGCTGGGTCAGACCTCAGAATGAGCAAGTGCCACAAAGGAGGCTTCACTTAAGAACTAAAACCAATATATTAGCACATAAAGACATATATAATTGATAATGAAAGACATCGGTTAAGGAAATCAGGATGATAAACGATAAGATAACTAAGGAACTATTTCGGTAACCAAGTTACAACTGTAAACGAAACAAGGATCGGGGTTGTAACCCTTCACTTGAACAGAGCTTAGTCTCCACTCATTTATCGACAAGAGTAAAGCATAATAGTAATGTGTTAAAGGAATCCTGAACTGGCACTGTCTATACAAGACTAGACTGGACTCCATCCATCAGTCACGACCAAGCAACAAGTACGGCTTGATACTTTTAACTAACTAGGGTTATCACAAGCCTAATTACTAACAAGATGCAATAAGATGTTCCAACGGCCACAAGCCCTGCAGACTTAATCCAGGTTATCCAGTTGCAAGTTGAGAGAGTTTGATTAAGTGACTTGGGGGAGCAACACATGACAGTGTGCTGGAAATGTGCCCTACTCGACGGCAGGCTATAAGTCCAATTAAAGCGTCCAGATAACGGGACTGCCTGTAGCTGGAAAATATCTTTATGAAATACTTGATCAATCTAGTTATTACCATAGTCATATTTATTATGAATCTTGGACCGTGGTAATCAGGAATCCATGTCCTAGGCATGATGCAAGACGAGACATGTAGCTTGTACAGGCACAACCAAGAGAATCAACTACGGTGTCAAGACAAGAGTTACTTAGCAAGTCTAGGTAGCTATCGTAACATCGTTCAAGATTATCATTTCATGTCAGGTTACTTATCATGTCAAGAGTGCGTCACAACGGACCACTATCAAGAATTTTTATGTCAAGGTTGCTTATCAAAAGTGTGCCTCGACGGGCCACTATCAAGAATTATCATGTCAAGGTATATCACATTATCATGTTCATGTCAAGTTCTGATTCATAGCCTAGAATTATCATGCTTAAGTCCAAGTCACTAGTTCAATGCCAACTAGTGGTTAAGTCGGGTCGTCGCAATTTAGGCCAAGTATAGAAAACATGAAAAAAAGATCGAGAGCACCCAAGTGTAACTGAAACCATAAGTCACATATGAATTCTGATTAAAGTGAGACATGAAGATTCATGATGCTAAGACAAAGATCTACAACTTTCATGTTTTGAGTTTTTTAATATTTTAACTACAAAATACCTCAAACGGGGAAAAACAGTTATTTGGAGAGATTTGCGCACTAGTGCTCGAGCAAAACTACCCATGGCGTACGTTACGCGCAAGCACGGCGCACGTTGCACGCAAGAACGGCACACGTTGCGGGGGAGAAAATTGCCCATAGCATAAGGCACGCAAGTTGCGTTGCACGTGCGAGCAAAACCGCCCACGACGCATATTGCGTGGCAAAAAATCGCCTACGGCGCGCGACTCGCAAGCTGTGCTACGCGCGCGAACAAAACCAACCCACGGCGCACGTTGTGCGGCAGAAAATTATGCACGGCGCACGGCGCACAAGTTGCATTGTGCGTGCGAGCAAAACCACCCACGGCGCACGTTGTGCGCAAGCACAACGTATGTTAAGCGGTAGCGCGGCACGCGGCTTGCAAGTTGTGCTGCGTGCACGAGCAAAACCGCCCATGGTGTACGTTGTGCACAAGCACGGTGCATGTTACGCGCAAGCGAGGTGCACGTTACGCGGCAGTGCGGCACGCGTTACGCAAGTTACGTTACGCGTACGAACAAAACCGCCCATGGCGCAAGTTGCCCACAAGCACGGTGCACGTTGCACGGCAGTGCGATATACGGCGCACAAGTTGTGCTGCACACGTGAGCAAAAATTCTCACGACGCACGTTGCACGCAAGCACGGCGCACGACACGTAAGTTGCACACGGCACTGTTCATCGTCCCGACAACACCAAATGGTGTAGGGAACACATGAACACGAAAATGGCATAACTTTCTCATACGAAGTCGAAATTAAGCGGTTCAAAAGCCAAAATTGGGTAGAATTGAATTCCCTACAACATTAACCTTTAGATCTAAAAAATAACCAAGTTTCAGATATCAAACCAAGGAAAACCAAAAAAGTTACAAACATGGATCTACAAGAAACTATCTATCAAACCCAAAAATGTCAAGTTCTAAAGAGGCTTAGAATCAAGTAGTGTCACGACCTGCACCCTAGAATAAGGGCACGAGATGTGGGTACGTCCAGCCTACGCCGCAGTGTCGGCGGTAGAACGCTGTCCTAGGTCAAACATCTAACAATATAAAGGTACTTGTACAGTATATACACTCCGAATGGAGGTGACATAGCAAATACAGTCTCAATCATATCTATGGTAGAGCATGATAATAGATAGATAAAATATGAAATCCACAAAGAGATACCGCAGATAGAAGTCTAAGTGTCTAAGATACACAAACCCAGAAAACATCTCAAATCTCAAATACAGTAATCCATAAAGTAAATACAACTCAAGACAACTAAAATAACTATCTATACAACCTCTACTGTGTCTCCTCTAAGCTAGTAGGCAACCTCCAAGCTATCTGTAAAATTTATCAACAGGTCCAGTCATGACAGGAGCGAGCATAGTACATCTCACGCAGTTCATATTATGACAGGAATAAAATACAAGCAATAAAGTAAAATACATGAAATACTGAAGAGTATACATGAGTAAAAAGAAGACTGTAATGAAATATCTACTATAAGTAAAGAGCTACAGTGAACTAGTGATTTAGAGTACAAGCTAGACATGTGAACGGCTTGATAATAAACATGAGAGGTCGTATATGGCACACTACTTTGGAGATTGTCCACATGACTATTTATACTCCGCCATACCCCAATCAATACACAAGGATCTAGACAAGTTATGTTATTACATGATATTCACATGGGGGCCCATATAAGGGTGCACGTGAATATAAACATGGGGGCTCCGTGTTCATGAGAGTATATGAATCACGAGAGTACACATGTAAGGTGAAAGCACAAGAGTACATGATAAAAGTAAAATACACATGACATGATGTATCTGATGCTTCCAACGGGATAACATTGTATGAAAAGATCCATATAGCACTAATTCGTGTTTTTATCGTGTCAGCATCAAGTAAGATAATCTAGAGCGAGAAATACTCCTAGCAAGTATGAAACGGTCAGAGAATATACTCGCCTGATAACATGAACAGCTGATAGGTATAGAGGTCCAACTGAAGCCACAGAATCCTATTTAAAGCAACACAGGTTACAAGGTGTTCACGTTGTAATAAATGAATTTCTACAAGCAATCTATATTATTCTAGGCTCTTCTAAGTAAAGTCAACTCTAGGTCAACTTCGGTCAACAATCTAGTCAAACTAGGTCAAGTGTTGACTTACAGTTGACTTTTGGTCAACTAGTCAACTCTGGTCAAACAGGGTCAATTCTAGTTTAATTATTAAAGATAATTAGTGTACTTCGTTATTTGTACGTCGAAACTTATGACAGGCAAATCAAGATAAGATGATCAACGGTAAAGTTAATAATCTTATTATAGTGATCAACTTGTCCATCTTGTCAATTTCAGCGATATGAGATCACTGGAATTGACTGATCTCAGTTTCATTGTACTAACCCCGAAATATGAATATTATAAGAATTAATTATAATAAAAGGTGATACATAGAGAAACTATCTACAAACATTGTCGGATGATGAAATAAACATCGCCAACGTGTCTAGAATGGTCAAATTAGCTAGGATAGCCTACCCATCTGTCCAATTTGGACACAAGGGCAAAAAGGTAATTTCGGGTCAAAACGGTATCTGCGTCGGAGCCGTTTTGTACCGAAAAATGTGCAAGAAAACAAGTCTACAAAATATAACAAATTATATATCCACGAAACCAGAATGACGATACGAACCCAACGGTATATCCAGAATTGGATTCCGTTGACCCGATCTCAATTTGGTCCGTTGACCAGAACTTGGAATTCCGGTTTGCACGGAAATGCGTGCCGGAGCCAATGTTCTCAAAACTCAGCAAAATACATGTCAACGAGTCCAGAATGATGATACGAACTCAACGGTATATCCGGAATTGGATTCTGATGAGCCGATCTCAAAATGACCCGTTGACCCGGATATTGGTATCTGACTTGCACCGAAATGCGTACCGGAACCAATATCCACTAAAACCAAGCAAATTATATGTCAACGAGTCCAGAATGACGATACGAACTCAACGGTGTATCCGGAATTGGATTCCGATGCGTCGACGTCAAAAAGTCCCGTTGATCCGGACTATGGGGCCCGTTTTGCACCGAAATACGTGCCAGGGCCCACGTCCTCCAAATCTAACAAATTATATATAAAAACATACCAGAACGACGCCACGAGTCTACTGGTGGTCTCAAAAATGAAATCTGGAGTCCCATGTTCAAAAAATAGAATTTTACAAGTTGGAAATTACGAATTCGGACGGCCAACTTTGGCATCGATTTCAACCAATCAAACAAGCTCACAATGAAACAAAACTGGAGGGGTAGTAAGAGGGTTATACCAGCTTTGCACGGGAACTGGTACCACGCCAAATGGAGCTGCGGTGGTGGAGGTACAAGCCGACGAAGTTGGCTCCGTAAAACTGTCCAAAATTTATACAATTTAAACGGTCAACTTGGTGGCCGGTTTTGATGTATCAAACGATAAAATTAACAGACAAAAATTGACAGGAGTGAAGATGGATATACCGAGATTGGGACAAAGCAAAAAAATTGCCGAACCAACGATCGTATTTTTCGAAAATCGTGTACAAAGTTGCTGCGACGGGGCGCCAAATCGGACTTGATTCCGCGTGCGTCACGGCGGGAATTCGTACGAAATGCACGAATCGCCTATATGTCGCACCGAAGAGAGAGGTGGTGGACCCAGGGGTCGCCGGTGTTCGCCTACCGTGGGGGGCACGGCCACGACTGTGGCGGCCGGCGGCGTGGCCTGTGCGCTGCCATTTCCGGCCGGCAGCAAGCTGCTGCTGCTGCTGCTGCTGCAGCTGCTGTGCGTGGCTTACGGGGCCTGGCCTGGCCCGACGACGGCGGAGGCGACACGGCCACGGCGAGGTCGACGGTGGTGCGCGGCCATGGCGGCGACGCACTGTTGTGGAGGTGGAGGTGGCGGATTAAAGTGGTGGTGATGGTGGTTAGATGTGGTGGTGATGGTAGTTAGATGTGGTGGAGGAGGGTGGTGGTGGCCGACGACCAGGGTGGTGGTGGCCGGCGGCTCTCGGCCAGCCGGCCAAGGCGGAGGATGATGAAGGAAAGAGCTCGGGATGATGCTGAGTTTGCTGTTGGTGTTGGTGTGGAAAAGTTATGAAAAAAAAACAATAAGAGAGAGAAAGAGAGATGTTGTGTAATAAAGGGAGGAGAGAGAAAGCTAAACCTGGAAGTTAGGGCCGGCCATATGGGGTGTTAGGGATGTTGTGTTGGCTGCTATAGGGATGGAGGGAAATTAATGGTGAGGATTGAATGAGGGGAAATCAAGGATAGAAATTAATAGGGGATTAGATTCATTTTTTTGGGATTTAAATCAATAGATTATACACTAATTATTTGAAGTGGAAAACTAGGTATTTATTATTATTTTTGGGCAAGGAAGGTGAGGGTGTCATGAGAGAGGATAATATGGAGCTGGGGTTGGGTTCAATGGAGCCAGGTTGGATCAAAATCGGACATGGTACAATAATCGAATTATTTTTAGGTGTTTATGATCATAGGTAAATAAGTAGCATGTGGGGGCTCAAATAAATGGGACACAAGTGTCATGCGGGTAGTAGGCTCAATATGGGCCATGTCCATATTTGGGATTGACAGGTTTGGGTCGACAGGGTATCCACAATTCAAGTCGAAAAATAAATGTGACACCGTGGGGTGAATTAAAATCGGGTCACGTGTCGAGAAAGTTGTGTGAAGCAAATGAAGCACAAAATGGTGTGTCTGAGTGGGACACAAAGGTCATGGGTGAAGAGTGTCTCGCGTAGATCATGCATGAGAAGTTGGTTTCAAGAAAATGACTAGCCTTGTGCTCCTAAATTAAAAGTCACGGCAACATGCTAATAATGATCAAGGAAAAGTGTGGAAAAATTAATTAGTGATCAAATGGTCTAAATCGACCCGAAGTTGTGCGAAGCAAAAAGAGTACAAGAGAACAAGTTTGGATGGGATATTATATACCATCATGAAGGTAATCCTGTCCATTAAAAAACTCATAAAGAAATTTTCCAGAGATGAACATCCCTGACACTCCAAATATCAAAGGCACGGAAAAGTACATTTAAAGATAAATAAACAGAATAATTATTTATCGAAACTAATTCAATCAGAAAAATTAAAAAAAAATTAACCTGAAATTCAGGGTGCTCACATCCTACCCACCATATAAAAATTTTGTCTTCGAAATTAAAATGTTCATACTCCTTCTAGGTCAAACCCCCACAATCAAGTCTCAGAACTTAAACAAATCATATGGTTAAAAAGGACGATATACAGGGTCATGGCATACGATGGTAGTGAAGTCTCATCTAGGTATACTAGCCATGCTAACCAAAACGGTCATAGGGTATCAAAACACACAAGCAATCTAGGGTGCTAAACTAGAAAAGATACAGAAATAACAAATCATCAAAACTGTATGGCAGTCTACCATCCTATATAAAAACTGGTACTTATCAAAAATAAAATAAAGATAACTACCAATTATCTATAAAGGGGTACTATTTAAAGAAAAATCAAAATCAAAAGTTAAAGAATGAAAGTCAATTGCATTGGAATCCAATCACAATATTATATATATATATATATATATATATATATATATATATATATATATATATATATATATATATATATATATATATATATATATATATATAGTGTTAGAGAGGGCAAAGCTAGCATTATGTAAAGGTAGCATTATGTAAAGTGTATAGGAGGGCAAAGCTAGCATTATGTAAAGGTTATGTGGTTCGTGTGTGTATGGGCGTATGTGGACATGTTTATATGGTTAGATAGTAGGCATTTGTGTATGTTAAATATACATAAAAGTGTATAGGAGGATTTGGGTTTCAAAACAATAGCTATCTAGTTATACTACTCATAACATATTGGTTAACAATCTACAATGCACAACCTACTTACTCATAACCTGCATTGCTATCCATATACATATATATATATATATATATATATATATATATATATATATATATATATATATATATATAAAGAGGTAGAGATTTAGTTATGTATCTATATACATTATAACATGTATGCATAAAATCTATTATATCTATATAGATATATGAACATAACATAGAGAGGAAGGGTTAGGTTTACATGGCAGTGTATACTATGTTAGGGTGTGCGTGTCTTTGTACAGGGTTATAGCTTTAGTATTGAAAGGTTAAACCCAATTTTAGTTCAGCATTTACATACAAAATCTGAAAATAAGCTAACATTTAAACAAGTGTAATATTAATATAATACAGTTTCAGATTTTAGGGGTTTGAAACATCACAACTAACTCAATGCTCCCAACACATCCTAACATGATGGAGATGAAACCCTAACATACTATCCCTATATTTATCTATGCATACAGTTCAATATTACATATTAAATCTGAAATTGAACTAAACATTTGAAATTAATATAAAAATATTAACATGTATTCAGTTTTAGAATTTTGGAGAAATTCGAACATCAACCCAACCCAATGTTTATCACAACCTAACAAGTAAGAATATGAAACCTAACATTATATCCCTACATACAACAATGTATACAGCTCAAAATATTACATTTAAAAATAACAAATTAAACTAATCACTTAGAATCAAGTATTAAGGTTTAATATGCACATAATCTCAGATTTGACAATTTCAAACACAAAACTCAACCAATTTTCTTTAAGAATTGAAACCATGTATATAACATACATGTGCAATGATGTAAACAAAACTAAGAACATGAAATTTATATTTAAATTACGAATTTAAACTAGAAAAAGCAGAGAACCAGTCTCTGATACTGTACTGTATCAGAAATATTGGGGTTTTGAGAATTTAAACATCAACAACATATTAATATGTATTTAGATAGGTTGGTAATCAAAGTGTAGCATGCATACGTGTCAGGCAAAGTATCTGTGTCCACTATATATATTCTCGTGTCCCAATATAAAATCAAATTCTATATCAAGACCAACATTTAGATTCCTAGCAAGATTGCAAGGTAGGTGATTGATGTAATCAAGATAGTTTTTTTTATAATACAAGAAATAATGACAAGAAGGAAATAATGATAAAATCTGTCCTGCTTATCTGTTTAAAAGAAGGATCCATTTTTGAAACCAGAGCTATAATACCAAATCTAAGATAAGGTCTAGCAAAATCATCGATTCATTGTATTATGAAGAAACTCATAGCAAGAAGTTACACAAGGTTCATAATAACAGCTAAAGCTACTCCTACTCCTAAGTTAAGTGATGAAGAAAAAAAAATTTTAAGGCTGAAATACAAGGTAGAGATGATTGTTTTTAAAAAAAAAGCTTTAGAGATATAATCTGATAATCATATGCGTCTTCCTGAAATTATGTTGTCAGAATTCTGCCACGCCAATAAGCATAGCTGCAATAAACGATAGAGTCCATAATAAGGTATACACCCTATAATCATGTTATCTAGAATTCTTACCACGCCACCCGGTATGGCTGCAAAAAATTTAGATTTCATAACTAAGATAAGTATAGCTATATCAGGCTCTACGTCCTTGTCTTGCTAGCAAATATGACTGCAATAAATTCTAAATTCCATAATAAAGTAGACTTTTACCTCTCTCACTGTCCTTATCAAGTATATTATCAGGTTATACCTTAATTTCAAAAAATATATATATATACATATAAATACAAACTCAAATTCAACAACTAACATCAAGATTCAAAATTCAACAATAATCCATCAAAACTTATATAAATACAGACTCAAATTCAACCATTAACATCAAGATTCAAAATTCAACAATAATCCATCAAAAATCATATAAATACAGACTCAAATTCAACCACTAACATCAAGATTCAAAATTCAACAATAATCCATCAAAATCAAGTTCAACAACAGAAGGTAAAGATAAATCAAATCAAGGGAAAAAGAGTTTTCAAATCAAAGTTAAAATAAGATTCTCAAGGGTTGTCCCAGGAATATCTCAAGAAATCCTAAATGTGATTGAGTATCCTCTCATTAAGGACCTATTCATTATCCTTAATTGCAGGCGCACAGCAGTACAACTAATTGTCGTACTAGCACGACTTCGCACAATTTCGAATCTTGACCTGCATGGGCCACCACTAAAAATGTGTCACGACCCACACCCTAGAGTAAGGGCACGAGACGTAGGTACGTCCAGCCGACGCCGCAGTATCGGCGGTAGAACGCTGTCCTAGGTCAAACATCTAACAATATAAAGGTACCTGTGTTTGCCATTGATTGTAAAAGTACAGAACAATTATCGGAGGACTGAACTTAGACTCACAATACAAACTCGCTCGTACAAAGAAAGCCTAGGGACAAAAATCTAGGTACAACAATCTAAGTACAATTTTTTATCTTTGATTCTGGAGGGTGACGATAGAGGCTCGAAAAAGCGACGGCAGCTCTGCCTTACTCCTTGGACGATCGGATGCAGCCTTAGCTCCGGGGAAGATCTGCTTGGCGTTAAAAAAATGCTCTTCTTATTCTCTATGTGCTTGCTTTTGTCTCTACAAGTGCTCTGGTGCTCTTCTCCAAAAAAAGGGTCCTCTTTCGCAAGGGAATGGCACCTTGTTATTTATAGGAGTGGGGATGCAATCATTAGGGTTTGCGATGATTGCCTCCTTGATATGTCGGCGGTTAAGGACCAATTAATCTGGGCCCTTTATTCTGATTATAAAAAATCTAGATAATTAATGTAGATTGCTTCAAATCTCTGTGGGCAATAAATGTTGATTGCCATGAATATTTGAGACTTGTAATGGCCTGCCACGTGTCCAATTTGCTCGATTTGACTTGATCTAGGCAATTATGGTGATTGTATTAAATCTGATTCTAGGAAGATATAACTGCTACGTGTCTCAATCGTCGTGACAAGCGCCATGTGTCCTCCATTGGGTCGTCTTGGCCGAGCCGCATATTTGTGGGCCGCATGAGGATGAACGGCCGCATGAAGATGGGCAGCCGTATGAAGATGGGCAGCCGCATAAGGATAGGCAGCCGCATGCTGACGGGTGGCCGCATAAAGGATGCAGCCGCATGAAGATGGTGGCCGCATGAAGGGGGCAGCCGCATGGGGATGGACGACCGCATGAAGTGGTCGGTCGCATAAATACAGCAGCCGCATGCCTCGGGATTAGATGGATTCAGCCAGCTGTGAGAATATTTTCTCCTTTTTTTTAGGGATGTGCCATTACGTCAGTCATTATTGCGCCTTTTTGTTAGAGCTGTCATTTGTCAGAGCTGTCAGCCGTCAGGGCATTAAATGCAGCAAAAGACGAAAGGAAGAAGTTTTTGAAGGCCACGTGGCTCCTCTCTGGGCCACATGGAATTATTCGAGCCACATAGACTCTTGAGCCGCATGGATCCCTGAGCCGCATGGGCTCTCTGAGCCGCATGGGGATCCTTGGCCGCATGAACCTTTCTTTATTCTTTTCCATGCTTCTACAAGACCCTCTTCGAAGTTTTTAATTTGCAAAATTAAAATACTTTGAATAAGAAGCATGGCCACGTATAAACTCCTCTGGCCGCATAGGATGTTCTGGCCGCACGGGTGTCTCAGCCGCATAGCCCCCTCAGCCGCATGGCCATCTGAGCCGCATGGTCATTCCAGCCGCATGTTCATCTGAGCCGCTTAGGCTCCTTGCCATGTCTTCATGCCATGTGTGCAAATCTTTTGCATTGATTGCCTTTGATTTGCTGTCAGATTCAAGGCCGCTTTTTGGGGCAAGATCCTAAGAGTTTTGGCCTTTACTTAGTCAGTTCGTCTTGATAACCGAAGAGTCGGTTTTCATACCGCACATGGATCGAAGCGCCCTCATTTTTGCCTATAAATATGAGCGTGTTCAGTCGGAGAGATTTCTTTACTCTCTCTCTCGTCTTCAACTTTTACTGCCCTGATTTTTCTATCTCTGTGTTTCTTTTCCGACCGTCGGACGACCATGGCCCCCAAGTCTTCCAAAGCTGCTTCTGTGAAGGGCAAGAAAGTGGCTTCTTCTTCGGCTACGACGCCTAACGTGCACCCCGACGTCCATCCTGCTTTTAAGGGTAAGGATTGAATGCTTCGAACCCTAAAAACCATGGCTCTGTTGCATAATTTATGCACAAGCCTTCATCCTTCGTCTTTTTTGAACTGTCCAAGTTCAACATGATGAAGCCGCAGATGTTGCATGGGCCGCATGACCTGCTCATATCCGAGCCGCATGGGGCATGCCCTGTGTATGAGCCGCATGAGAAGGGCTTGAGCCACAGGCACACTTCTGGATTTGAACCGCATGAAGTCCCATTGAGCGGGACTGCATGAGCTCTTGATGATATGGACCACATAAGCTTATATGCTGAATAAAACCACATAAGCTCAACCGAACCGCATAGGCTCTATCGTAGCAATGTCGTATGAAATCAAACTGAATTGGGCTGCATAAGGCTACTTTGAATCGTGCCGCATAGGCTCTATCGAAGCAGTGCCGCATGAAGCCCAACTGCATTGGGCTGCATAAGGCTACGTCGAACCGAGCCGCATAGGCTCATAGGAGCTTTTTTAGGAAACTTCAAGTGGTCTCGTATTAACCATTTGTTAATCATGTTTCTTTTGTTCTTTCTTCAGTAAATCTGCCAATTAATCCAGCAAGAGAGCTTTTGGTGGGTTCAGCCTAATATGCCATGGGTGTGCAGCTCGACAACTTGGTTCGACGTGTGTCAGATCAGCTTACCGCCGATGAGCCTTTGGAGAGGGTGAACGCCATCAATAACCAGCCTTTCCACTTTCTTTGTACTATGATGAACTCGAGAAGGCTGGAAGGAGAGTATCTGAAAACAGCCTTTCTCTTCGGGGATGCTCTATCTATAAAGAACCCCCGAGTGCTGGACATTTCTGAGAGCTGGGACTTTACCGTGGACGGGGTAGAGATCCATATTCCCGAAATGGAACGTTATTTCCCCCTCTCGTGGTTCAATATGGTACCGTTGAGCAGACGGATGGTGGGTTCCCTAAATCCAACCCAATCGGGGATGTTCGTGGACGACATCCATTATAATAAGAATATTAGGTCAACATGTGCGAGCAGGGACTCGGTCAGTCGGAGCGTGATAGGGCTAATTCTGGGTACCTTCATAAACGTATCTGGTCCCAACTTCACGTTTACTCTAGCCGATACCTCCCTGAATCAGCTTGCTCGCAAGGGGTCTTATCCTGTTGGCAGGTTTCCGCTGTTGAACTGGATAAACCCCATCCCTACGTGGGCCAACCTAATTTCATAGATCCTGAGGAAATACGAGGCATTCCTTCAGGAGACTGACCTCTATTATGCCATCCGGGGCATCTGTTATGGGTTACCCATTAACAAGCCCTTGTTCATGGCTCTTTTGGAAATGTATAACCGGCGGACGGGAACTTTCTTTGCGTCCGGAGGGGAGTTGGGACTTGCTCTCCATGAAATGTATGCTGTTTCTAAGCTGTCATGGGGGGACGAGGCCTTTGAAGTATACACCCCGACAAACGAAGAATTCGAGGATCTGGATCGACGATTCTTAGGTTTCATTATCGTGTACCGGGAACTGTTATGCCACCACAGTATCTGTCACCAAATGGCTATCAAGAAGAACAATAGCTCAGAAGGGAACGCTCTCCATAGTACGTCCTGGGTCTCGTATCTTTTCAAATTCAGTCCCTCTGGCTGGGTTTCTTCTCGAGGACCTCAGACCCAGGAGGAGATAAACAACCTGATGTCGAATGCCAAGAGGTTGAGGTCCACCGGTGACAAATTTGGGAGTCGCACTGACTCCTTCAGCTATTTCTACCACGGTACCCGGCAAATGTCTAAGAAAGCGCTTTTGGCCGGATTCTTGATGGTGTGGCTTCGGAACTGTGTAGTCTCGGGAGGGGCAGGTTATATTGAAAGGATCATCTGCCACTTCATCCTTCCGGCCGTGAAGCTGGTCTTCAGAGTCAGGCTGGCCCTTCTTCCGGCCATAGTGTATAGCATACACCACGGTCTCTGCGCCTTTTCATCCAAAGTCATTGCTCGCAAGACTATACTGGACTTTGAACGAATAGAGCTACCCTACTATTATCTAATAGGGTGGCTACTGATGCATTATCGGTCATTGATGAGGCCCGAAGCAGAAGATGGCGTTACCGATGATGACGCTTTCCTTTTCCGATACCGTCGTCAGCCTTGGGAATACGATACCATGCCAGCCTGTCGGAGGGCGTTGGCGAGAGTAGACGGATACGACTTCTTTGTGTCTGTTCCTCAATTTACCGCTAGAGAAGTGAGGGGTGTACATGTTGATGTCATTGAACCTCCCCTCCTTTTATCTGAGAAAATGCTCCTTTGGCTGCACAATATTCGTCCGGCGCACCTAGTATATCGTTACCGCAATAACGTATACCTGGAGCCCTACTTGCCCAGTAGGTTCTCCCGCCAGTTCGGGTATAGCTAGCTATTCCTTGATTGTCCCAGTGCTTGCCTAGGCTTTGAGGGCAGTGTCCTTGATGGTATCAGGGCTTGGTATTATTACAATGCGGTTCATACCCGAGCTAGCTTCTCGGTCCCCGATGCTAATACGCAAGGGAAGATTTTGTACATGGCGGTCCTCTATCATGTTACGGCGAGCAAGCCTTCCGTTAATTTTGACATGAGTACCAGCTTTATTGTCGGTACTGGCTTGGCTGAGAAAGAGAAGGAAAAAGGCGAATATGGTTCCTGTGCCGGACTCGGAGTCCACGACGGCGGGCGAAGAGGATGATGAGCAGGATGCCGATGATTCGTTCCATTCCTCGGACGAGGAGGTGGGTGATCAGCCACCTATTTTGTCGAATTACATGGTTGCGGGGCAGCCGTCTGCTGTGCCTGGTCCTTCGCGCAAGCGAAGCAGGCGTATGTCTACTGATGATAGCATAACCTACTCCACGAAGCAAGCTACGGTAAAATTCCGCAGGCTCTTTATTGATGATGTCGGTGCTGTTTCTGAGGTGATTTGAATTTCAACTACCTTTTCATTCTTTTTCTAAACTATGGCCTAATCATTTTCTTTTGCTCTTTGTAGGCGTCAGAGGAGTCGGTTTCTTGGGATCCGACTGCTGAGGTCGATCCGGCCCTAACCACTTTGGTCAATGATATGTGCACCGCTATCATTTCTGCTGGGGTTCTTCCGGAGGCGGCCGAGGAGTCCCATCTTGCTGAGACCTCAACCCATGGGGACGGAGGTTCTACTGCACCTGTCCCTGAGACAGCTGAATTTCAATAGGGTGATGTTGAATTGGCTGGTTCCCTTTCAGAGGTGTCTGGGGCAGAGAAACCAGTTGAATTCAACTTGGAGGTTGCGGGTGAGGAGACTATGCCAGCTGCGAGCGAGCTGCGGCCTCCATGCTCCTCCCCTGATAAGATAAGCCGAATCTTAACTTGTGAGGAGGCCTATCTACTCTATCATCATATCCTTTGGGTTACGTCGATTGATGGTTACTTTGGACGTACAGGTCCCGACCCTTTATTGCCGGCGACGGACATTGTCAGGGCGGACTCTAACGGAGGGGATCTGGTGGTAGAACGTGTGCCTCCTTCTCTTCTAACCTATATTGAGAGGCCTCCAGCTGGATTGAGTTCGGGGCCCAAGTGGCGGCACAGCCGGGACAAGAAACAATGCTTCCGGCGTCCTCCTCTGCGAATATGGTTTTGGGGGTTAACCTTTCCGCCATGCCGAGTATCCAAGCTCTTCGGGCGGCGGAAGAGGAGCTAGCCGCTATTCATGCATCTTTTCGCACAGAATTTGTTTCCTTGATGGCAGGGATGGCAAGTTCCGATGCTACTCCTTCGACACTGCCAGCCAAACTTCCTTTGACGCCGTCCTCTACAGAAGTTTTGGATGAAGTGTCACAGGATGTGGTTGACAGCTTTTACCGCCACCTGAAGAGAGGGGTCGAGGTAGCCGTGGAGAGGGGAACTCCCTTTGCTATGGCCTGTCAGTGCGCCGGTGGCCAAATCGACATCCTTAGAACACTCCCAGGTGGGGCGGGGCTAGCTGCGCTTCTGGAGCCCAAACTGCTAGAGGCTGATCGATTTGTGACCCAGTTTCACGTGCTGCGGCTGGCTGATTTGTCTGCGGCAATAGATCAAGAGCGCACTTTCCTCAGAACCGCGGTGAAGAAGGTGAGGCTTGCTCGGGAGTCGATCAAGCCGACCATACTGAAGGACCGCCATGATCCGTCCTAGTTATACGATCAATTGAGTCGTAGAAAAGAAGATTGTACAGCTCGGGAAGCGACCGCCTTCCGCGGGGTAATCGACACCAAGGAACAGATCCTCGAACTCCAGAGAAAGCTGGCCTTTCTGGAATCTGAGCTCGAAGCCGCCCGTGCCGAAAAGGGACTTGTTATGCAGGAGGCTGACAGACTTAGTCGAGCTTCTGCCAATCTGGAGCTCGCCCTGAAGAAGATTGAAGATGGCTGGCGGGCACACATGTATTTTGATGATGCTGAATGGTTGTTCCAGGAAGCGGAGCGTCGAGCTAAGCAGCAGCTTGAACGGGGGACCGCCTTGGTGAAGAACCGCCTCTTGGAATTCTGTAATACCGAACCATAGTCGGCCTTTTCCTTTTTTTTATATTCTTTTTGAGGGGGACATGGTCCCCGAACATGTAATGCTTTTTTGGCTTCCAAATAAAGAGTATGCTTTATTCTACCCTTTATCTGTACTGCTTGTTGTGCTTGTGGTGTTATGGTGGCGTTTGCCCCGAATGGGGGATTTATTTGTGGACCTGTTACCCTTGGCGTACCTTGGTTTTAGGTACGGATAACAAGTTTGATTGGGGATAGCTAGAACAATTCTACGATAAGGTGATCATGGATGTTCCGGGTATCGGGAGAGAAAATGCCATAGAGCAGCTGGGCTCCCGAGGCATGATGAGGAATGATGGGCATGTACTCAGAAACTTAGCAAAGGACATTTGTGGGCCTATTATCCTTGGCGTACCCAGACTCAGGATACGGATAATAGGATGAAAGGGAACCCATATACTTACTCAGAGGTAATGAGGACTTGGCAAGTATGGGGGTTTTACCGCGGAGTCTTCCTACTAAGAGGTAATGAGGATATGGCAGGAGTGGACTCAACGGAGGATATTTGTGGTCAACAGAGGACATTTATGGACCTATTATCCTTGGCATACCCTGGTTCAGGATACGGATAATAAGACGAGAGAGAACCAACATACCTACTCAGAGGTAATGAGGACATGGCAAGTATGAGAGTTTTACCGTGGAGTCTTCCTACTCAGAGGTAATGAGGACATGGTAGGAGTGGACTCAACGGAGGATATTTGTGGTCAACAGAGGACATTTGTGGACCTATTATCCTTGGCGTACCCTGGTTCAGGATACGGATAATAAGACGAGAGAGAACCAACATACCTACTCAGAGGTAATGAGGATATGGCAAGTATGAGGGTTTTATCGTGGAGTCTTCCTACTCAGAGGTAATGAGGACATGGCAGGAGTGGACTCAACGGGGGATATTTGTGGACCTATTATCCTTGGCGTACCTTGGGGTTTATTTTTTGGTATAGATAATAAGTCGAGGGAGGACCAACATATTTACTCAGAGGTTATAAGGACATGGCAAACATGAGGGTTTCTTCGATGGAGCCTTCCCACTCAGAGGTAATGAGGACATGGCAGGAGTGGGCTCCATAAACGGATACATAGAATGACTCAGAGGTAATAAGGATATGGAAGTTCTATGTAGAGGGGTGATTTATTTTTTGGCGGAAGTGAAACGACTCAGATGTAACATCGACGTGGTCGTTTTAGAAATTTTGTGGATCCGTTACCCTTTTTGTGCACAGAGAGTGCGGGTAGTGGATCATGAGAGAGGAGCTCTTTCAGAGAAATAAGTTCAGAGGTATGATTATACATGACTTACTACCTAAAAGAGTGACCGAAATGTGAGTTCAGAGGTACCTGCGGGTACATAACTCGATAATCTGGAAGAGTTGGAATGTGAGTACAGCGGTACCGGCGGGTACATGACTTGATATCTGGAATTTGGAAATATGAGTTCAGCGGCACCAGCGGGTACATGACTCGATAATCTGGAGTGTTGTGGAGGTGAGTTCAGCGGCACCAGCGGGTACATAACTCAATAATCTGGGATTTTTGTGAATATGAGTTCAGCGGTACCAGCAGGTACATGACTCGGTAATCTAGAAAATATCATTTAAATATAATATTTCTTAAGGAACTTGCCGTTGACTGGCAGCATGAGCAAGTCTCCATTTTGTTTTGCGAGGCGGTAAGCACCGTTGGAGAATACGACCTTAATGATAAATGGACCTTCCCATTTTGGCTGGAATTTGCCGGCGGTTTTGTGAGTCATGACCATCGGCCTTCGAACTGCCAGAACGAAATCGTCCACTTGGAATGTTTTGATTTTAACCTTCTTGTTGAAGGCTCCGGAGATGCGTGCTTGGTAAAGCTCAATTCGTTGCTGAGCCAAGAGGCACTTTTCATCTAAGGCCTCCAACTCTTGTAGTCGGCGACGGTAGTTATCGTCCGTCGTCAACTGGTAAGTAAGGGCGACACAGAGCGAGGGTATTTGAGTCTCCAATGGGAGAACTGTCTCACTCCCGTACACCAGGAAGAATGGTGTGTTTTCTGTGGCTGTTCGGATTGTGGTACGGTACGCCCATAAGCATTCACCAAGCTTCTCGTTCCAGTCGCGTTCGTTGGACGATACGAACTTCTTGAGAAGTTTGATGATTGTTTTGTTGAATGCTTCTGCCAACCCATTCGCTGCCGGATTGTATGGTGTCGAAGCGACATTCTGAATTCGGTATTTGTCGCAGAACCGATAGAAGGCATGGCTTGCAAACTGCGGACCATTATCGTGGATGATCCTTCTGGGCAGTCCAAAGCGATAGATGATGTGATGCTTGAGGAAGCTGATCACATTTGAAGTTTTGACTTCTGTAAGCGGAACAGCTTCCGTCCATTTGGAGAAGTAATTTATGATTGCGAGTATGAAGCGATGTCCTCGGAAGGATGGTGGAGTAATCGGACCAATGATATCCATTCCCCATGCTTTGAATGGCCAGGATGCCACTGTAGGATGTAGGAATTTGGATGGTTGGTGGATGAAGTCTACGTGGACTTGGCAAGCTTTGCACTTTCTTACATAGTCTATTGCATCTGCTACCATCGTGGGCTAGTAGTAGCCCATTCAACGAAGACGGTCTTGCAATTTTAGGCCAGGCTGATGGGCCCCACAGACACTGTCATAAGCTTTGCGTATAGCTTCTTTGGCATCTGCGTTTGACAGACATCGAAGCAATAATCCATCGTAGGATCGACGATACAGCATTTTCATTTCCGTATCGTAGAAGAATCTGAGAGAACGCCTTCTGATAGAGGTGGCCGCTTTTGGGTTCTCGGGCAGGATGTCGTAAACTATGAAGTCAATGAATGGTTGTCTCCAGTCTGGGACTTCGTCGATCGTCTGAGCGGAATAACTCGCCACGAATTGAACATTGTTCTTGGGACAGACCAGTTCATGGCCTATCACATCCACCGATTGATGAGTATGATTTGGCACTACTAGGGAAGCGACAAGACCTGCTAAGGCATCGACTTCGATATTTTGGAGTCTAGGAACGTGTTCGATGAAGAAACCCTCGAACGACGAGATGATGTCGATCGCTATTTGGTGATAGAGGATCATGTCTTCATGGTGGACTTCGTACGAACCCCGGATCTGATTGGCGATTAACTGCGAATCGCCGTATGCTTCAAGATATTCCACCTCCAGCTCTCTTGTAAGTTGGAGGCCAATGACCAAAGCGTTGTACTCGGCCACATTGTTAGAGCAGGATTCTGTGAGGGAGTAAGCGCGATTGATCACCAATCCGGAAGGAGAAACCAGCACCATCCCGACTCCGACGACGATGTTGCCCTTAGGTCCGATCCTTGAGGCGTCGTCGAAGAACATTTGCCATATATCATCGTGAGAGGTTGCATGCGAGTCGGCGACCTCATTTGCTATTCCTTCATATATTTTGGACGACTTCGAGCCTGGGTGGGCTGCCAAAAAGTCTGCCAGGGCTTGACCTTTAACATCCTTTTGTGGGACGAAGATCATATGGTAGGGGGACAATAATATTGCCCATGTAGCGAGGCGAGAGCTGAGTGCCCCTGGCTTAGTCAGGAGGACCCTGAGAGGGTTGACTCATGAGATCACATGTATGGTTTATCCTGTGACATAGTACCGCATCTTTTGAATGGCGAATACTAGGGCGAGGCATTCCTTCTCCATAGCGGTATATCGGTCCTCTGGCCCGATCATCATTCGACTGAGGTAATATATAGCTTGTTCATGGCCTGCATCGTTGTTTTGTGCCCGTAGAGCGCCGAGGGAATGCTCCATTGCTCGTACATAGAGCAGGAATGGTTTTTCGGCAACCGGGAACACCAGGACTGGAGGGTTCAACAAATATTCTTTGATGCTGTCGAAGGCACGCTGACATTCTTTGTCCCATACGAATGAGACGCCCTTCTTCATGAGATAGGTGAATGGCTGACATCGCTCGGAGAGGTTAGAAATGAACCTCCTGATGTAAGCTAGCCTCCCTTGAAGGCCTCTGAGTTTGCAGAGATTTTTCGGGGGACCCATCTCCATAATTGCCTTCGTCTTCTCAGGGTCTACGTGGATACCCTGGGCGGTGATGATGAAACCCAAGAACTTTTTGCTGGATATGCCCAAGAAAGATTTTGTAGGATTCATTTTCAGGTTGTGTGCTCGCATCAGGTCGAATACCGTCCTCAGATCCTGGAGATGGTCTCCCTTACAGCGACTCTTGATGGCGATGTCATCAACATAGCACTCCACGGTCTTGCGCAAGTGATCCCTGAAGATGATACTCATGGCTCTTTGATATGTGGCACCAGCATTCTTTAAACCGAAAGGCATGACTGTGTAGCAGTATGTGCCAATCGGTGTTCGAAATGATGTATGCTTTTCGTCGTCAGGAGACATCTTGATTTGGTTGTACCCCGAGAAACCATCCATGAATGACATGCGTTCGAAGCCGCATGTGTTGTCGATCATGATGTCTGTGATAGGGAGGGGGAATTCATCTTTGGGACATGCCTCGTTTAGATTGCGGAAGTCGATACAGATTCGAATCTTTCCGTTCTTCTTGAGGACCGGTACTATGTTAGCGACCCAGTCTGGATGTTGCTCCTCGCGTATGAAGCCGCTGGATATCAGTTTGTTGACTTTGGCTTCGATCGCATCCATGATGCCCGGGCGGAAGCGTCGCTGTTGTTGTTTGACCGGCTTTGCACCTGGCCGAATGTTGAGTTTGTGAAGAACAATATCTGGATTTAACCCTGGCATGTCTTCATAGCTCCAGGCAAACACATCAATGTATTCTTTGACGAGTTCCAGTAGCGATTCTCGCTCTTCGACTGTCAGGCTTTTGCTAACGAAGATTGGTTTGGGAGAAGAGTCGCTGCCTAGATCCACTTGTATGACCTCATCTTCAGTAGGAGGCTCTCTCTGTTCGAACCACTTTTCCCATTGTGCATCCAGCTGTTGGGCCCACGACTCTAACTCGAGGATTTTCGAAATGTCTTTATCTTCTTCGTAAGTGTCGACGAATGCCATGTTGACTGACAGGACTTGTCTCAATATTTCTCCGATGTTGGTGTCTGAATCAGAAGTTGGTGACCCGATTGAATGTGAATGCCAGTCGCATTACTTATCTGAACTTTCTGGGGTCGTTGTGGGTGTAACATACCCTAATCCACATCGGGTCTTACTGTAGTAGTCCCGTGGTTTGCCAGCCGGGACTGGTGGTTTTAAAGGTAATCTTCACCTAGTGCCGTAGTTCAAGCCTGGTGTAGTCTCCAGATTATACCCCTGTTTTTTGCATGTGGTATTTGGACTGGGGGATATAAAGATACAGAGGCAGTCTCCCGACATCTGATTCAAGATCGACCTTCTCTATGGTTAAGGGTTGTGGGTCATCCTTCTGGCCGAAGATGATTGGATGGTCCCCTCCCTCGATTATGCGGTAAGCGTCTTCCACTGGAGTAAGCTGGTTTACGGTGTACACATTTGTCACCTGTGTGTGTAGGTGAGTGCCTATACCATGTTCCATAGTATACAATGTACTAAGCTTATTAAGCTCGAGGTAGTTCAAAGATAGCCCTTTATTGATGAAGTAAGGTATATTTTCTAGCGGGATTACATCATCTGCGGAGGGAACATCAGTGTGGGCAGCCACATACTTGGCTAGCTCCGGTTCTTCTTCGGCTACCCCCAGTATAAATGAAGACTGAGAGGATGACCTGGGCAGCTTGATCGTCAGGGGTTCTGCCGGTGGAGCAGAATGTGGAGTCATTGGAAATCTAACGACCCCCAGTTTGGTACTCGATGCTAGACGGGGAGTTGTTGGCTCACTAGAAGCCCCAGACCTTACATCGGGGTGACGACTTTTCTTGGGAAGGCGTATCGTCATTGGCTTGTCGGAGGGATTGAGCTTCTCCATTTGTGGCTGATCGACTCTAGGTAGTCTGATTGTCAGTGGCTCCGTTGTGGGTCTTGGCACTTGGCCAGACCTTGGCAGCCGGATTATCATTTTCTCTTCTTGTGTCGAGAGGCTGATTGCGTCCTTACGCAGAGTGGCTATAAGGGGTACGGACTTGCCAGGTTTGCAAGCTTGGAGGTGGATCGTCAGCGATTCTTTTGGTCCTGTGGCTGTCTCGGTACGAGCTTGTATATCTCCTTCACCAAGGTGCCTCTTCGACTTTTCGTATAGGCAAGAGTCTGAGTAGTAGGATTCGACCCCTTTGAAGGGATCGATGTCGGCAAATTCTGTCCTCACGAAGCCGTGTTTGTCGATATACTTGAAGCACTGGTACAGCGTGGAAGGCACGATCATATAATCATGTATCCATGGGCGCCCCAAGAGGATGTTGTAGGAAGTGTCTGCGTCTATGACGTAACAGGTTACTTCTGAGTGAAGATCGCCAATTTGGCACTTCAAGCGAATCTTCCCAATCGGGTAGCTCTTGTCTGAATTAAAACCGATGATGGCGGTGCTTGTCGGCGTCAGGCGATGCATAGGAATGTGGAGATGATGTAACAGACCCTTCGGGATGATGCTTATGGAAGAACCAGGATCAACGTACATCTGATCCACCTTTACGTCGCCAATGTATCCAGTGTAATATAAAGGGCGATCGTACAGGTTGGTTTTGATGAGCATATCCTGCGGAGAGAAGACAATGTTGGGCATCGCTCCCATGCAAGCGTTGTCTTAGAGATCTACATGCGGACTCTCTCCCGTGAGGTTGACCTGAGCCAGATAGGCGTCGGCATTCTGGAGTGCATCGCTCAAAGCCATGCGAACATCCTTTGAGAGTCTCAGGAGCTCGTATAATAACAATTTGGCCGGTGTGTTGGCCAATTGCGCTAAGATGTCGAAGTTGTAGGGCCTCTCCAGCCCCTGCGGTGCCTCTTTTCGGAGGGATTTGTCGAAGCGAGTCTCCTTCGGCCTAGGCTTATCGGTCGTCTGAGGCTGAGAAGGTCCTGGAGCGTCAGCAGTAGCTGGCTGATGATCTTCAGCCGAGTTATCAGTCGCAGGTTGGGATTGTGCCCCAGACCGAGTGACGACAGCTGTGGCTTCTTCGATATCTACCGAGATTGTGCGGCAGGACCTGACTTTTCCACTCTTCTTCTTACGAATGGAAGGTGGTGTGGATTGAGTCACCTTGAGTACCAGGTCCGGATGGACCCACATGACCTCCCTCCGTGATGTGGTGAGGGGCACTAGACCAGCAGCCTGCTCCCGAGGAGGTGGAAGATTAGCAATTTCCATTGTTGCCAGAGGAATGGGTACCACACCGTCTTGAGTTTCTGTTGGAGGGAAGCTGCCAAATTGTACTAACACCATATTGGCTGCCACAGTTACCTCTTCGAAATTGATGGCCAGAGCGTTCGAATCGATGAGATGTTGGATGTACCGTTTTAGTTGGTAGCAGTCGTGTGTAGCATTATGGACATAGCGGTGGTAATGGCAGTACTTTGGGCTCTCCATTTCTACCGGCCGAGGTTCCCATCTTGGCGGAGGGAGCTGAATTCTGTCTCCTTGTATGAGCATGTCTAAGATGGGCTTGACGTGGCCGTCTTCAAAAGAGTAGGTAATTGGCGGCCATTGTTTGTCTGCCGGTTTTGACTCAGGTTTCTGTGCTGTGTCGGCCACCATAGCCTGCTTGCCCTTGTTGTCCCGATTGTTGGAGGAGCTACCCCCATTGTTATTGTTGGCATTAGGACGCCTGCCCTTGTCCTCTCCCTCTGAGATGTGCAATCCCAGTTGGCGAGCCTTCCTCGATCGTTCTTCGGTGCTAGTGGCACTGATAATAAACGTCTTCCAGTCCTAGAATTGACTTTCACCCATCTAGAGGCTGATTGTTGGAAGCAGTCTCTTTTGGCAAATTTCAATTAAGGAGGAATCCGGATTACCGAACGACAATTTCATGGCGGTTTGGCAAAACCGCACGATATAGTTCCTTGTCAGTTCTTTCTCCTATTGAACGACGTCCATGTGGGTGGACATTGTGACATCTTGTCCTACTTCGTAGAATCTCTCCAAGAACATGTGCTTGAAGCCGGCAAAGGAGTGAATGCAGTTGTCTGGCAGGTTGCGGTACCAGTCGAAGGCGACCCTTCTAATGCCCCAATAAATAATCGTGTAAGGATGGCATCATCATAGGGCAGATGGTCGGTGGTGACCTCGAAGTAAGTGATGTACCGACTTGCGGAGGTCTTTCCATCATATGGATTGATGTGGAATGGTTTATACTTTGGTGGGAAGGGAACCTCTCTCCACGCAGCGGGATACGGTTGTCGTATCCTGAGGTCTTGGCAATTTTCTCGGGCGTGGAACATGGCCCGGAGCTCCTGGACCTCTCTTCTTGCCTCCCTGGCTTCGTCTGCAGCGGTAGGAGCCGACATTTCAGGAGGAATATTGCCCGGGTTTGGTGCCGCTGAGTTTGAGTCTGCATTGACCGTGGGACCCATGTTCGTTTGGCCAGGCATCCCTCCTTGCAGAATAGGGAGGACTGCTTTGATCTCGTCCACGGATTTGACCAAAGTGCACAGTATGGCCTCCAGAGTGTCGATGCGTTGGCGATCACTGGGACCATCCTGTTCGTCGTTTGTCATGAATCTCGTCCTGACATGAGTAGAAGTGGAAGGGACGGTGGATGACGTACACTCCGAATCATACCCCTGTAACGAGAAGTCATCGGGATATGTGGGGATGTCTTCCTCCGGTTCGGACTCAGAAGGAACAGTACCCCCAGCTTCCGAGTTTGCCTCGTCTTGGGAATTGTGGATGTTCTCAGGGACGTCGGGATTTGCTGTATCTGATGGGAGAGTTGTTTCCTCCAGCTCGTCTTCTTGGAACATTGGATTGTTGTGGACGTTCGGAGGAGTGCTACCCCCAGCAACCCCCTGTGATGTGGATGATGAATCTCCCACTGTCGCAGATTTCGTCTTTGAACGGGTACCTTGGAAAACTTCGGTGGTGGGCACCCGCTTAGACGACAGTCTCTTAGCCATAGTGGTTGAAATCCTCGGGCTGAAAATATTTGTCTTCTTCCCTCTCCCATCGGCGGGGATTTTCTGAGCAGAGTTGCAGGAGACGACGGGAAGTGCCTCATCTTCTGAACACGGTTGTTGCAGTCTTTGGAAGGAGGACTGCCGGTCGTCACGTACCGTCGCGTTACTGCAACAGCAGTTGACGATAACTTGGGTGCAGAGACGTCCGTGAGAGGACTCTTTGCACCCCGAGGCACCTTCTCTTTCCTTGCGTTTGTGGAGGATGGCCTCACGCAAGTCAGATGGGTCCGGAATGACCATGTTTGCTCCCTGGATTTTGAGAGACTTTTGGGAACCTCTCTATCCATTTTCCATCGGGGGCTGGACTCGAGTGGTTATGTACAACTTTCCATCAGAGGCCCGCATAACAGTATGTGAAACGCTCGGATGTCGGGTCAGCGGACTGAGCTTGCCAAGCTTGCGCTGCCATAGACTTCTTCACTCTGGTGCGTGAGGGCACATAATATGAAGAGTCTAAGTGATACTGGAGAGAGTCAGACATGTCTTCTCGGGAGCACGAGAGATCACGACCATAGGAGAGGCGGTCGAAGACTGAGCCGCATGGAGCAGACGGCATGCGGCTGAAATCAACAGTCTCCATGCGGCTGGCAATCGTAGCCGCATAGGTCTTCTCCATGCGGCTGGAAATCCTGACCGTATGGGTGTTCTCCATACGGCTGGAAATCCTAGCCGCATGAGTATTATGCATTTGGTTGGCAGTTTCGGCTACATGGTCATCATTCATGCGGCTGGCAATCTTGGCCGCATGAGTCTTCGTTTTGCGGCTAGTACCTTTGTTCAGTTTCTTTCTGGAGCACATAGAATCATTCTTTGCCCCTGCAAGTCCAGCATCGTAGTGCTTTCCTCTGTCGAACTCGGGGACAGCAGAGTCCTCTATGGCTTGAAGTGGGGCCGCATGAGAGTCGCCTTCTCTATCTTGGGCAGCAGAGAATACTCTGTCCAGAGCTTGGGGAGGAGCAAATGACTTCGGCCTCCACTCCCTGCGAGCCTTCTTTATGCGGGTTCGCTTCTGGACCGGGCTCGCGCTTCCTTCAGAGAGCATTTCTTCAAATGCCTGTTGGTCGAAGCGGACGACCATCTTCTGTTGTGTGGAGCCAAGTTTGGCTGCATCTGATTGCGTCACCAACTCCTCAGCCGTGGAGAAGTTTGTCTCCAGCAGAGTCGCCATCGTGTTTGCCATTGATTGTAAAAGTACAGAATAATTATCGGAGGACTGAACTTAGACTCACAATACAAATTCGCTCGTACAAAGAAAGCCAAAGGACGAAAACCTAGGTACAGCAATCTAAGTACAATTATTTATTTTAGATTCTAGGGGTGATGATAGAGGCTCAGGAAAGAGATGGCAGCTCTGCCTTACTCCTTGGACGATCGGATGCAGCCTTGGCTCCGAGAAAGATCTGCTTGGCGTTGAAGAAATGCTCTCCTTATTCTCTCTGTGCTTGCTTTTGTCCCTCCAAGTGCTCTGGTGCTCTTCTCCAAAAAAAGGGTCCTCTTTCGCAAGGGAATGTCACCTTGCTATTTATAGGAGTGGGGATGCAATCATTAGGGTTTGCGATGATTGCCTCCTTGATATGTCGGCGGTTAAGGACCAATTAATCTGGGCCCTTCATTCTGATTGTAGCAAATCTAGGTAATTAATGTAGATTGCATCAAATCTCTGTGGGCAATAAATGTTGATTGCCATGAATATTCGAGACTTGTAATGGCCTGCCACGTATCCAATTTGCTCGATTTGACTTGATTTGGACAATTATGGTGATTATATTAAATCTGATTCCAGGAAGATACGACTGCCACGTGTCTCAATCGTCGTGACAAGCGCCATGTGTCCACCATTGGGTCGTCTTGGCCGAGCTGCATATGAGTGGGACGCATGAGGATGAACGACCACATGAAGATGGGCAGCCGCATGGTGATGAACAACCACATGAAGATGGATAGCCGTATGGTGATGAACAGTCGCATGAAGATGGGCAACCGCATAAGGATATGCAGCCGCATGCTGACGGGTGGTCGCATAAAGGATGCAGCCGCATAAAGATGGTGGCCGCATGAAGGAGGTGACCGCATGGGGATGGGCGGCCGCATGAAGTGGTCGGTCGCATAAATGCAGCAGCCGCATGCCTCGGGATTAGATAGATTCTGCCAGCTGTGAGAAGATTTTCTCCTTTTTCCTATGGATGTGCCATTACGTCAGTCATTATTGCGCCTTTTTGTTAGAGCTGTCATTTGTCAGAGCTGTCAGTCGTCAGGGCATTAAATGCAGCAAAAGACGAAGGGAAGAAGCTGTTGAAGGCCACGTGGCTCCTCTCTGGGCCGCATGGAATTATTCGAGCCGTATAGACTCTTGAGCCGCATGGATCCCTGAGCCGCATGGGCTCTCTGAGCCGTATGGGGATCCTTGGCCGCATGAACCTTTCTTTATTCTTTTCCATGCTTCTACAACCTGTACAGTATATACACTCTGAATGGAGGTGACATAGCAAATACAGTCTCAATCACATCTAAGGTAGAGCATGATAAAAGATAGATAAAACATGAAATCCACAAAGAGATACCGCAGATAGAAGTCTAAGTGTCTAAGATACACAAACCCAGAAAACATCTTAAATCTCAAACACAGTAATCCATAAAGTAAATACAAATTAAGATAACTAAAATAACTATCTATACAACCTCTACTGTGTCTCCTCTAGGCTAGCACGCAACCTCCAAGCTATCTGTAAAATTTATCAACAGGTCCAGTCAGGACAGGAGCGAGCACAGTACATCTCACACAGTTCATATAATGACAGGAATAAAATACAGGCAATAGAGTAAAATACATGAAACGATGAAGAGTATTCATGAGTAAAAAGAAGACTATAATGAAATATCAACTATAAGTAAAGAGCTACAGTGAACTAGTGATTTAGAGTACAAGCTAGACATATGAACGGCTTGATAATAAACATGAGAGGTCGTACATGACTACACTACTTTAGAAATTGTCCACATGACTATTTATACTCCCCCGTACCCCAATCAATACACAAGGATCTAGACAAGTTATGTTATTACATGATATTCACATGGGGGCCCATATAAGGGTGCACGTGAATATGAACATGGGGGCTTCGTGTTCATGAGAGTACATGAATCACGAGAGTGCACATGTAAGGTGAAAGCACAAGAGTACATGATGAAAGTAAAATGCACATGACATGATATATCTGATGCTCCCGAGGGGATAACATCGTATGAAAAGATCCATATAGTACTAATCCGTGTTTCCATCGTGTCAGCATCAAGTAAGATAATCTAGAGTGAGAAATACTCCTAGAAAGTATGAAACGGTCAGAGAATGTACTCGTCTGATAACATGAATAGCTGATAGGCATAGAGGTCCAACTGAAGCCACAGAGTCCTATTTAAAGCAACATAGGTTACAAGGTGTTCAAGTTGTAATAATGAATTTCTACAAGCAATCTATATCATTCTAGGCTCTTCTATGTAAAGTCAACTCTAGGTCAACTCCGGTCAACAATCTAGTCAAACTAGGTCAAGTGTTGACTTACAGTTGACTTTTGGTCAACTGGTCAACTCTTGTCGAACAGGGTCAATTCTAGTTTAATTATTAAAGAGAATAAGTGTACTTCATTATTTGCACGTCGAAACTTACGACATGCAAATCGAGATAAGCTGATCAACGGCAAAGTTAATAATCTTATTATAGTGATCCACTTGTCCATCTTGTCAATTTCAGCGAAATGAGATCACTGGAATTGACTGATCTCAGTTTCGTTGTACTAACCCCGAAATACGAACATTATAAGAATTAATTATAATAAAAGGTGATACATAGAGAAACTATCTACAAACATTGTCGGATGATGAAATAAACATCGCCAACATGTCCAGAATGGTCAAATTAGCTACGATAGCCTACCCATCGGTCCAATTTGGACACAAGGGCAAAAAGGTAATTTTGGGTCAAAACGGTATCCGTATCAGAGCCGTTTTGCACCGAAAAATGTGCAAGAAACTAAGTCTACAAAATATAACAAATTATATGTCCATGAAACCAGAATGACGATACGAACCCAACGGTATATCCAGAATTGGATTCCGTTGACCCGATCTCAATTTGGTCCGTTGACCAGAACTTGGAATTCCGGTTTGCACGAAAATGCGTGCCGGAGCCAATGTTCTCAAAACTCAGCAAACTACATGTCAATGAGTCCAGAACGATGATAGGAACTCAACAGTATATCGGGAATTGGATTCCGATGAGCCGATCTCAAAATGACCCGTTGACCCGAATATTGGTATCCGACTTGTACCGAAATACGTGCCGGAACCAATGTCCACTAAAACCTAACAAATTATATGTCAACGAGTCCAGAATGATGATACGAACTCAACGATGTATCCGGAATTGGATTCCGATGAGCCAACGTCAAAAAGTCCAGTTGACCCGGGCTGTGGGACCCACTTTGCACCGAAATGCGTGCCAGGGCCTACGTCCTCCAAATCTAACGAATTATATATAAAAACTGTCACGACCCGCACCCTAGAGTAAGGGCACGAGACGTGAATACATCCAGCCTACGCCGCAGTGTCAGCGGTAGAATGCTGTCCTAGGTCTCAACATCTAACAGTTTATCTCTAACAGTTTATACTCCCCGAACGGGGGTGACATAGTAATAACAAACTCAATCACAGCTAAGGAAGAGATAGCACGATATGAAATAGAACTCAAGAAAATAAAGAGATGAAATAGTCTAAGATAATTCCAACAATATCCAGAGTAATACAAACTCAGCTACAGCATGAAAGAATATACAAACTGATCTCCAAAAAAGAGTCTAGCTAAAACATGATCCAACTACAAATAGATAAAAGCCTAACTATCTAGTCTAGGCAGTCGGGGGAAAGTCCTCAGCTACTGCTGGATCCTCCTGAGGGTCCAGCTCACAGGTGTCATCTAGGGCTGCCCCGTAGTAGGTGTCCAGGCCAGCCTCCTCCTCGTCCTTTGTAATATTTTCAACAGGTCCAGTCAGGACAGGAGCGAGCACAGTACATCTCAACAATTCATAGCAGGTTAGAAGATATGAACATGCAGTAAAGTAAGATATAAGTACTGAAAGAAAAGCAATATGTAAACAGGAAGAGCTGTAATAGAATATCTACTATACATAGAGAACTAGCAGTGACTAGTGAGTCAGAGTACAACATGAACATGTAAATGGCCTGGGATGATTCAATGAAGACACTACGGAATGATTCAATGAAGATACTACTGGTGTATTATTTACATGTCCACTTCTACTCCCCCGTACCCCCAATCAATACACAAGGATCCAGCCAGGTTATGTTATATGATTCCATGCAAGGCCGCGAAGGGGATACATGGATGTCCCATAAATGGGGAGTCTGGGGGTTACCCAACTGTGTAGGATTCAAGAGACTCTGTGATCATGAGGGTACATGTCACAAGTAATCAAGTGAACCAAGAGCATAGTGATACGCCATGTAAGTGAAATGCACTGAACACGTAGTACCCGATGCTCCCTAAGGATGACATCTCAAGAAAGGGTCCATATAGTACCAATCCGTGTGACCGTCGTGACAGTACAAGTAAAGTAATCTACTGCAGGAAATAATTCTAAGCAAGATATGAAATGATCAGAGAATGTACTCGCCTGTATCTGAGTGTCCGATATGAATCGTACTGTCCAAGGAGTGGTGTCTGGCTCCTAAACAGAACAGCACAAGTCACAACAAGTCCAGAATAGCAAAATGGAGTCCTACTATGCATTCTACATGATTCTAGGTCAATCTAGGCCAAAGTCAACTCTTGGTCAACTTTGGTCAACCCTAGAAGTCAAACTAGGTCAACCTTGTCTAAACTAGGCTAAATTAGTCTAATCAAGTCTAGCTTAGTCTATACTAGGACACACAAGCCTATACTAGCTAGTACACACCACTACAAGGCTATGCAAGCCTGAACCAAGCCTATCCCAACTATATCACATATCATAACATAGCTATATGCTACATAACTAGCATACATCAAACATGTCTAACTTATTTATCAACATACATATATATATAGATACTAACATTAGGCATTCCATTTACATAGATATACATATGCCTATTTACATACATTACACTATATATATATATATACATATATGTACAGACATTCATATATAGTATATACCTACATGTATAATAAGAGAGAGGGAAGCATGTGTGCTTGTGGCTGTGACATTTGAGCAGGAAACAATATGGCAGTGAACAAGTGAGCTGTGTGGGTGTGTGATCAGGTATTAATGCAGAAAATAACAATGTGACAGTGTGACAGTTAATCAGTGAAATAACAATGTGACAGTGTGTGTTGCCATGCACAGGAACATAGGTGACAGGGAAGAGAGTATCATATTAATATGTAGGAATTTATATTAGTTAAGCAACCAATCTTAGGAATAGGCAAGGAGTTCAATTCAGTATTTCAAAGGCAGTTTTCCCCTTGCCTATTCTCAGGTTTTACAAGTTAACCCAAATCAAACTCAGTTCAAGTATTCACAGGTTATAGAAGAAAAGGAAGGAAATCAGATCATTGAAAATTCTGACTTCAGTCACCCTTCAACCCACACACACGTTCTCAGGTTTTTGAGAACAATTCTAATTCCTGAGAATTCCCAGGTTTTATCCAACAGTGTAATTACTAAGTGAGTTCTCAGGTTTTTGAGAAGGGAAGGAATTGATACATTGAAATTCAGGTCTTCAAATAAAATAGTGTTCAACACATCAACCAAACTCAATCAATGATATAACAAGGAGTTCTCAGGTTAGCATGTGTAGGTCATGCAGCTGATATAAGAATTTACACAACCTTAATGAAGTCAGTGAGCAACAGTGAAGTGGAAACACATTAGCATGTTACCCCTAAAATGAAGTTAATATGAAACAATGGCATGTATTGCAGTTCTCAGATTGCGTGTGGACAATTACAAGTGCACAAATGAAAGGGAAGAATAGGATTAGTTCTCAGGTTTTCAATTTACACATATGGCATACATTCTCAGTTTTAAATTGAAACAGTGTGACAGGAAAAGATTGACAGTGAGCTCTAAAACCCAAACAAAGTAATACCCAGGTTTTAGGAAATTAACATTCCAACCAACATGCCAAATTCTCCTACATACCATATCATTTCAATCCTAACTTTTAACCCAAAGCAAGGTAACATATAGGGAATGTATTTAGAATCAAACTTAATCATTAACATCCTCACAGAGGTTAGAATCATTAGATAAAACAAGTTTAGAAAACTGGAATGGTAGTTAGCAGGAAACAGTTACACATTGAGCCTCTACTCCTAGGCCAAAATTCCATTTACACAACTATCGCTCCATGTTCAAGTGTAAGAATTATTTTAACTGATATTGTGATATGTGGGAATGAGTTTGATTGAACAATTCAAGCAAAATAGTAAGAAATTGACTTGCACATATCTGGAAACTTGGTGTCAAAACAGTATCAGAAAAATAGTTTCAAAACACCCATTCCAAATCAATAACTCACATATAACCCAACCTAAATCATGTAAACCAATCTATATATACTAATCAACATATTTGGATCTATTTAACAAGTTAAACACAATTAAAACCCCTTTAGAATTCAAATCGAACAGTATTAATAAACAAAGCACTGAGAACACACTGGCCTGCCCATGCACACGGGATTCTGTGTCCGACACGACACCAACTGACACGAGGCTTAGGGACCCTCGTGTCAGACACTGCCCCCACCCCCTCGCCAAATCCAAGCTCGCCACGTGGCCTGTGCATCGAGCACGAGGCCACGAGTAGCAGGGGAAAGCACAGCCTGTGCGCGCGCGTGTCACCCGCATGTGCACGGGTCCGATTCCGACACGACACAACACGAAACTCACCTCAGTGTCCCAGAATCGTGTAAGCAAGAACAAAACGAAGATTCCTATTCAAACATAAAGAATTAATTCGATCGAAATGCCCTTTGAGGCATTTCGTCGAACACTAAGCTGTGGTCACTGATACGTGTCTAGAACGGACACGAATCCAATGACACAGGACACGAAATCTATCCAGACCTTAGGGGGACCCTTAGGGTTTCCTATTGGTGAAGACAAAATAGAAATCTATTGGGAAATGGGGAAGTTACCTATTGGTGCACAATGAATAGAAAAGTCCTCAAATGGAAGAAACTCCTCAAGCCTTCAAGCTCCACAAATTGTTATTTTCCTACAAATAAAATATACCAGCAGCAAGAGGAAGAAATTTAGGTCCTAATGGAATTGGTTTGAAGGAAAAAGGATTTGAAATGGATTTTTAAGGATTTTAGGAAGATGGACTCACCTCTTTCCTTAGAACTTTGAAGAACCCTAAAAGAGGCTAGCCCTAGAAATTAGGAGTGTATTTATAATGGGGGAATCCCTAGGTTCAGCTAGGGTGGCTGACCACTTGGCTTTGGGTTAGGGTTGAGCTAGGTTTGGCTAGTCCTAACTAGTTTAGTCACAAAATGACTTGTGTAAACACAAGCCATTTATCAAATAACTTGATTTCTAAATTCCTAATTCAAGCTCTATGAATCCCTAACCACTAACTTGAGTCACACTAGGTTAGACTAGGGTCCACTTGACCTAACCAAGCCCAACTAACTATGGTTAGTTCCTAGGTTAGTCTACATGAGTCAAAACTGGCCAAAAATTAAACTAGTCCAAATAAATCCAAAATAAATCCTAAAAATTTCCATAAATTCTAATTAATACTAATAAATTTTATTTACCCCAAAAATGACAAATTTACCCTCAAACTAGAAATGTGGTAGTGACAAATCTACCCTCCTTAAAAGAATTTCGTCCTCGAAATTGAAAGGCGAAACGCAACTGATGAGAAGGATAGAAGGTATACCTCACGGTCCAAAAAGATAGGGGTACCGCTCGCGCATCTCATCCTCCTGCTCCCAGGTAGACTCTCCTGGAGAATGATGCCTCCATGCGACGCATACCAAGGGTATCACCTGGTTCCTCAGGACCTTCTCCCGTCGATCCAGAATCTCCACTGGCTGCTCTGGATAGCTGAGAGAAGGGCCCACCTCAATCTCCGAATGATCTAGCACATGGCTAGGGTCAGCCACGTACCGTCTCAACTATAATACATGGAATACGTTGTGGACCCCCACAAGTGTAGGCGGCAAGTCTAGCCTGTAAGCCACATCACCGACTCTCCCGCTGATAACGAAAGGGCCGATGAAGCGCGGGCTAAGCTTTCCGCCTCCACCAAAACGTATCGTACCACGAGTCGGAGATATCCTCAAGAAAACCTGGTCTCCGACCTAATCACAAGCAAGGTCTCAATTAATAATAATAAACAACATGATCAAAATCACAAACAAACAACCTAATCTAATCCTACTCTAATCTGTACCTCAAACTCCAAGGGCCTCCGGTGGCTATCTGTCCCTGATGAGCTTCACCTTCTCGGCCGCATCCACAATCATCTCTGGCCCCAGCAAAGCTCTCTCACCAACATCATCCCAGGATAAGGGTGTACGGCACCTACGCCCGTACAGAGCCTCAAAAGGTGACATCTCGATGCTGGCCTGGAAGCTATTGTTATAGGCAAACTCCACCAAATGAAGATGATCCTCTCAGGAACCTCCAAAGTCCAGAACGCACGTCCGCAGCATATCCTCAAGGGTCTGAATAGTCCGCTCTGACTGTCCGTCCGTCTGGGGGTGGTCTGTAGTACTAAACTTGAGCTGAGTGCCCAAGCTGGTCTGCAGACTCCTCCAGAAATGGGAAGTAAAACGGCTATCCCGATCTGAGACGATGCTGACCGGAACTCCGTGGATCCTGACTATCTGCCGCATATACATCTCCGCCAGCCTCTTTGTAGACGTACCCACCTTGAATGGCAAGAAGTGGGCTGATTTGGTCAACCTGTCAACGATGACCCAAATCGCGTCTTTCCCTCCTGGAGTATGCGGTAATCCAGAAACGAAGTCCATCGTGATATGCTCCCATTTCCACTCGGGAATGGACAGCGACTGCAACAATCCACCGGGCCTCTGCCTCTCTGCCTTGACCTGCTGACAGACCAAGCACCTAGCTACGAAGTGGGACACCTCCCGCTTCATTCCTGACCACCATACATGCTTTCGCAGATCTCGGTACATCTTGTTAGCACCCGGGTGAATAGAGTACTGCGATCTGTGGGCCTCCTGCATAATCTGCTCTCTGAGCTCCCCGCTAGGCACACATAACCTGGCACCGTGCCTCAGGGCACCATCCTCTGCAAGTGAGAACTCAGGATCCCCCACTCTAATACTGATCTGCTCTCTGATACTCTGAAAAGCTACATCCTCGAACTGGGCCGCCTTGATCCTGTCCATCAAGTCTGACTGTATCTGCATCCCCCATAGCTGCATCTGCACTCCCGGCACGATCACCTCAATCCCAAGGCTCTCCAAGTCGGCAAGCAAATGCCGATCCATGGTCAAACACATGGCTGTCGGATACCTACTCAGGGCATCGGCAACCACGTTGGCCTTTCCCGGATGATACTGCAGTGCAATGTCGAAGTCCTTCATCAACTCCAACCATCTGTGTTGTCTCATGTTCAACTCCTTCTGAGTGAACACATACTTTAGGCTCTTGTGATCTGTGAAGATCTCCACCCTCTCACCATATAGATAATGCTTCCACAACTTCAAAGCAAAAATCACCGCTGCCAGCTCCAGGTCGTGGGTAGGGTAGTTCTTCTCGTGGGGGCGTAACTGCCTGGAAGCATAGGCAATCACCTTCCCGTGCTGCTGCAACACACAACCCAGCCCCTTCCCTGAAGCATCACTATAAATAGTGAATCCACCTGATCCTGAAGGCAATGTCAGAATCGGAGCTGTCGTCAGCCGCTTCTTCAACTCATCAAAAGCTGCCTGACACTCCTCTGACCATACATACTCAGTATCCTTCCGGGTCAACCGTGTCAACGGCTCTGCAACCCGGGAGAAGTCCTGCACAAATCTTCGGTAATACCCTGCCAGCCCCAGGAAGCTCCTGATCTCTGCAACTGAAGTCGACGCTGCCCATGCCTCAACTGCTACAATCTTCTTGGGGTCAACTGAGATACCATCTCCAGTCACAACGTGCCCCAAGAAGTCTACTCGGTCCAAGAAAAACTCACACTTGGATAGTTTTCCATAAAGCTGCTCCTTCCTGAGAATCTCCAGCACTATCCGCAGATGCTCCTCGTGCTCCTCCTCAGTCTTGGAGTATATCAAGATATCATCAATAAACACTACTACAAACTGATCCAGATACTGATGGAACACCTTGTTCATAAGGTTCATAAATACTGCTGGTGCATTGGTTAGCCCAAACGACATAACCAAAAATTCGAACTGTCCATACCGCGTCTTGAAAGCGGTCTTGGGAATATCCTCCCCCTTCACCTTCACCTGGTGATATCTCGACCTCAGATCAATCTTGGAAAATACTCGAGCTCCGCTCAACTGGTCAAACAGATCGTCGATCCGCGGCAGTAGGTATATATTCTTGATCGTGAGGTTGTTGAGTGCCCTATAGTCAATACACATGCGTACTGACCCATCCTTCTTCGGTACGAACAACACTGGTGCACCCCATGGCGACGAACTCGAGCAGATGAAGCCCTTGTCCTGTAGCTCATCCACCTGCTTCTTCAGCTCCACCAGCTCGCTGTTGTTCACCCGATAGACATGCTGAGAGATAGGCTCCGCTCCTGGAACCAAGTCTATCGAGAACTCTATGTCTCTGTCTGGTGGCAGTCCCGACAACTCCTCCGGAAAAACATCTATATACTCTGTTATCAAGGGGTGTGGAATCGTCTGCTCCTCGATCGAGACTCCACAGATGACTCCGCTGCTCTGCTTTGCCTGACGTCTGGAGTACTCGAACTCTGGTTCCCCCGGCGCTCTGAACAGAACTCTACCCCCTCTACAATCAATGCTGGCGTGGTGCCTGCTCAACCAATCCATGCCTAGTACTATATCGTAGTTCGGCAATGGCATTACGAGCAAGCTCACCTCCAACTCACGGCCTCCCAAAACTACTCTCCGATCCTTACAAACATCACGCACGAGGATAATGCCACCCCCGGTCATGATCTTGTAAGTCCTAGGCAACGATTCAGCTATGATACCGTGTCTAATCGCAAAAGATACATATATGAAGCTATGCGAAGCACCGGAATCAAACAATGCAAATGCCGGACTGGAGTCGAGAAGAATCGAACCTGCAATCAGCTCTCCGATGGCCTCCGCATCCTCTGCTGCCATGGCGAAAGCTCGCCCCTGCTGGCCTCCCCTGGCCTGCTGCTGGTGCTGGACAAACCTCTGCTGCTGCGTCGGCAGGGCTGGTCCCCGCTGCTGTCCTGCTGGAGCCCTGGCTTCTCCTCCTGGGCCTGTTCGTACTACGCAGCACTCCCTCATCTGATGGTCTGCTGAACCACACTTCAGGCACTGGCCCAGCCTCCTCCGACACTCATTGGCTACATGCTCGGGCTTCTTGCAATAGGCACAAGTAACAATCTGCCTCTGTCCCTGCTGGTGCTGCCTCTACTGCTGCTGCTGAGGGGCTGGCCTCTGCTGAATCGGCTGAGGCTAAAACTGCCTCGGCTGCTGATACTGAAAATGAGGCCTCTTGGCCTGGCCTCCGCTGCTGCTACTACCCCCAACTGGGTCTCTTCCTCTCTTGAGCCTAAGCTCAAGGTCATCCTCTGCAGCTAGTGCGTCCACCAGTATCTCCTCAAATGTAGTACCGCGGGCGTTCTTGGTGTAGGACTTGACCTCCTTTACCAAGCCCTTCCGGAACCTCCGGGCCTTCGTCGCCTCCGATAAGTCCTCTACAAATCTGCCCAGGCGGCAGAACTCTCCTGCATACTCCTCCACAGACTGACTCCCCTGAACTAGGGCCTCGAACTGAGTCTCGAGGGCTCCCAGCGCTGCCTCTGGGAAGAACTTCTCCTTGAACAGTTTCTTGAATGCTGCCCAAGTCTGTCCTGCTGTGTCGACCCTCGGGTCGGTCTTGTACCATGTCCGAGCCAGATCCTGTATCATGCTGGCTGCTGCCTCTATCTGGAGCCTCGTCGGAATCTCAGCCAGCCTGAAGATCTCCTCCATATGCTCGATCCACTCATCGACATACAGGATCCCCTCTGTCCCGCGAAAGTCTCTCGGGTGCATCTTCTGGAAGTCCTGGATGCCCTTCTCCCATGGCTGGTGCGGCTGCGGAGCTGCCGCTGGCTGAGCCGCTACTCTCTCCACTGCTGTCACTGCCAGCTCAATGCCTCGAGTGAGCTCTGCCGTCTGCCTCTGCTGCTGTCCCTGCTGACCCTCCATGTACTATCTGAAGAAGGCTAGCAGCTGTACTGCGTCTATCGTCCCTGGAGGTGGCTGCTGGTAAGGATCCTCTGGGATAACCGGGTCCTGCCTCCGAGCCGGTGGGTGCATGTCCCCTGCTGCGGCTGCCGAGGTCTCCACACGAGCTGAGGTGGCAAGAGCTGCAGTATCCTGGCCTCACCGTGCTGGCTAAGAGGTAGCAGTCACCTCTATAGCATCCTCAGGAACGGCACACTGTGATCGAGTCTCTACCATCCTGAAGATAGACAAACAAGAGTATCAATTTCTGAGAAAGAAGCGAAATAACAAAGGCAGACAATTTATAATTCAAAGGATCAGCTGACAAAAGGATTTAGATGGCAATAAAAGAAATTTTGCTAAAGTGATTGAGTATCTTAAAATTAATATCCTATATCCTATAGCAGGCTGCAGTGATACTCTAGTTCGAGCACCACTACACTTATAGTCTAGACCTGCATGGGCCACCACTAAAAACGTGTCACGACCCGCACCCAAGAGTAAGGGCACGAGACGTGAATACGTCCAGCCTACGCCGCAGTGTCGGCGGTAGAACGCTGTCCTAGGTCTCAACATCTAACAGTTTATCTCTAACAGTTTATACTCCCCGAACGGGGGTGACATAGTAATAACAAACTCAATCACAGCTAAGGAAGAGATAGCACGATATGAAATAGAACTCAAGAAAATAAAGAGATGAAATAGTCTAAGATAATCCCAACAATATACAGAGTAATACAAAATCAGCTACAGCATGAAAGAATATACAAACTGATCTCCAAAAAAGAGTCTAGCTAAAACATGATCCAACTACAAATAGATAAAAGCCTAACTATCTAGGCTAGGCAGTCGGGGGAAAGTCCTCATCTACTGCTGGATCCTCCTGAGGGTCCAGCTCACAGGTGTCATCTAGGGCTGCCCCGTAGTAGGTGTCCAGGCCAGCCTCCTCCTCGTCCTCTGTAATATTTTCAACAGGTCCAGTCAGGACAGGAGCGAGCTCAGTACATCTCAACAATTCATAGCAGGTTAGAAGATATGAACATGCAGTAAAGTAAGATACAGGTACTGAAAGAAAAGCAATATGTAAACAGGAAGAGCTGTAATAGAATATCTACTATACATAGAGAACTAGCAGTGACTAGTGAGTCAGAGTACAACATGAACATGTAAATGGCCTGGGATGATTTAATGAAGACACTACGGAATGATTCAATGAAGATACTACTGGTGTATTATTTACATGTCCACTTCTACTCCCCCGTACCCCCAATTAATACACAAGGATCCAGCCAGGTTATGTTATATGATTCCATGCAAGGCTCGCGAAGGGGATACATGGATGTCCCATAAATGGAGAGTCTGGGGGTTACCCAACTGTGTAGGATTCAAGAGACTCTGTGATCATGAGGGTACATGTCACAAGTAATCAAGTGAACCAAGAGCATAGTGATACGCCATGTAAGTGAAACGCACTGAACACGTAGTACCCAATGCTCCCTAAGGATAACATCTCAAGAAAGGATCCATATAGTACCAATCCGTGTGACCGTCGCGACAGTACAAGTAAAGTAATCTACTGCAGGAAATAATTCTAAGCAAGATATGAAATGATCAGAGAATGTACTCGCCTGTATCTGAGTGTCCGATATGAATCGTACTGTCCAAGGAGTGGTGTCTGGCTCCTAAACAGAACAACACAAGTCACAACAAGTCCAGAATAGCAAAATGGAGTCCTACTATGCATTCTACATGATTCTAGGTCAATCTAGGCCAAAAGTCAACTCTTGGTCAACTTTGGTCAACCCTAGAAGTCAAACTAGGTCAACCTTGTCTAAACTAGGCTAAATTAGTCTAATCAAGTCTAGCTTAGTCTATACTAGGACACACAAGCCTATATTAGCTAGTACACACCACTACAAGGCTATGCAAGCCTGAACCAAGCCTATCCCAACTATATCACATATCATAACATAGCTATATGCTACATAACTAGCATACATCAAACATGTCTAACTTATTTATCAACATACATATATATAGATACTAACATTAGGCATTCCATTTACATAGATATACATATGCCTATTTACATACATTACACTATATATATATATATATATACATATATGTACAGACATTCACATATAGTATATACCTACATGTATAATAAGAGAGAGGGAAGCATGTGTGCTTGTGGCTGTGACATTTGAGCAGGAAACAATATGGCAGTGAACAAGTGAGCTGTGTGGGTGTGTGATCAGGTATTAATGCAGGAAATAACAATGTGACAGTATGACAGTTAATCAGTGAAATAACAATGTGACAGTGTGTGTTGCCATGCACAGGAACATAGGTGACAGGGAAGAGAGTATCATATTAATATGCAGGAATTTATATTAGTTAAGCAACCAATCTTAGGAATAGGCAAGGAGTTCAATTCAGTATTTCAAAGGCAGTTTTCCCCTTGCCTATTCTCAGGTTTTACAAGTTAACCCAAACCAAACTCAGTTCAAGTATTCACAGGTTATAGAAGAAAAGGAAGGAAATCAGATCATTAAAAATTCTGACTTCAGTCACCCTTCAACCCACACACATGTTCTCCGGTTTTTGAGAACAATTCCAATTCCTGAGAATTCCCAGGTTTTATCCAACAGTGTAATTACTAAGTGAGTTCTCAGGTTTTTGAGAAGGGAAGGAATTGATACATTGAATTTTAGGTCTTCAAATAAAACAGTGTTCAACACATCAACCAAACTCAATCAATGATATAACAAGGAGTTCTCAGGTTAGCATGTGTAGGTCATGCAGCTGATATAAGAATTTACACAGCCTTAATGAAGTCAGTGAGCAACAGTGAAGTGGAAACACATTAGCATGTTACCCCTAAAATGAAGTTAACAGGAAACAATGGCATGTATTGCAGTTCTCAGATTGCGTGTGGACAATTACACAGTGCACAAATGAAAGGGAAGAATAGGATTAGTTCTCAGGTTTTCAATTTACACATATGGCATACATTCTCAATTTTAAATTGAAACAGTGTGACAGGAAAAGATTGACAGTGAGCTCTAAAACCCAAACAAAGTAATACCCAGGTTTTAGGAAATTAACATTCCAACCAATATGCCAAATTCTCCTACATACCATATCATTTCAATCCTAACTTTTAACCCAAAGCAAGGTAACATATAGGGAATGTATTTAGAATCAAACTCAATCATTAACATCCTCACAGAGGTTAGAATCATTAGATAAAACAAGTTTAGAAAACTGGAATGGTAGTTAGCAGGAAACAGTTACACATTGAGCCTCTACTCCTAGGCCAAAATTCCATTTACACAACTATCGCTCCATGTTCAAATGTAAGAATTATTTTAACTGATATTGTGACATGTGGGAATGTGTTTGATTGAACAATTCAAGCAAAACAGTAAGAAATTGACTTGCACATATCTGGAAACTTGGTGTCAACACAGTATCAGAAAAATAGTTTCAAAACACCCATTCCAAATCAATAACTCACATATAACCCAACCTAAATCATGTAAACCAATCTATATATACTAATCAACATATTTGGATCTATTTAACAAGTTAAACACAATTAAAACCCCTTTAGAATTTAAATCGAACAGTATTAATAAACAAAGCACTGAGAACACACTGGCCTGCCCATGCACACGGGATTCCGTGTCCGACACGACACCAACTGACACGAGGCTTGGGGACCCTTGTGTCAGACACTGCCCCTACCCCCTCGCCAAATCCAAGCTCGCCACGTGGCCTGTGCATCGAGCACGAGGCCACGAGTAGCAGGGGAAAGCACAGCCTGTGCGCGCGCGTGTCACCCGCATGTGCACGGGTCCGATTCCGACACGACATGACACAAAACTCACCTCAGTGTCCCAGAATCGTGTAAGCAAGAACAAAACGAAGATGCCTATTCAAACACAAAGAATTAATTCGATCGAAATGCCCTTTGAGGCATTTCGTCGAACACTAAGCTGTGGTCACTGATACGTGTCCAGAACGGACACAAATCCAATGACACAGGACACAAAATCTATCCAGACCTTAGGGGGACCCTTAGGGCTTCCTATTGTGAAGACAAAATGGAAATCCATTGGGAAATGGGGAAGTTACCTATTGGTGCACAATGAATAGAAAAGTCCTCAAATGGAAGAAACTCCTCAAGCCTCCAAGCTCCACAAATTGTTATTTCTCTACAAATAAAATATACCAGCAGCAAGAGGAAGAAATTTAGGTCCTAATGGAATTGGTTTGAAGGAAAAAGGATTTGAAATGGATTTTTAAGGATTTTAGGAAGATGGGACTCACCTCTTTCCTAAGAACTTTGAAGAACCCTAAAAGAGGCTAGCCCTAGAAATTAGGAGTGTATTTATAATAGGGGAATCCCTAGGTTCAGCTAGGGTAGCTGACCACTTGGCTTTGGGTTAGGGTTGAGCTAGGTTTGGCTAGTCCTAACTAGTTTAGTCACAAAATGACTTGTGTAAACACAAGCCATTTATCAAATAACTTGATTTCTAAATTCCTAATTCAAGCTCTATGAATCCCTAACCACTAACTTGAGTCACACTAGGTTAGACTAGGGTCCACTTGACCTAACCAAGCCCAACTAACTATGGTTAGTTCCTAGGTTAGTCTACATGAGTCAAAACTGGCCAAAAATCAAACTAGTCCAAATAAATCCAAAATAAATCCTAAAAATTTCCATAAATTCTAATTAATACTAATAAATTTTATTTACCCCAAAAATGACAAATTTACCCTCAAACTAGAAATGTGGTAGTGACAAAAACATGCCAGAACGACGCCACGAGTCTACTGGTGGTGTCAGAAATGAAATATGGAGTCCCGTGTTCATAAAATAAAATTTTACAAGTTGGAAATTATGAATTCGGACAGCCAACTTTGGCATCGATTTCAACCAATCAAACAAGCTCACAATGAAACAAAACTGGAGGGGTAGTAAGAGGGTTATACCAGCTTTGCACAAGAACTGGTAGCACGCCAAATGGAGCTACGGTGGAGGAGGTACAAGCCGACGAAGTTGGCTCCGTAAAACTGTCCAAAATTTATACAATTTAAATGGTCAACTTGGTGGCCGGTTTTGATGTATCAAACGATAAAATTAACGGACAAAAATTGACAGGAGTGAAGATGGATATACCGAGATTGGGACGGAGTGAAGAAATCGCCGATCCAACGGTCGAATTTCTTGAAAATTGTGCACAAAGTTGCTGCGACGGGGCGCCAAATCGGACTTGATTCTGCGCGCGTCACAGCGGGAATTCGTACGAAATGCACGAATTGCCTATACATCGTACCGGAGAGAGAGGTGGCGGACCCGGGGGGGGTCTTCGGTGTTCGCCCACCATGGAGGGCACGGCCACGGCGGCGGCGGCCGGCGGCGTGGCCTGCGCACGGCCATTTTCGGCCGGCAGCAAGCTGCTGTAGCTGCTGTGCGCGGCTTGCACGACCTGGCCTGGCCCGACAATGGCGGAGGCGATGCGGCCACGGTGAGGTCGACAGTGGCGCGCGGCCATGGCTGCGGTGCACGGTTGTGGAGGTAGTGGTGGCGGATTAAAGTAGTGGTGATGGTGGTTAGATGTGGTGGTGATGGTGGTTAGATGTGGTGGAGCAGGCTGGTGGTGGCCGACGGCCAGGGTGGTGGTGGCCGACGGCTCTCGGCCAGCTGGCCAAGGCGGAGGATGATGAAGGGAAGAGCTCGGGATGATGCTGAGTTTGCTGTTGGTGTGGGAAAGTTGTGGAAAAAAAAATAATAAGAGGATAATATGGAGCTGGGGTTGGGTTCAGTGGAGTCGGGTTGGATCAAAATCGGATATGGTACAATAATCAAATTATTTTTAGGTGTTTATGATCATAGGTAAATAAGTAGCATGTGGGGGCTCAAATAAATGGGACACAAGTGTCATGCGGGTAGTAGGCTCAATGTGGGCCATGTCCATATTTGGGGTTGACAGGTTTGGGTCGACAGGGTATCCACAATTTAATTCGAAAAATAAATGTGATACCGTAGGGTGAATTAAAATTGGGTCACGTGTCAGGAAAATTGTATAAAGCAAATAGAGCACAAAATGGTGTGTCATAGTGGGACACGAAGGTCATGGGTGAAGGGTGTCTCGAGTAGATCATGCATGAGAAGTTGGTTTCAAGAAAATGACTAGCCTTGTGCTCCTAAATTAAAAGTCACGGCAACGTGCTAATAATAATCAAGGAAAAGAGTGGGAAAATTAATTAGTGATCAAATGGTCTAAATCGACCCGAAGTTGTGCGAAGCAAAAAGAGTACAAGAGAAAAAGTTTGGATAGGATATTATATACCATCATGAAGGTAATCCTGTCCACTACAAAACTCGTGAAAAAAGTTTCCAGAGATGAACATCCCTGACACTCCAAATATCAAAGGCACAGAAAAGTACATTTAAAGATAAATAAATAGAATGATTATTTATCGAAACTAATTCAATCAGAAAAATTAAAAAAATCAACCCGAAATTCAGGGTGCTCACAAGTAAGATAGAGAATGGAACAAAAAACTTGAGATCCATCATGAAGCAAGTTGTACTTGCGGGCTTGGTAGGTGGGAGGAGTAAATGAAGAAGATGAAGAAGTAATTGTAAATAATGGAGGAGAAAGAAGGAGTCGGATTTTATACAAAATCTCTCCATCTCAAACCAAAACAAACCAAGCCCAACCAAGTCAAATTGAACCCAAAAAAATGAAAATAAACTAAGTCAAGATTAAACCAAGAATAGGCTAAGCAAGACAGGCCTAATTACGGTCCACCTGATAAATGTCAGAAATTCGTATACGTATACTGAAAATACGTATAACGGAAAATAGGAGTGACAACTCTACCCACCTTAAGAGAATTCTGTCCTCGAAATTTAATCAAGAGGCTAAAGGTGTCAGGGTAAGCTACACTAATACTGGTAATCTACGACTAACAGTCAATGAAACAATCATGCATGCAAGCAAGGAAGTAAAAGCATAAGGCATAAGGAAGTCATTATACCTTATAAGTCAAACAGGTGCGAATATCGCGATCGGATATCATCCTCACGTTTCCAGGTTGACTCACCCAAAGTGTGATGACCCTAAGCAACATGGACTAAACTAATAGTCTTGTTCTTGAGTATCTTCTTCCTTCGTTCCAATATGGAAACAGGCATTTCCTCATACGAAAGGTTGGTACCAACAACCAATTTTGAATGATCAAGGATATGGCTCGAATCCGAAATATATCGTCGAAATTGGGATACATGGAAGACATCATGTACCTCACGTAATGACGGCAGAAAAGCAAGACGATAGGACACATCACCTACTCGCTCGAGAATATCAAACGACCCTATATACCTAGACTAAGCTTTTCCCGTATGTCGAATCGAATGACGCCACGGGTAGACAAAATCCTAAGGAATACGTGGTCGTCGATAGACAACTCAAGAGGACGCTGATGAGAATCGGCCTAATGACGCTGGCGATCTTAAGCAACTCGAAGATGATCTCTGACTTGTCTGACTACCTCAATAGTCTGCATAATCATCTCTTAACCAAGCATCTGTCTCTCACCGACATCATCCCATGCTAACGACGATCTGTAATTTCTGCCGTATAAGGCCTCAAAGGGTGCCATCTGGATACTGGCCTGGAAATTGTTGTTACTGGAGAACTCCACGAGATACAGGTAATCTTCCCACAAACCACCGAAGCCGAGTGTACATGATTGTAACATATCTTCGAGAGTTTGTATCGTACGTTATGACTGACCATCTGTCTGTGGATGATAAGCTGAACTGAACGTGAGATGAGTCCCCAAGCTCTCTTGAAGATTACACCAAAAGTGCGATGTAAATCTTGAATCTCTATCGAATATAGTACTGACCGGTACTCCATGCAACCTGACTATCTGTCTGAGGTACATCTCTGCCAGCTGATCCGTCGACTGACTAATCCTGAAAGGGAGAAAATGAGCTACCTTGGCGAGTCTGTCAACTATAACCTAGATAATATCTCTCCCAGCTGGGAATTTAGGTAACCCAGATATAAAATCCATGGTAATGTGCTCCCATTTCCATTCTGGGATCGATAAAGGTTGAAAAAGTCTAGCTGGTCTCTAATGTTCAGGTTTAACTTGTTGGCAAACTAAACAACGAGAGACAAACCATGCTATCTCCCTCTTCATACCATTCCACCAGAAATATTGACGGATATCACGATATATCTTCATACCACTAGGATGAATCGAATACTGTAAACTGTGAACCTCTGCCATGATTTCTTGCCTGAAATTACTACTAGGTACACAAAGACGTCTTTCATGTCGAAGTATACCGTATTTGTGAATGCTTAACTCTGGTATTCGTCCCGCTTCACATTCTGCCCTAAGCCGCTAAAGCTTAGAATCTGTTGATTGAGCTATCTTTATTCTTTTGACTATACTGGACTAAACTTGCATACTAGCCATCAATGCCACATTGATAGGAAGAACTACTTCTATTCCTATTTTTTGAAGATTTGCTAATAACTCTGGCTGTGCTGTTAGAAAATAAGCTCATACTCTTCTGCTCAACGCATCTGCAACTGCGTTGGCCTTCCCAAAATGATACTGCAGGTTGATGTCATAATCCACTAGTAACTCTAGCCATCTTCTCTGACGTATATTAAGGTCCTTCTGAGTAAACACATACTTAAGACTCTTGTGGTTGGTGAAAATCTCCACCCTATCTCTATACAAATAATGCCTCCAAAGCTTGGGGGCAAAAACTACCGCTGCTAACTCCAATTCATGGGTTAGGTAATTCATCTCATGATCAAGAAGTTGACGTGACGCATAAGCTACTACCTTACCATGCTGCATCAAGACGCATCCCAATCCTCTGCCGGAAGCATCATAATAGATTGAATATCCTCCAGTCCCATCTGGATGCGTAAGAATGGGTGTTGTCATCAATCTTTGCTTCAACTTCTCGAATAAACTCTGACACTCTGCTGTCCAAGAAAACTGTACATCCTTGCGGGTCAACTGCGTCAAGGGTGCTGAAATTCGAGCAAAGTCTGACACAAACCGTCGGCAATAGCCGGCCAATCCAAGGAAACTTCGAACTTCTACGACGGTATACTAGGTACTGGCTATGTCTCTATAGCCACTATCTTCTGAGCGTCCACTTCCACTCCACCTCTGGTGAAGATATGACCTAAATAAAAAATGTGATCAAGCCAAAATTTGTACTTACTAAACTTCGCATGCAACTGGTGCTCTCTAAGAATCTGAAGGACTATATAAAGATGCTGCTCATGCTCTGCCTCATTCTTGCTCTAGACTAAGATGCCATCTATAAAAACTATCACGAACTGGTCCAAATAGGGCATGAAGATACAATTTATGAGGTCCATGAATACGGCTGGCGCATTGGTCGCTCCAAATGGCATAATAAAGAACTTCCAATGTCCATATCTGGATCTGAACGCTATCTTCGGGATGTCTTACTCTCTAACTCTGATCTGATGTTACTTTGACCATAAGACAATCTTCGAGAATACTGCTGCCCCACTGAGTTGATCAAATAAATCATCTATCCTTGGTAGGGGATATCTGTTCTTGATTGTTACAGAATTCAAGGTACGATAATCAATACACAATCTTAATGTACCATCCTTCTTTTTCACAAGAAGCATTGGGGCTCCCCAAGGTGATCCACGAGCACGAATGAATCCCTTGGTTCTAATTTCTTCAATCATCTTGTACAGGATCTCCAACTCTGATGGTGCCATTCTGTAGACTCTCTCTGACCCTGGTGCCGTTCATGGAATCAAATTAATGGTGAACTCTATCTCTCTCTCTAGGGGCATGCCTGGAAGCTCTTCAGGAAACATATTAGGGAACTCTTCTACTATTCTAGGAAATTGAACTGCTTCTGCTACTGTCGTCCGCAATACTGGTAGAGAAGGTTCTACTTCGCCTTTAGAAAATAAAAACTCTGGTTCGCCTGGAGTACCAAAAATAATCCTGCCAATATGGCAGTCTATTCCTGCGTATTGATCCTTCAACCAATCTATTCCTAGGACCACATCATAGTCGGCCATTAAAAATTCTATCAATCTAGCGGGAAACTCTCTTCCGTTAACTATCTACCCTCACAAGACCGTTACCAGTAAGTATATTGAGACTTATTGATAATGACTCGGGCTCCAGTCCTATTCGTGTTGCAAATCGTGTAGACATAAATGAATGCGATGCACCTGAATTAAATAATACTGACACTGGAAAAGAGTTGACGAGAATGGTACCTACCACCACCTCACCTGATGCCAATTCTTCTTCTACCGTTAAAGCCATAGCCTGACCTTGTCCTCTTGGTACTGGTCCCCTCAGTTGGAAACATCTCTGCCTGTTTTGAATCTGAGCTTGGGCATACTGTCGAGCATGAGGCGGCAATGGCCTCGGAGGGTGGTACTGCTGCTGTACTGGTGCTGGATCCCTAACCGATGGACTGGTTTGGTTTGATGACGATGAACTGGCTCTATTCGGACAGGACCTTATCATGTGATCCGGTGTCCCACAAGCCAAGCATAATCCCTGTGCTCTGTGATATTCTGATACTACATGTCCTGGCTTTCCACAATGAGAGCAGCATATTACGGAAGACTACTTCTGCTTTTGCTGCTGAGGATACGTTGGTATCGAGTGCTGAACCGACAAAACTGTGGTCGCCCTCTTAGAAGCTCCAATAGTCAAAGCCCTTGCTGTCGGGACTGGTGCTGATGACTGGGACATCTTCCCATGAGACCTCTTTCGTCCTCCGCTTCTATCTACAATCCTCTGCGAAGTATATTCATGCCTATTTGCTGCTCGAAAGACGCCATCAAACGTCTGGTGCTCAAACTGCTCTACAGTAAACCCCCTAAATCTCTACTTTAATTTTTATTTATATTAATTGAGTATTTAAAATTTTTACTTGTTATTTGTACGTCGCATAGTCATATTACACGTCGCGTACGAATTTGTCGTAAGGGACATCGCGTATGAGTTCGCATTTTCGTATGTCTCGTCGAGTGCGAATATGTGCGAGGTACATATTTTTTTGTAAAATATTTATTAAAGATTTTATTAATATAAAAAATTTAGTTTTCAAAATAATATGATAATATTTTTATTTTGTATAAAAGAGTTATTTTGTTCGTTGTTTAAAAATGAGTAGAGATTTGGAAATTTTGGATTATATGGAATGTGTTCCAAATATTTTGCAAAATTTGGAATTTATTATTAACATAATTTTGTTAATTATAAAAGCTAATTTATGATTTAATATTTAAGTAATATTCTTGATTTTTGAAATTAATTATTGTTATATTTTAATATTATGAAAAAGATTTTTTAGAATTTTGTTTTACTTAATATTTGAATTATTTTGATAATTTAAATTGGAAAAGATTTTATTGGCCCTAATTTAAATAGTTTTTAAACTAAAGATAAGTTTTATTTGTATTGAATTTGATTTTAAATCGATTTAAACTAATACAAAATTATCCATGGAGATTTAAATAATCCCAATCCTTGTCCTAATGGGAATTCCCACCTCCTATATAAGGTGAGGTACTCATCCATAATTTCTACCATGCCTACAAAGGATTTTACCGTTCCATACATCATGCCTTCTATATCTCGGCCGCATCAATCATGTCGCGATTCCGAGCGTCAATGCGATCGTACGCTTCAATACGCTTCGGCATTCCAAGCCTCAACGCGTTCAAGCGAAGCTCCGCCGCGACCAGACCAATTCCTGAACCTGCTAGCAAACTAGTGGGGGATTAGTACTTTCGTCCTCGCTGTACTGATCAAAAACCCACTTAACAAACCGACATTTAGTATTGTATTGATTCATGCAAACATACAATTTAGTTCTCTTTCTATGTTCTCCTTAGGATGAGTTCATGGCATATTCGAAGACTGTAAAGCATGGCAAGCATGTTATTCAATTCGCATAAGTAAACAGGCAAGCAATCTCTTGTTTCATTCGTGGCGCAACTTAGCAATATCGACGCACTCGCCCTTGCACCGACGCAAGGTGAATACGCTTATCTGTTTTCCTGTCAAGTTATAAGTGCTCTCTATTTAGGATCCATCCATGCAGGATATATGCATACCTGTACTTCCAAACCCGTCGCCCTTAACTATATGAAGGTCACTAGCTTTCCGGGCTAGAATGGACTTATATTTATCGAATCGAAACATAAGACGATGTTAACTCTGTGCGGTTGCTAACCAACATCAGAGGCCATCGAAATAATCACAGCAAGTGGCTTATCACATTCACCAGACGGTCGCTACCCATCTAAATGAAGTACACCAACAATACCGCAAATGAATCCCTCCTAGGCCGAACGGTCCCAGCGCCCTGGCGCCTCGCGTTCGAGGGAATACCCATGCACGGGCTTTTACATCTTTAAGTCCATTTGACCATGCAACGAATCTTATCTTTCATACAACCAAGCAAGTTCGCTTATCTCTATTTCAATTGGCACAACGCCCGAATGTCCTCAACGAACGCCCGAAGGCCATGAACATTTCGAAGGCAATATGCTACATTATCATCTCGTATTTATTTTGTTAACTTTTTATGTTCTTACGCTTCATACTTCGTTTCAATGTTTCAATGGCATCATGCCTCAACTCGATGCTCGTCAACCGAACGACCCGAAGGTCTCGAACACCTTTCGAGGCATTATGGCATATCCGACAGTTCTGCCACATTCATGCCACAACTGTATTCTTTCGTAACGAAGCAATCTTTTATTATCTCATGCACGAAGGCACGTTTTGACCGTATTTTCGATGTTCTATGACTTAGCATTCATGTCCGTGGCTTGCGCGCTAGGGCGCTCGCCTATTGTCTTTCAATGTTCTAGCCATTCTAACACGTGTCCAAAGGCACGGTATGGTTCGTGCACTAAGGCACTCGCCGAGTACAGTTATCCCATGTTCTTGCGGCTTGCGCATCGAGGCACTCGCCTTTGCGATATTCAGTATTCCATAGCGACTCGTACGTCTGTCGTACGATTCATTTCAATTGTTCTATCGAGTGTTCGACACGCACTACGTTTATCTCTCCATCAAGCCACGCCCGTGGCGTTGATAGGTTAACTCAGCATTCAATGATATGTATTTTACTTAAGCATGACGGAGTAGGAAAGAGAGTTAATGTCCCCCCATCTTGAATCGATATGCCTTGTCGTTTTACCGAGCCGTTGCGGCTCGATTTCATAACTTCGTTGCACGGGCAACTCTCCTGACTTAGCCATTCGAGCACTTCATGCTTATTGAATTATACGCCCGATTTGGCTTACCGTGCTAATGCCTCAGTCCATTGCAAGGCGACGATTTGCTTTCACGGACCCCTTACTGAATAAGGCAAAAGATCGACCTATAATATTTCAGTGTAAACGTATAGCCTGTACATAAAATCAATTAAAATCAATACTTGCATCGATTCGGACTTGCGCCTTGGTCGATTCGATTTCTTAGAATCTTCGAGACGTCTCAACGCACTTATCCTTCGAGGCAACGCGACGCTTCGCATCGATTCACTCGAGGCATTCTTTGAGGACAAGGCAACTCTTCGCATCGACTTAGTTCGATGCATTGCTCGGGACAACTTAACACTTTGTATCGATTCGTATCGATACGTAATCGGGTCAACACAACTCTTCGAGTCAACGACTCAGCCTAATGCACCGTGCGGATAGGGCATTACAGTCGAGCACTGTGCCGAGCACCCTCCGCTATGCCCTCTCTAGGAAAACCTATTTTTTCCATCCGCCGCCGCCGCATCTCGACTATGCCCCGGACGACGACCGTCGCTCCCTCCGCTGACCGCTGCCTCCGCCGCGCGCCAGCCTCGGCCGACCCTTCCGTCGAACTCCAGTAATCCCCCTCTCCCGAACCCTCTCTCTCTCTCCCCCTCACTGAAATGATTTGGGAACAGAATGGGTTTTTGTTATATTGTTATTATATATTATTATTATTAGATTACTAATGATAGAGAATAGGTTGTATAGTTTAGGGATTAAGTATTATTTTTATTATTATCATTATTATTATTATTTTTAATTAGAGTTTGTATAATTATTATTACGATTATTATCATATTCATTATTATTATTATTATTATTTATTATTACTTTCCAATCAATCTCTACCACTGTTAAAAATTAAGAGAAGAAGATTTTATAATCATTATTATTATTATTATTATTATTATTATTATTATTATTATTATTATTATTATTCTACTGAGTTTACAATATAAATATTTGTATAGTAATATTATTAGATTGTAAATTTTATTATGGTTATTGAAATGGAAAAGAGAGTTAGATAATAGTTTTCAAATTATTAGTATAACAAATATAATATTTGTCTTGGCCTAAAGTATATTACCAAAATATTTTATGGTATTCTAAAATTGAGTTTTATTTATTTATTTCTAAAATAAAATTTAATTATAGTTTTGGCCACAAATAATTTTGCTAGATTATGATTTTTATATTTTTTTAAAATAAAAGTAGTTACCAAATTTATATATGGATTTCTAGTATTTACAAATATTTGCGAAAGTATATTTTAGACTAATAACAACTAGTTTCAAAAATCGTTTAATATTTTCTAAAAAGTATTATGAGTAATTTTTCCCACAAACTCCCTTTGATTAACATCATTGATCACGACTGATTGTGTGTTTCTACTTCTCATGAATTTTGGACTCTTACACATCGACACCAGCTATTGGACCAAAGAAGACTTGTTGGATCATTGCACCACACCAGGCAAGACACCTTGCCTTTACTATTTAAATTTCTTGCTCAATATCATGCATGCTTTTTCTTATTTTTAGCAAATAAAATGTTGTTCTTTCAAAACTATATATTGATGCAAATTATTATACTTTATGCAATTGGCTTAGAGTTAAGGGACCACCGTATGTTTAGTGCATCTCATAAACTGTCACGATGTGCCACGGATTGTGTGTGAGTTGTGAGTCGCATGTAGTTTCGGACTTGCGTATCAACCGTACATCAGTGCGTACAGGCCGTGCGTTAGGATATAACTGCTAATAGATTTGTGCAGAAGACGTGGCAGTTATTAAGGATTAAACAGTGTCGTGGAGACGACGCATGTATAGTATCATTGGGGGGGAGGAGACAGTTATTAGCGTAGGGGCTACATGTTCAGTACACACATAGATTTGGGTCGATAGTGTCTCGTATGAGCGCTACTTACTGCCCCGGGGCCAATAGTTCTCGTATGAGAACTACTTTCTGCCCATGGTCGATAGTGTCTCTTATGAGCGCTACCTACTACCACTCTCTCTCCATCTATGCTGAACACCTAAGCTCCTGCGTAGAACGTTGTCTTCTCAAAGGGCATATCACATAGAATGGTTAGGAACCTTTACGCATGTATATTTTCTATTGAGCTTTTATTATTTTGTTATTGGCATGATATTATATGTCTTGTTACGTCCCTCTGAGGACCTGGTGATCTCTCCAGGTGTATGTTTCGTGGTTTCTTGCAGGTGCTCTAGCTAAGGCCATGTCCTTCCATTCTTTCGAAGATGATCGCTCTTGGTTCGTCTCGATATTTTTATGGGTCATTTCCTTGTATACTTTCTCTCATTTTGAAAGTTGGTTGTGGACTTTGTCTCCGCCCATCGATTGTACTATAAATATTCAAGTTGATTTTATACTATTATTCTTTTCATTGTGGATGAGAATTAGTTTGTCTTGGAATACTACGTTATACAGCTTATGTATACATACGAGTCTTCATATATTGGAGTAGACTTCGTAGGTATACAGCTGGCATGATACGTATCTAGTCCTAAGTATTTTGGGACTGGGGCGTTACATGTTTTTTGTGGTGGCCCGTGCAGGTCAAGTTTGCCGTTTCGGTTACATGACTGTACCGAGCGGGCCTGCAATCTAGGATTAGAATCTAGGAATCTCATCCACATACTTGATCACCTTCCTTGACCTTCCTTGATTTCCATATTCCGACTCCCGTGGCTTCCCTTGATTTTCGCATCTTTTTTGAACTCCTTCTACCAACACCCTATCATCTCGTACTTAAACATGGTTAGAAAGATGACTACACTACTATATACTTATTGGTCAACCCTATGGCTAGAAGGATTATATTGACAAATAATATCCATTGAGGTTATATTTGAGTATAAAGGCATTTATTTTTCCTAGATATATGGTCTTAAGGATTAGTTAATTCCAACTTGGGTAGTAGCATATTACCGCCTTCAAAGGATAGTTAGAATTTTATTTTGTTATTACACAAGAGGATAGCTAGATCGAGAAAACAAATTTTTGATTTACAAATTTTTTTTTTAAATGGTGAAATAGTTATAATTTATTAGGGATATGAAATCGATTGAGAAATAACTTAAGTTTTTTTTTTATACTGTGACGCATGATTTACGGTTAACTTTAAAATTTTGGATTATAAAGTTTATCTCGAGATTATTTAAAGAGTTTTAATTATGATTTTTTTGTCAACTAGAGAAGACAAAAGTTTAGTTTGAGAGAGCTTGAGATTTTAAATTGAGTCATACGATTTACGATTTATAAGTTTATTTAATTTTGAGTTGAAGAAATGATGGTAAAATTTTGTTTAAATATTTGAAGGATATGAAAGCGACTTTGAAGGAAAAAAATTTGAATTTTAAATTATGTCATATGATCTGTGATTTAAAAAGTTAATTAAAGCCTTGATTATGGGTATTTAAATTTTAGTAAAAAAAAAGATCTAATTTGAGTTACATGATTTGCGATTGATGAAACGGGCTAAGAATTTATCTCGAGGTACATTAGAGAATTGAAATTTTTTATAAGTGATGGCTTATTATGAAGATTTAGTTGTGCCGCATTAGATATGATGAAGGTTATTAGGAATTTATTTAAAGGAAATAAAACTTTAAGTTATGATTAAATACTTGATAGAGTATCTTGAGGTTTTATTTCGAAACTGTTGAGGAACTTGAAATTTGAAATTTGATCATATATTGGTAGAGGACCAAGAAGCAAGCAAGTCACCCTAATGGAATACAAGTATTCCTCATTAATTGCCATGATAGTTGTATATACTCGAGTGTAGTTAAGTCATCTGCCAAACTTTGTGTAGATATCTCAATCTTGACTCACTCGACATTTCCTCAAATCTAGATTTTATTGTGACCTTCTAACCATTTGAAACTTGAGAAATAATTAGATTACTCCTTAATCATACTCCATTTAAGTGGCTATCATATCCTTAGAAACTGTATTTCTAACTTATTTTACCTTGATTCACTAGAATCTGAATTATCATTATTTCATGCTTTAACATGGTCATTTATTTTGTGCGTTATTTATTACCTCATGAACTCCCACTTTCTATTTTAAATTCTTTTATGTCCTTTACCGTGACTTGGATATTTGGAGCACAACACTAGACTTTTCCATCAAACAAATTTCATATGCAAGACCTAGACAAGCCCACCTTCATGTAGATATATCATGTCCCACTAAAACCCGTCTCCTTGTACTCTATTTTCTTGATATGACTTTCCAGTCAAATGGCTAAGCTATAAACCTCTACCATGACACCAATTACTTCCTGACTTTAATTACAGATCCAGCCTTGACCCAATTCTTTCGACCCGATATGTGATGATGTTCTACTTGATTCCCTTTAATGCTTAATTTTGTGCCTTACCTTGATTGCTTAACTCATTATCCCATCACACTACTAGTTTAACTCTTGTAAGTTGGGTAGAATACCTCATGACCTAACCAACATTTTTGGACCACATTTATAGGTTCACTTAGACCATAGAATTCAGTGGACCCTAACTTAACTAGTCAACCAAGCCGACTGTATAGGCCCAAACTTTGGGCAAGACTTGATTTTAAAGAACCTTGGACTGTTTAATTCCCTTTATCATGGTCCCTTACTTATACTTTGACTATCTTATAATTCTAACTTAGCATAAAATTTTACAAGCTTATTTTCTTATCAAGCTTGATCATGACATGTTTTATTGGGTCGCTTCCACTAACATATTGTCTAATCAGAACCGATGCATGATGGTCTGATCAACCTATTGCACTTGGTTCGCTTTTTCGTATATCATTTACGTGGATGGGAACATAGATAAACTTGCCCTAGAGGCTCATCCGCGACTGTCTTGACAAATCTCTTTGAATTATCCAATCGCCTTTGAACCACATATTAGAATTCAAATCATCTTCCTTGGACTGTGATGGCCTTCGTCTGTTACCTATTCTGGACGGGGCATGTACTTGATTGATTGGCCAAACTATTCTCCTATGACCATGAAGTTTGTGTATACGCAGAGATAGCTAGCCACTGACCAACCAATGTAACTTTATCCCTATCTTGAGTTCCTCGTCCTTTTCTCGACATTAGATTCAACTTCACAACCTTCTCGGAACTCGAGAATTATTCAACACTAAACCTAGATGACTATATTCTCTCAATTGATTGCCCTTAATCTAGCCGATCCCATGTCTCCTTATTCTATGTCGTATCATGATTATACATTAACCCTTAATTCTTTCTTATTTTATTGTGTTAACTAGCAATCCTCATTCGGTTTCGTAGTCGTGAGATATTTTTCGTAGATAACGAGAACATTACTTACGAATTGCATGCTTGTGTTGAACATTATTATTTGCCTCGTCCAATAATCTGATCTTATCTTCCCTATCTTCTCAACCCTACCTATTCCTAAATTTTGAGGACGAAATTCTTGTAAGTTGGGTAGGATGTAAACCCCCTAAATCTCTACTTTAATTTTTATTTATATTAATTGAGTATTTAAAATTTTTACTTGGTATTTGTACGTCGCATAGTCATATTACACGTCGCGTACGAATTTGTCGTAGGGGACGTCGCGTATGAGTTCGCATTTTCGTATGTCTCGTCGAGTGCGAATATGTGCGAGGTACATATTTTTCTGTAAAATATTTATTAAAGATTTTATTAATATAGAAAAATTTTAGTTTTCAAAATAATATGATAGTATTTTTATTTTGTATAAAAGAGTTATTTTGTTTGTTGTTTAAAAATAAGTAGAGATTTGGAAATTTTGGATTATATGGAATGTGTTCCAAATATTTTGCAAAATTTGGAATTTATTATTAACATAATTTTTTTAATTATAGAAGATATTTTATGATTTAATATTTAAGTAATATTCTTGATTTTCGAAATTAATTATTGTTATATTTTAATATTATGAAAAAGATTTTTTAGAATTTTGTTTTACTTAATATTTGAATTATTTTGATAATTTAAATTGGAAAAGATTTTATTGGCCTTAATTTAAATAGTTTTTAAACTAAAGATAAGTTTTATCTGTATTGAATTTGATTTTAAATCGATTTAAACAAATACAGAATTATCCATGGAGATTTAAATAATCCCAATCCTTGTCCTAATGGGAATTTCTACCTCCTATATAAGGAGAGGTACTCATCCATAATTTCTACCATCCACATACGTGCATCGTGTATGTGCCCAACTTCTTATTCCATCCTCTACACATACATTTTTCTCCGTGTCGACAATCCAGACACAAATAAATCCTACGCCTAATACTGCCATCCATCCTCCCCGTCGTCTTCGACTCCGCCATCTTTCCCTGGCCTCCAACGGCCAATACTCGCCTACATCATCCCTGTCAACCCAACATCGTCTACTCGGCTTCGACCGAACCCAACCACAGCCGCCCCAAAATCACCATAACCACCATCCCCGACCATCCTCACCACCACAACACGTGTGCCCGACCCCATTGCTCCTCCTCGCCTCCTCCTTACTTCCCGTTAAACCCACCACCCGGCCAGAGCAACCACCACCACCCTCATCTTCCCCGACCAGCCATCGCCACTACCATAACCGTGTCCAGCACCGCCTCCAACAAGACCACCATCACAAACTCCAGAAAAAGCAAAGAAAAGGAGAGGGAAATCCTAACCTACGCCTCGACCTTGTGGCCGCCATGGCCGGGCTCCACCTCCCCGTCGCCGGCGCCTGGCCAGCCACCTATGTGGCTGGACGCCATGTAAATCTAGAACAACCGCCGCATCTCCACCTCCAGCGCGCCCGCCGATCCCGCCGCAGGCTCGGACTACCGCGGGTGGCGCCCCTAGCCACTCGATCCCGCCGCAGGCTCGGACCACCACCGCGGGTTGCGCCCCTAGCCACTCGATCCCGCTCGCAGCCTCGATCCGCCTGCCGGCTTTTCCCGTGCCTCCTCTATGTGATGTGACATCAGCGCCCACCGTCGCCAGCCGAGCACCGCGCCGAGCGCCCTCCGCCACGCCCTCTCCGGCGAAACCCTTTTTTTTCCATCTGCCGTCGTCGCATCTCGACTGTGCCCCGAACGACGACCGCCGCTCCCTCCGCTGACCGATGCCTCCGCCGCGCGCTAGCCTCCGCCGAGCCTTCCGCCGAACTACGGTAATCCCCCTCTCCCGAACAACCTCTCTCTCTCTCTCTCTTTCCCTTACTGAAATGATTTGGGAACATAATGGGTTTTTGTTATATTGTTATTATATATTATTATTAGATTACTTATGATAGAGAATAGGTTGTATAGTTTAGGGATTAAGTATTATTATTATTATCATCATTATTATTATTTTAATTAGAGTATGTATTATTATTATTACTATTATTATCGTATTTATTATTATTATTATTATTATTATTATTATTTTTATTATTATTTATTACTTTCCTATCAATCTCTCCCACTGTTAAACATTGAGAGGAGAATATTTTATAATCATTATTATTATTATTATTATTATTATTATTATTATTATTATTATTATTATGTTATTCTACTGAGTTTACAATATAAATATTTGTATTGTAATATTATTAGATTGTAAATTTTATTATGGTTATTGATGTGGAAAAGAGATTTAGATAATAGTTTTCAAATTATTAGTATAACAAATATAACATTTGTCTTGGCCTAAAGTATATTACCAAAATATTTTATGGTATTCTAAAATTGAGTTTTATTTATTTATTTCTAAAATAAAATTTAATTATAGTTTTGCCTAAAAAAAATTTTGCTAGATTATGATTTTTATATTTTTTCTAAATAAAAGTAGTTACCAAATTTATATACGGATTTCTAGTATTTATAAATATTTGCGAAAGTATATTTTAAACTAATAACAACTAGTTTCAAAAATTGTATAAATATTTTCTAAAAAGTATTATGAGTAATTTTTCCCATAAACTCCCCTCGATTATCATCATTGATCATGACTGATTGTGCGTTTCTACTTCTCAAGAATTTTGGACTCGTACACATCGATACCGGCTATTGGACCAAAGAGGACTTGTTGGATCATTGCACCACACCAGGCAAGACACCTTGCCTTTACTGTTTAAATTTTTTGCTCAATATCATGCATGCTTTTTCTTATTTTTAGCAAATAAAATGTTGTTCTTTCAAAACTATATATAGATGCAAATTATTATACTTTATGCAATTGGCTTAGAGTTAAAGGATCACCGTATGTTTGGTACATCTCATAAACTGTCACGATGTGCCACGGGTTGTGTGTGAGTTGTGAGTCGCATGTAGTTTTGGACTTGCGTATCGACCGTACATCGATGCGTGCAGGCCGTACGTTAGGATATAACTGCTAATTGTTTTGTATAGAAGAGTTCGGAGTTATTAAGGATTAAACAGTGTCGTAGAGACGATGCATGTATAGTATCATTGGGGGGAGGAGATAGTTATTAGCGTAGGGGCTACATATTCAGTACACACATAGATTTGGGCCGATAGTGTCTCGTATGAGCGCTACTTACTACCCCGGGGCCGATAGTTCTCGTATGAGAACTACTTTCTGCCCATGGTCGATAGTGTCTCTTATGAGCGCTACCTACTACCACTCTCTCTCCATCTATGCTGAACATCTAAGCTCCTGCGTAGAACGTTGTCTTCTCAAAGGGCATATCACATAGAATGGTTAGGAACCTTTATGCATGTAAATTTTTCTATTGAGCTTTTATTATTCAGTTATTGGCATGATATTATGTGTCTTGTTACGTCCCTCTGAGGACCTGGTGATCCCTCCAGGTGTGTGTTTCGTGGTTTCTTGTAGGTGCTCTAGCTAAGGCCATGTCCTTCCATTCCTTCGAAGATGATCGTTATTGGTTCGTCTCGATATTTTGGTGGGTCATTTCCTTGTATACTTCCTCTCATTTTGAAAGTTGGTAGCGGACTTTGTCTCCGCCCAACGATTGTACTATAAATATTCAAGTTGATTTTATACTATTCTTTTCATTGTGGATGAGATTTAGTTTGTCTTGGATTACTACATTATACAGCTTATGTATACATACGAGTCTTCATATATTGGAGTAGACTTCGTAGGTATACAACTGGCATGATACGTATCTAGTCCTAAGTATTTTGGGATTGGAGCGTTACATCTACTGATATAATTATCTCTAGATGGAGTCCCTATTAGAATCGCTGGGCTCGGTCCAATTCGGTTGCCACCAAGGTGGGAGCAAACCGACTAAGCCTAGAAAACTCGGCCGCATATCCATCGACCGTCCTTTCAATCTGCTTAAGATTGGTGAATCTTGTATGCAGATCATACCGAGCTACTGCGTCGAAGTACTTGGTCTGGAACTTGTCGCTGAATACCGCCCACAAGACAGGCGTTGCCAAACCCACCGCTAGCATCGCCCACCAGGTGCGGGCTAAGTCCAACAATTGCAGGCGCACAACGGCCACCTTTTCATCCTCAGGAATCCTAAATGCTTCCATGATAACCTCTGTGTCATGAAGTCATGCATCAGCAGCAATAGCATCATCAGTTCTGTTAAAGAAAGGAGGGTTCAAGCGCTTAAAGTTGTTGGTTGCATTGTTCCATTGATAACCAACTATGCCTATAGCATCTTGTACTGTCTGGTGCAGGGCATCGCCTCGACGATCTTGAGATGCAAGTAATGCCCTAATAAGCCCCACTAAGGTTCCATTATCAGGCTCTGCAGGCGGAGATGGCTAAACTGGTAGATCTGGATCCCCGGAAGGCATGACTCGGGATACTGCTCCGAAGTGCTAGGCTTGGTCCCCAGGTTGCTGCTGGTTCACTTGTTGCTGGTTCCCTGGAGGTGTTCCACCTTGCTGATCGGTAGGACCAGGATCAATGCCGCTGAGGAAATGACATGAGGAACAATAAGGAAGGACCGAGATAGACCAGGGATGTAAGCATGTGATCAGATCAAGATTTCAGGAAGATCGGAAAGCACGAGTAGAGATCAAGGGAGAATGGTGATTTAGACATCTATTCAGTGAAACCCTCACACATCATAATTTAGAAGACCTATATGGGCCACCACTTAAACCGTGTCACACCCTTGAACCAGAATACTGGAGAGCGGGGGACAGACACAGCCAGCTACATACCTTGAAGTGAATCCCACCTCACAATACGGTCACGGCTGTCTAGATGCATGAGGGTTTATATACAAGCCAACAGTCACTTATGGTCAAGAACAAGCCTATTATCTCAATCTTAAGCAAGCAAGTAATTGTTATAAGATGTAAGATCATCAGACATACAAAGTAAGGCGTCCCAAACATTACATATTCAGATGATCATGAAGCTAGTCATACAAAATACGAAGACTAGCAAGAGTTTAAGTCATACATGATCAACCCTAGGATTTTTCAATCATGTTACAGCCCTTAGACAGATAAAAATAAAGTTTCAACACGAGCTAACACTTGCTCGGCGGCTAAACGCCTCAAAAGAATAATTTACAATAAAGTGGGAGAGCAAAATAAGAAACCCACTCGTTGCCAGGATTACGTCTGGTATTCACCATCTGGCTGGAAGGTAGGTTGATCCTCGGGTGCTACTCCAAAATTTGGCCATACAAAACCAGCTGGGTCAGACCCCAGAAAGTGCAAGTGCCACAAGGAAGGCTTCGCTTAAGAACTAAAACCAGCATATTAGCACATAAAGACATAATTGATAATAAAAGACATGGGTTAAGAAAATCAGGATGATAAACGATAAGATAACTAAGGAACTACTCCGGTAACCAAGTTACAACCCGTAAACCAAACAAGGACCGGGGTTGTAACCCCTCACCTGAACAGAGTTTAGTCTCCACTCATTTATCGACAAGAGTAAAGCATAACAGTAATGTGCTAAAGTAATCCTGGACTGGAACTGTCTAGACAAGACTAGACTGGACTCCATTCATCAATCACGACCAAGCAACAAGTACGGCTTGATACTTTTAACTAACTAGGGTTATCATAAGCCTAATTACTAAGAAGATACAATGAGATGTTCCAACAGCCAGAAGCCCTGCAGACTTAATCTAGGTTATCCAGTTGTAAGTTGAGAGCGTTGGACTAGGTGACTTGGGGGTGCAACACATGACAATGTGCTGGAAATGTTCCCTACTCGACGGCAGGCAATAAGTCCAATTAAAGCGCCCAGATAACAGGACTGCCTGTAGCTGGAAAATCTCTTTATAAACTACTTGATCAATCGAGTTATTACCCTAGTCAGATTCATTATGAATCCCTGACCATGGTAATCAGGAATCCATGTCCTAGGTATGATGTAAGACGATACATGTAGCTTGTACAAGCACAAGCAAGAGAATCAACCACGGTGTCAAGACAAGAGTTACTTAGCTAGTCTAGGTAGCTATCACAACAGCGTTCAAGATTATCATGTCATGTCAGGTTACTTATCATGTCAAGAGTGCGTCACAATGGATCACTATCAAGAAGTTTCATGTCAAGGTTGCTTATCAAGTGTGTGCCTCGACGGGCCACTATCAAGAATTATGATGTCAAGGTAGATCACATTATCATGTTCAGGTCAAGTTCTGATTCATAGCCTAGAATTATCATGCTCAAGTCCAAGTCACTAGCTCAATGCCAACTAGTGGTTAAGTCGGGTCATCGTAATTTAGGCCAAGTATATAAAACATGCAAAGAAGATCGAGAGCACCCAAGTGTAACTAAAACCATAACTCACATATGAATTCTGATTAAAGTGAAACATGAAGATTCTTGAATCTAAGACAAGGATCTATAACTTTCATGTTTTGCATTTTTTAAGATTGTAGCTACAAACTAGTTCAAACGGGCAAAAATATTCATTTGGAGTGATTTGCGCACTAGTGCGCGAGCAAAACTGTCCACGGCGCACGTTGCGTGCAAGCACGGCATACGTTGTGCGACAAAAAATTGCCCACGGCATGCGGCGTGCAAGTTACTCTGTACGTGCGAGCAAAACCGCCAACGGCGAAGGTTGCCCAGCAAAAAATTGCCCACGGTGCGCGGCGGGCAAGCTACGCTGCATGCTCGAGCAAAACCGCCCACAGCGTACGTTGCGCGCAAGTACGACGCACGTTGCAAGGCAAAAAATTGCCTGCGGCGCGCGAGTTGCGTTGCGCTGTGCGCGAGCAAAATGCCCACGATGCACGTTGTGCGCAATCACGGTGCACGGTGTGTAAGTTGCACACGGCACTATTTATCGTCCCGACAGCACCAAAAGGCGTGGGGAACCCATGAATACGAAAATGGCATAACATTCTCATACGAAGTCAAAATCAAGCGGTTCAAAAGTCAAAATTGGGTATCATTGAATTCCCTACAACATGAAACCATTAGATCTCGAAAATAACCAAGTTTCAGAGATCAAAACCAAGAAAAATCGAGAAAGTGACAAACTTAGATGTACACGAATCCATCCATCAAATCCAAAAATTTCAAGTTCTAAAGAGACTTAGAATCAAGTAAGAAAGAGAATGGAACAATAAAATTGAGATCCATCATTAAGCAAGTTGCACTTGCCTAGGGCTTGATTGGTGGGAGGAGTAAATAAAGAAGATGAAGAAGTAAATGTAAATAATGGAGGAGGGAGAAGGAGTTTGTTTTTTATACAAAATCTCTCCATCTCAAACCAAAATAAAATTAAAATAAACTAAGTCAAGATTAAAGCAAGACTAGGCTAATCAACACAAGCCTAATTACAGTCTACCTGATAAATATCAAAAATCCGTATACGTATACTGAAAATATGTATAACGGAAAATGGGAGTGACAACTCTACCCACCTTAAAAGAATTCTGTCCTCGAAATTTAATCAAGAGGCTAGAGGTGTCAGACAAGCTACACTAATACTGACAATCTACGACTAACAGTCAATCAAACAATCATTCGTGCAAGCAAGCAAGGAAGTAAAAGCATAAGGCATAAGGAAGACATTATACCTTATGAGTCAAACAGGTGTGGATATTGCGATCGAATATCATCCTCACGTTCCCAGGTTGACTCACCCAAAGAGTGATGAACCCAAGCAACACGGACTAAACTAATAGTCTTGTTCTTGAGTATCTTCTCCCTTCGGTCCAATATAGATACATGTCTTTCCTCATACGAAATATTGGTACCAACAACCAATTTTGAATGATCAAGGATATGGCTCGGATACAGAATGTACCGTCGTAATTGGGATACATGGAAGACATAATGTATCTCACGTAACGACGGCGAAAGAGCGAGACGATTGGATACATCACCTACTCGTTCGAAAATATCAAACGGCCCTATATACCTAGGACTAAGCTTTCCCCGTACGCAGAATCGAATGACGACACGGTTCGGCGAGATCCTATGGAATATGTGGTCGTCAATAGAAAACTTAAGAGGACGCCGATAAGAATCGGCCCAATGAAGCTGGCAATCTTGCACAATTCAAAGATGATCTCTGACTTGTCCGACTACCTCAATAGTCTGCATAATCATCTCTGAACCAAGCATCTATCTCTCGCCGACATCATCCCATGCTAACGGAGATCTGCACTTTCTTTCGTACAAGGAGAACAGTTGTGGAAACTGTTGTTATAGGAGAACTCCACGAGATGCAGGTAATCTTCCCACGAACCACCGTAGTCGAGTGTACATGATCATAACATATCTTCGAGAGTTTGTATCATGCTTTCTGACTGACTATCTGTCTGCGGATGATAAGCTAAACTGAACTTGAGACGAGTCCCCAAGCTCTCTTGAAGACTCCGCCAAAAGTGCGATATAAATCTTGAATCTCTGTCGAATAAAATACTGACTGGTACTCCATGCAACCTGACTATCTGCATGAGGTACATCTTTGCCAGCTGATCCGTCGACTGACCAATCCTGAAAGAGAGAAAATGAGCTACCTTGGTGAGTATGTCAACTATAACCCAGATAACATCTCTCCCAGTTGGGGATTTAGGTAACCCAGATACAAAATCTATGGTAATGTGCTCATATTTCCATTCTGGGATCGGTAAAGGTAGAAGAAGTCCAGCTGGTCTCTGATTTTCAACTTTAACTTGTTCGCAAACTAAACAACGAGAGACAAACTGGGCTATCTCCCTCTTCATGCCATTCTACCAGAAATGTTGACAGATATCACGATACATCTTCGTACCACCAGGATGAATCGAATACTGTGAACCTCTGTCATAATTTCTTGCCTGATATCACCACTAGGTACACAAAGATGTCTTCCATGTCAGAGTGTACCGTCATCGTGAATGCATAACTCTGGTCTTCGTCCCGCTTCACATTCTGTCCTAAGCTGCTGAAGCTTAGAATTTGTTGATTGAGCTATCTTGATTCTTTCAACTATACTGGACTGAACCTGCATACTAGCCATCAATTCCATATTGGTAGGAAGAACTACTTCTATTTCCATCTTCTGAAGATCTGCTAATAACTCTGGCTATGCTGTTAGAAAATAAGCTCTTGCTCTTCTGCTCAACGCATCTAGAACTACGTTGGCCTTCCCAGGATGATATTGTAGGTTGATGTCATAATCCACTAGTAACTCTAGCCATCTTCCTTGACGCATATTAAGGTCCTTCTGAGTAAACACATACTTAAGACTCTTGTGGTCGGTGAAAATCTCTACCCTATCTCCGTACAAATAATGCCTCCAAAGCTTGAGGGCAAAAACTACCGCTACTAACTCTAAGTCATGGGTTGGGTAATTCCTCTTATGATCACGAAGCTGACGTGATGCATAAGCTACTACATTACCATGTTGCATCAAGACGCATCCCAATCCTCTGCCGGAAGCATCACAATAAAATAAAAATCCTCCAGTCCCATCGAGAAGCGTGAGAATGGATGCTGTCATCTATCTTTGCTTCAACTTCTCGAATGAACTCTGACACTCTGCTGTCCAAGAAAACTGTACATCCTTGCGGGTCAACTTCGTCAAGGGTGCTGAAATCCGAGCAAAGTCTGACACAAATTGACGGTAATAACCGGCCAATCCAAGGAAACTACAAACTTCTGCGACGGTGTTAGGTACTGGCTATGTCTCTATAGCCACTATCTTCTGAGGATCCACTTCCACTCCACCTCTGGTGATGATGTGACCTAAGTACGAAATGTGATCAAGCCAAAATTTGTACTTACTAAACTTCGCGTACAACTGGTTCTCTCTTAGAATCTAAAGGACTATACGAAGATGCTGCTCATGCTCTGTCTCATTCTTGCTATAGACTAAGATGTCGTCTATAAACACTATCATGAACTGGTCCAAATTGGGCATAAAGATATGATTCATGAGGTCCATGAATACGGCTGGCGTATTGGTTGCTCCAAATAGCATAACAAGGAACTCCTAATGTCCATATCTAGATCTGAACGCTCTCTTCGGAATATCTTGCTCTTTGACTCTGATTTGATGGAACCCTGACCGCAAGTCAATCTTCGAGAATACTGCTGCCCCACTGAGTTGATAAAATAAATTATCTATCCTTGGTAGGGGATATTTGTTATTGATTGTTACAGAATTCAAGGTACGATAATCAACACATAATCTTAACGTACCATCCTTCTTTTTCACAAGAAGCATCGGGGCTTCCCAAGGTGATCCACTAGTATGAATGAATCCTTTGATTCTGAGTTCTTCAATCATCTTGTACAGGATCTCCAACTCTGATGGTGCCATTCTATAGACTCTCTCTGACACTGGTTCTATTCCTGGAATCAAATCAATGCTGAACTCTATCTCTCTCTGGGGGCATGCCTGGAAGCTCTACATGAAACACATCAGGGCACTCTTCTACTATTCTGGAAAATTGAGCTGCTTCTGCTACTACCATCCGCAATACTGGTGGAGGAGGTTCTACTTCGCCTCTGAAAAATGAAAACTCTGGTTCGCTTGCAATACCAAAAACAATCATGCCAATATGGCAGTATATTCTTGCATATTGATCCTTCAATCAATCCATTCCTAGGACCATATCATAGTCGGCCATCAAAAATTCTATCAATCTAGCGGGAAACTCTCTACCGCTAACTACGATTCGACACGAGGAATAGACTCTATCTACCCCCATAAGATCGTTACCAGTAAGTATATTGAGCCTTATTGATAAGGACTCGGGCTCCAGTCCAATCCTTGTTGCGAATCGTGCAGACATAAATGAATGCGATACACCTGAATCAAATAATACTGATGCTGGAAAAGAATTGACGAGAATGATACCTGCCACCACCTTACCTGATGCCAATTCTTCTTCTACCATCAGGGCCATAGCCTAACCTTATCCTTTTGGCGCTGGTCCCCTCTATTGGAAACCTCTCTGCCTGTTTTGAATCTGAGCTTGGGCATACTGTTGAACCTGAGGCGGCAATAGCCTCGGAGGCTGGTACTGCTGCTGCACTGGTACTAGACCCCTAACTAATGGACTGGTTAGGTTCGATGACGATGAACTGGCTCTATTCGGACTGGACCCTATCTTGTGATCTGGTTCCCCATAAGCCAAGCATAATCCCTGTGCTCTACGATATTCTGATACTACATATCCTGGCTTCCCACAATGAGAGCAGCCCATTGTGAAACACTGCTTCTGCTTCTTCTGCTGAGGATACGTTGGTGTCGAGTGCTGATAAAACTGTGGTCGCCCTCCTATGAGCTCCAATAGTTAAAGCCCTTGCTGCCGGGACTGGTGCTGATGACTGGGACATCTCCCCATGAGACCTCTTTTGTCCTCTGCTTCTATCTATAATCCTTTGCGAAGTATATTCATGCCTCTTCACTGCTCGCAAGATGGCATCAAACGTCTGGTGCTCAAACTGCTCTACTGATATAATGATCTCTAGGTGGAGTCCCTGCCGGAATCGCAGGGCTCGGTTCAATTCAGCTACCACCAAGGTGGGAGCAAACCGACTAAGCCTAGAAAACTCGGCCACATATCCATCCACCGTCCTTCCCATCTGCTTAAGATTGGTGAATCTCGTCTGCAGATCTTACCGAGCCACTGCGTCGAAGTACTTGGTCTGGAACTTGTCGCTGAATACCGCCCATAAGATAGGCGTTACCAAACCCACCGCTAGCATCGCCCTCCAAGTATGGGCTAAGTCCAATAATTACAGGTGCACAACGGCTACCTTCTCATCCTCAGGAATCCTAGCTGCTTCCAGGATAACCTCTGTGTCCAGAAGCCATACATCAGCATAAATAGCATCTTCAGTTCTGTTAAAGAAAGGAGGGTTCAAGCGCTTGAAGTTGTTGGCTGCATTATTCCCTTGATAACCAACTCTGCCCATAGCATCTTGTAATGTCTGGTGCAGGGCATCACTTCGACGATCTTGAGATGCAAGATATTCCCTAATAATCCCTACCAGGGTTCCATTATCAAGCTCTACAGGCTGAGCTGGCTGAACTGGTGGCTCTGGATCCCCAAAAAGCATGACTCAGGATGCTGCTCCGGAGTAATGGGCTTGGTCCTCAGGTTGTTGCTGGTTCACTTGTTGTTGGTTCCATGGAGGTGCTCCACCTTGCTGATCGGTAGGACGGGAAACAATGCCGCTGAAGAAATGACATGGAGAACAATAAAGAAGGACCGAGATAGACCAGGGATATAAGCATGTGATAAGGCAAGATTTTAGGAATATCGAAAATCACGAGTATAGATCAAGGGAGAATGCTGATTGAGCCATCTATTCAGTGAAACCCTCACACATCTTAATTTATAAGACCTGTATGGGCCACCACTTAAACCGTGTCACGCCCCAGAACCAGAATACTAGAGAGCGGAGGACAGACACAGCCAGCTACGTACCTTGAAGTGAATCCTACCTCGCGATACGGTCACAGCTGTCTAGATGCATTAGGATTTATCTACAAGCCAACAATCACTTATGGTTAAGAACAAGCCTAGTGTCTTAATCTTAAGCAAGCAAGTAATTGTTACAAGATGTAAGATCATCAGACATACAAAGTAAGGCATCCCAAATATTACATATTCAGATGATCATGAAGCTAGTTGTACAAAATGCGAAGACTAGCAAGAGTTTAAGTCATACATGATCAACCCTAGGATTTGTCAATCATGTTACAGCCCTTAGGCAGAGAGAAATAAAATTTCAACACGAGCTAACACTTGCTCGACAGCTAAATGCCTCAAAAGAATAATTTATAATAAAGTGGGAGAGCAAAATAAGAAACCCACTCGTTGCCAGGATTACGTCTGGTATTCACCATCTGGCTGGAAGGCAGGTAGATCCACGGGTGCTACTCCAAAATCTGGCCATACAAAACCAGCTGGGTTAGATCCTAGAAAAAGCAAGTGCCACAAGTGAGACTTCACTTAAAAACTAAAAATTGCATATTAGCACATAAAGACATAATTGATAATAAAAAACGTGGGTTAAGAAAATCATGATGATAAACGATAAGATAACTAAGGAATATTCCGGTAACCAAGTTATAACCCGTAAACCAAACAAGGACCGGGGTTGTAACCCTTCACCTGAACAGAGCTTAGTCTCCACTCATTTATCGATAAGAGTAAAGCATAACAGTAATGTGCTAAAGTACTCCTGAATTGGCACTGTCTAGACAGGACTAGACTGGACTCCATCCATCAATTACGGCCAAGCAACAAGTACGGCTTGATACTTTTAACTAACTAGGATTATCACAAGCCTAATTACTAACAAGATACAATGAGATGTTCCAACAACCACAAGCCCTGCAGACTTAATCCAGGTTATCCAGTTGCAAGTTGAGAGAATTGGATTAGGTGACTTGTGGGGTGCAACACATGATAGTGTGCTGGAAATGTGCCATACTCAATGGCAGGCTACAAGTTCAATTAAAGCGTCCAGATGACGGGACTGCCTGTAACTGGGAAATCTTTTTATGAACTACTTGATCAATTTAGTCATTACCCTAGTCAGATTCAGTATGAATCCCTAACCGTGGTAATCAGGAATCCATGTCCTAGGCATGATGCTAGACGAGACATGTAGCTTGTACAGGCACAACCAAGAGAATCAACCACGGTGTCAAGACAAGAGTTACTTAGCAAGTCCAGGTAGCTGTCGTAACAGCGTTCAAGATTTTTATGTCTTGTCAGGTTACTTATCATGTCAAAAGTACGTCACTATGGACCACTATCAAAGATTTTCATGTCAATATTGCTTATCAAGAGTGCGCTTCGACGGGCCACTATCAAGAATTATCATGTCAAGGTAGATCACATATCATGTTCATGTCAATTTCTGATTCATAGCCTAGAATTGTCATGCTCAACTCCAAGGCACTAGTTCAATGCCAACTAGTGGTTAAGTCAGGTCGTCGCAATTTAGGCTAAGTATAAAAAACATGCAAAGAAGATCGGGAGCACCCAAGTGTAACTGAAACCATAAGTCACATATGAATTTTGATTAAAGTGAGACATGAAGATTTTTTGAGCAAAGACAAAGATCTACAACTTTCATGTTTTGAGTTTTTCAAGATTTTAGCTACAAAATAGCTCAAACGGGCAAAAACAGTCATTATAATGATTTGTGCACTGGTGCACGAGCAAAACTGCCCACGGCGCACGTTGTACGGCAGAAAAATTGCCCACGGTGTGCGGCATGCAAGTTGCGCTGTGCACGAGCAAAACTGCCCATGGCGCACGTTGTACGAAAGCATGGCTGACGTTGCGCTGCAAAAAATCACCCACGACGCACGGCGTGCAAGCTGCACAGCGCGCACAAGAAAAATCGTACACGGTGCACGTTGTGTGCAAGCATGGCACAGATTATGCGCAAGCACGACGCACGTTACGTGACCAAAAATCTGGCTCGGTACGCAGCGCGCAAGTTACGCTATGTACGCGAGCAAAACCGCCCACGGCACACGTTGTGCGCAGGCACGGCGTACGTTGCACGGCAGCACGTTGCACGACAGTACGGCACTCGGTGCGCAAGTTACGCTGCAAGCGCAAGCAAAACCGCCCATGGCCCACGTTGCGCGCAAGCGCGGCGCACGTTGCACGGCAGCGTAGCACGCGATGCATAAGTTTTGCTGCGTGTGCGAGCAAAAATGCCCACGATGCACGTTGCACGCAACCACGGCGCATGGCGCATAGCGCGCAAGTTGCGCGTGACACTGTTCATCATCCTGACAACACCAAAAGGTATGGGGAACCCATGAACACGAAAATAGCATAACTTTCTCACACGAGATCGAAATCAAGCGGTTCAAAAGCCAAAATTGGGTAAAATTGAATTCCCTACAATATAGAACCATTAGATCTCAAAAATAACCAAGTTTCAGAGATCAAAACTAAGGAAAATAAAAAAGTTACAAACTTTGATCTACAAGAATCCATCCAACAAACCCAAAAATGTCAAGTTCTAAAGAGGCTTAGAATCAAGTAAAAAAGAGAATGAAACAATAAAACTTGAGATGCATCATAAAGAAAGTTGCACTTGCCTAGGGCTTGGTAGGTAGAAGGAGTAAATGAAGAAGATAAAGAAGTAAATGTAAATAATGGAGGAGAGAGAAGTAGTTAGTTTTATACAAAATCTCTCCATCTAAAACCAAAACAAACCAAGCCAAGCCAAGTCAAATTGGATCGAATAAAATTAAAATAAACTAAGTCAAGATTAAACCAAGACTAGGCTAAGCAAGACAAGCCTAATTACGGTCCACCTGATAAATGTCAGAAATCCGTATACGTATACTAAAAATATGTATAACGAGAAACGGAAGTGACCCTATGCAACCTGTGCCTCTAGCGAGGTCTTAGTATTGCTGTGCTTCTGGAGCAACGAGTAGACTGTTCTCCTGGAGACAACGGAGCATCTGTGCTTTCAGGGGACGAGTGGACTATGTTTCAAAGACGACTGAACCTCTGTTCGTTTGAGCGACGTGTAGGCTATGTTTCGAGTGGTAAAGTCACTGTGCTTTAGGGTGATGAGTAGGCTGTGCTTCAGGCTAACGAGGTTACTGTGCTTTTGGAGCTACATGCGGACTCGTGTTGGATGCAATAGTTTTCCCAAGTCTTTGATGAAGGGGGTTGAGCTTCTGGGTCGAAGCAGAGGTCTGCATCCTTGAAGCCGGGATGATGTGAAGTCATCATCAGTCTGCGCTTCTGCTGGCACAGGATTGTAGCTGCACTTCTGGTTTGAAGAAGCTGGCTTTGAAGTCTTCTATAAGAGCAATTAATGACAGCTCTTTAAGGAACGACTCCCTCTTGATTGCCACTGTTACTTAGGAAATTTTAAGGGGTCTTTTAATGGTCTAAGACTTAGTCGAATGAACCCATTTAATGAGGTTCACCGTGCTAAGTCTTAGGTTCATCCCATTAATGTGTGAATTTTGACCGACGGCTCCGTGGCCTATGTCTTGGACCATTTCCGCCCTATATAAAGGAGGAGTTTCTTTCGAAGAGTCACATCACATCTTCCTCTTTTTGTTTTTTAACACCATGTTGGATCCAGACTTAGCTTCGAACGGCCGTTGGCCTTGTCTAAATTAAATTTTGGTGGAGGATCCCTTCGTTCAAAGGAGCCGTGCCTTCGTAGAAGAACTGCTAATGAGCTCCGGGATGTGCTGGAACGCTGCTCATGGGGAATTTGAACCTGAGCAACATCTTGGAGGTCATGGAGGCCCTGACGACCGAGTTTGGTCTGGTTGCCAATACGAAGCACCGCAGGTTGTGCTCTGCCCTGCTCATTGGCTGCTGCGTGCTTCCTTTATGCTAGAAGAGCCCCAGAAGCTGATGCGCTTTTGAAAAGGGCCTCATGTCGTGCTATGGACAGAATTCTTGCTTGTGCCAATAGCTGCTTCAGGAAGAGCTGTACGTCTGAGAGAGGGGTACTGTGGTGGTAGACTTTGATGGTGACTGTATTCACATCCTCTATCCATAGTCTCTCTTCTCATAACGATTACACTATGAAGATGAATTCCAGTACAGATCCGTAGGAGTTTTTAGTTTAGAATATGTAATCACAAATACTTTGTAACTGATACTTGTAATTAGGAAGTCTTCTTTTACGTAATCGTGATGAATCTGTAATAGACTCTTGTAGCCATGATTTAATAAAAAGAACTTTTCTTGAACTTTTCATCTATTTTTTATGAGTTTGTCTTTTCTGTTGGCGTGCTTGACCGCCTGTACTTCTGTGAGGCTGGGTTGGTAGCGAGAGCACCAACCTGTGCCTTTTGTCATATGTGCCTTTATAAAGATGGGTGGGTAGCGAGAGTACCCACTTGCGTGTTGTGTCACCCTGCACTTTTTCATGCTTCTACAATACCTCCTTCAAAGTGTCCCGAACTTGAGTTGAGCTCGGGATACTTTAAAAAGAAATATGACACGTGTTTCTTTGTAGGCAAAATTCTCGTCATGTCTGCTGCCAGGCTTACGTCATGCTTGGGCTACAACATTAAATACCTCAAGCCATCGCTTTCTTAAGTTTTGATCATGACTCCTCGTTTCTCGCGAACGTTTATCATAACCTTTTTTTTCTAAATCCATATCGTTTTGAGGGTGAACAAAGTGTCTTTTCTTCTTTTATTGACGTGGCATGGTTCTGTGAGCACCTACTGGAGCATGACGGCTTCCACTGGTAATGCTTATCTTTATACGTAGTATTTCTTCAGGAACTTGCCATTGATTCGCACCATGTATAAGTCACCATTTAATTTGGCCAGTCGGTAAGCGCTATTGGGATACGCCGTCTCTATGATGAACGGTCACTCCCACTTGGTTCAAACTTTCCTGTCATTTTGTGAGTCATCACCATCGGTCTTCGAACTGCTAAGACGAGGTCGCCCACTTGGAATGTTCTTTCCCAAACCCTTTTTGTTAAAGGTCCCAAAAATACGAGCTTGGTAAAGTTCAATCCTTTGTTGCGCTAGTAGACATTTTTCGTCCAACGCCACTGACTCTTGTAGCAGTCGCCGCTGATTGTCTTCGTGGTTGCGAATCTTGTACAGAGGTAAGAATTCCCTTAGAGGAGATAGCTCTATTGGGAATATGATGTTTACTCAAAGGTAATATAGACATGGTAAACACGGGACTTAATTTTTCTGGAGACACTTTCCTTCCTCAGAGGTAATATAGATATGGCAAGGATAGACTCTACGGGGGTATAAAATGACTCAGAGGTAGTATGGACGTGAAGGGTTCTATAAATAACAATCGCGGGGGATCGTTATGGAAGGGTTGCCTACTCGGAGGTAATATAGATATGGCTGGCATCCTTCACTAGAATAACAGTTCAGAGGTAATATGGACATGAAATATTTTTTATGGAATTATAATAACTCAAGGTTATCATAGAAAGGGATGACTACTCAGAGGTAATAAGGACATGGTAGACACAGTATAGAATAACACTTCAGATAGTTTTGACAATATGGAGTCATCATGGGAGAGGCGACTACTCAGAGGTAATATGGACATGGTAGACGCAATTTTGACTAAGGTATAGGAAATCAATCCAGAGGTAATATGGACTTAAAAAGTTGTAACGCCTCAGTCCCAAAATACATAGGACCGAGCACGTGAACATGCCAGCTGCACATGTACGAAGAATAATCTAATATATGGAATCCTCATATATGCACATAAGCTGTAAGTAAAATAATCACAGGCCAGAATAATATAATCTAATCTCATCACAGCTCAACACAGAAGATAATAGAGTCTAAATAAATAAATAAGTGTAGCAAAAGATAGCCGGGTGAACATGCTCACTCCAAACAGCTATAAAAAATGGTCTCACAAGATCGGAGTCCAACCTCCGCAAAATAGAAATAAAAGAGATGTAAAAATAATGTCCACTAACGTTTTAAATAAAGAATAGACTAGAAATCGGTAGGGACTACCTCGTCATCAATGTAGGATAGCTTCAACGCTGCTCTGTACTCCTGCAGAAAATCGTCTAACCCTAGAGAGATAACCAGGTCCTCAGAGAAACGTAGCAAGATACAAGAAAATACTATGCCATATAAACTGTGATAATATAATAAGAGAAAAAGGTATGCATGCAATCGGGTTCCTGACCATTCGACTGTGAATATGCAGTTGAGATACAATCCTTCGACGCATGAGCCCTGGCTATAAATGGGATCGACATAGTTCCCGTAAAGGGCACCAGGTGTCTACGTCCATAATGCTCGGGAAGCATCAGTGGGCATCATGTGCAAGGGGCTACGTCCATAATGCTTTGGAAAGCGTTAGAGGGCACCTGGGGCCTACGTCTCCAGAGGAGCGCACAGGTAATCAGGGAAGTGCAAAGAAGCCCATACGTCAGGTATTGTTCTTCCCACCTAATGCCTAGTATCATCATCTCCATGAATGATATGAACCTCTAGTAACCGCCAAGTCTTCTAACATGCAATTCTATTGGCAGTTACTCCTATCCGTCGCACGCTCCATACGTATTAGTGGCCAGCCGACTACGTGGATACGTGTCCTATATGTGACTCACATCACGTGGTAAAGCAAGTGTCAAGGCCGTATGAGATATACCAACATCTCATCATCAATGGGTGGTCACTATACTAAGTCAATGCAAGAGAAATAAATAAAGCGAGAAAAATGACCGATAGAGTCGCTTGTACCCAAGTGTGACTTGGATGCACAGTTTAAATATCAAGAAATAAGAAATACTGAAAATAACAACTAAAAATAAGAAATATAATAATCACAGAGTAAGGTGGCAAGGTATCTTGCCTGATGGTGCAAAGTGGCATGTCCCAAAAATTAGAGTATCAGCCAAGAAATGCCACAATCACAGATGACTCCAGATGCAGAAACAAACATCAAAAATGATCTCGGTGAAGAATATATACCTAGGAAATGCATGTCCAAACGTCTAATTCTAGAACATGGGCAAAATTATAATTTTGGGTGAAAACGATATCCGCCGTTGGACCCGCTTCGCACCAAAACGCGTGTCAAAGTCTATGGTTTCTAAAGTCATCAAACTACACATCTACGGATTCAGTTTGAGGGGAGGAACTCAACGGTATGTACAGTTTTGGATTCTGATGAGCCGGGCACAAAATCACCCGTTTTGAGTGGGTCACGGGCCCACCAATTTTGGCGTTCCAATCAACCTTCCCAGAATTGGACAAACTTGGCTTTCAGGACCAAAATTTCGATTTGGACCTGTTAACGCAAGTTTCATCTTGATTTAACGAACGTGTATAAAAAATTGGCCATGTTTGCAAAGCGTTGATACGGGAGTATCTCGACGGATACGCATTGGTTTCGTCGCACACACGCGACGAAACTAAGTTCCGTCTATTCCTACACGTCGACAACGTCAATACGCGCCTTTCGGTGTGTACCACGTGCGACCACGTCGCCCGGTTTGTCGAGGCATGTGCCGTATCGGAAATTTTCTTTAGGTTTTCAAAACAGAATTTGCAAGTTTTTCTTAATTCTTAAATCGGTATTTCTTGATGTCTAATGGACGAATTTAAACTCTGCAAACAGCATCTAAAAGGTGTATAGGTTTTTTAGAGGTTTGTTTAATTAGTTTTACAAACTGTCGAAGCATCGCCAAAGTTTTTGGCTTCCAAATAGGGGTTTGGGACTGCCTTCTATACTATTTTTTTGCGAGTTTTCCCGAGAAATTTGAATTGATTTCTCGATCCATTCTTTAGGTTTACCAGGTTCTACCTTAAGGGGTTTTAAGATGATTATGTCATCGGTGCCTAGGAGGCGACAGATCGAAAAACCATTACAAAACAGGAGAGGAATACAACCCAAAAATTTGTACCTAGAATGTACGAAAACAGGGGAGTCTCTTGCTCGACCGTCGGGTAGGGGTGCTTCGCGGCGGCGCGGTGGTTGTCAGGCGGCGATGACTGGTCGGAGGCGTGCGCGTGGGGACAAGGAAGGTTCAGGCGAAGGGTGGCAGCCGATTTGGTGTGAAGTTAGGGTTTCCCTCAAGTTTTCCTTCGGCTCTTATATGGGCGCCCATCCGAGTTTGGCTCGGATTTGTGCTGTGACCAAATGAGTTTGATGTGGGTCCGAGTTCTATTCAGCTAGGCTTGGGGGCTAAGGGGTTGAGGGATTAAGGTGTATAATTTGAATGAAAAGATGCTTTCCTTCTTAATTCAAATTCACAGCCTGTCATGTTCGGGAATTTGGGAGTACTGCAGCTTCGGCTGCAGTACTAACCTTTTTCTTTTCTTTTCTTTTTAACAATCATATAAATATATATATATAAACTCTCTCTCTCTCTCTCTCTATATATATATATATAATATATATATATATATATATATATATATATATAAAATATATATATATATATATATATATATATATATATATATATATATATATATATATATCATGTTCGGGAATTTAGGAATTTGGGAGTACTGCAACTCTCTCTCTCTCTCGCTATATATATATATATATATATATATATATATATATATATATATATATATATATATATATATATATATATATATATGAATGCGAATCCCAAAAATCCTATAAATTTTTAAATATGTAACAAAATGTTTATAATAATTGTAGACTATATTTACTAACAATTAAAATATAGCAAGCACACCATCATACATAATATATATATATATATATATATATATATATATATATATATATATATATATATATATATATATATATATATGTATGTATAATTACGTACATAAACCAATTACCTCATTAATTCTAAATAATATAGCAAAATAATTTTTAAAGCACTAAAATAGTTAGAAAATATTGGGGGTTTACAAAAGTTTTCTACAAGGGAGAGGTATAGAAGGGATGAATTCTTTTAACGGAATCCATAAACACTTACTGGGATGTGGGAGGTTTGCACTATTCGAAATGCCATTCCTATTGAGATCCTAGGCGCTGTGCCCGGGGTTCATCTCGAAGTATTCAAACTCTGGTCTTCGTCCTCGACCGGAGGATTTGTGGAGACCATGTTAGCGGACAACATCTTTTTGAAGACCTGACCTGTACTGGTATCAGAGTCCCAGGTTGAGGAGTCAGAATAGTGTGAATGCATCATGACTTTCGCCTCTGAGTCGTCTGTAGTTGAAGTGGGTGTAACATAACCCAACACCCGGCGGGTGCGCTGGTAATAGTTTTGAGCCTTTTCCTTTGGAGCTAGAATCCATAAGGGAAGGCGCCGGCCTTTACCATAGTTGAGGCCTTTGTTGTTATTCAAGTCGTAACCCATCTTCTGGATAAGGTGTTTGGCTTGAACAGCGTAACGGTAGAGTTGCATTTTGCCGTTGTTGAGTTCTGGTTCTCCTAGAGTTAGTCGTTGAGGATGCTCTAATCGACCAAAGATGATGTGTACCTCCTCCTTCTTCCTTGCTTGAACTAGGAAGTAAGAGCCCCGGGATATCTTTTAGAACACATGGTTGCCCTCTTTGAACTCCAAGGGTCGACGACGATTATCTGCCCACTGCTTCTGATGATCCTGTGCTGCTCGCAGGTGGCCCTGGATTTTCTTCACTGTCTCCACTGTACTTAAGACTAACTCGGGACCCAATAGCTGTCGCTCTCCTATGTCGCTCCAACAAGCAGGAGACCGGCACTTCCTACCATACAAAACTTCAAATGGAGCCATCTGAATGCTCGTTTGATAGCTATTCTTGTAGAAAAACTCAACAAGATGAAGATGGTCCTCCCATGAACCGCCAAAGTCAAGCATGTACGCTCTCAACATATCCTCTAGTGTCTGAATGGTACGCTTTGACTGGCCGTCTGTCTGCGGATGGTACGTCGTGCTAAACTTCAATCGGGTGCCCAAACTCTCTTGCATGCTCCTCCAAAACTGCGAGGTAAATCTCGAGTCGCGGTCCGACACAATACTAACAGGTACACCGTGTAATCTCACAATCTGCTCCATATACATCTCTGCCAATACCTCTATCGACTGGCCTACACTAAAAGGTAAGAAAGGAGCTGACTTTCTGAGTCTATCAACAATCGCCCACATTGTGTCACGTCCCCTAGGACTTTGAGGAAAATCAGTGACGAAATCCATAGTAATGTGCTCCCATTTCCACTCGAGAATGGGTAGCGGCTGCAATAATACGGCCGTCCTCTGCTGGTCTGCCTTCACTTGTTGACATAAAAAGCACTTGGCAACAAAATGAGCTATCTCCCACTTCATTCCATGCCACCAATCATACTTTCGTAAGTCGCGATACATCTTGGTTCCTCTGGGATAAATAGAGTAAGCCGAACTGTGAGCCTCTACCATCAACTCCTGCCGTAGCTCTCCATTGGGAACATAAATGCGATCACCACATCGCAATGTCCCATCGGGATAGATCCTCAATCCCATCTGCTCTCCTGCTTCAGTCCTCTCTCTGAGTCGTCGAAATCTAGCATCATTGGATAATGCTATCTTGATGCATTCTACCAATGATGATTGCACTTGGAGGTTGGCTAATATGCCATCGGCTCCAGGCAATACTACCTCAATACAAAACTGCTCCAAGTATCTAATCAACTCCTTCTGCATAGTCAAAAAGTGCGCCATGGGCTTACGGCTTAATGCGTCTGCCACGACATTAGCCTTGCCCGGATGATAATGTAGCTCGATCTCATAATCCTTCATCAATTCCAACCAACGTCGTTGTCGCATATTCAACTCCTTCTGTGTGAACACGTACTTGAGGCTCTTATGATCAGTGTAGATATCAACTTTCTTGCCGTACAAGTAGTGTCTCCATAACTTCAAAGCAAAGATAATCGTTGCAAGCTCTAGATCGTGGGTCGGATAATTCTTCTCGTGCACCCTCAACTGTCGTGATGCGTATGCTACCACACGACCGTGCTGCATCAATACACATCCTAATCCTTTCCCGGATGCGTCGCTGTAGATCATAAATCCTTCCGGGCCTGATGGTATTGTCAAGATCGGTACTGTGGTCAATCGCTTCTTCAACTCATCAAATGCATCTTGACACTCGTATGTCCATACAAACTCCTGATCCTTGCAAGTTAATCGAGTCATAGGCCCCGCTATTCGAGAGAAATCTTCTACGAACCGTCGGTAGTAACCCGCAAGTCCAAGGAAACTTCTCACCTCTGAAGCTGATGTGGGAGCAGGCCATGATTCGACTGCTGTGATCTTCTTAGGGTCCACTGATATACCATCACCCGTAACAATATGACCAAGAAATGACCCCTCCTTGAGAAAGAAATCACACTTGCTAAGTTTTGCAAAAAGTTGCTCATTCCTCAACGTTCCCAAAACTATACGTAGATGCTGCTCATGCTCCTCTTGACTCTTGGAGTAAATCAATATATCATCTATAAAGACAACTACAAATTTATCCAAGTATTGGTGAAAGATCTTGTTCGTTAAATTCATGAAGACTGTCGGGGCATTGGTCAAACCGAAAGGCATGACCAAAAACTCGTAGTGTATATACCTTGATCGAAAAGTCGTCTTTGCAATGTCTTCCTTTCGGACCTTCAATTGGTGAGAGCCTGATCGTAAGTCAATCTTGGAGAATACTTTTGCTCCACTCAGTTGATCGAATAGATCGTCTATACGCGGCAAGGGATACTTGTTCTTCACCGTCACTGCATTCAATGCTCTGTAGTCGATGCATATGCGTACTATCCCGTCTTTCTTAAGCACGAAAAGAATAGGTGCTCCCTACGGTGATGCACTGGCATGAATAAAGCCCTTCTTTAATAAGTCATCAATCTGCGCCGTGATCTCTACCAAATCCTTGGATGCCAGGCGATATACTCGAGATGAAATAGGCTCGGCCGGGAATAAGCTCAATAGAAAACTCAATGTCTCGGTCAGGTGGCAGTCCTGGCAATTCTTCGAAGAATACATCCTCAAACTCGGTAATGATAGGGTACTGAGGGGTGTCCTGCATCATAATATGAGTCACTGATGCGGGTGCATCACAACTCTCTTCGTCTTTTTTGGTGAACTCAAACTCCTCTGCATTCGATGGTCTAAAGACAATACTGCCTCTATGGCAGTCTATGAGAGCGAAATGCTGGCTCAACCAGTCCATTCCAAGAACCACATTGAACGTCGGCATAGGAAATATAAGAAGTCGTTCCCTCATCTCTCTACAACTTATTACTACAGGACAAAGTCTACAAACACCACTAACATGTACAATTCCTCCTCCAGTGAGGATTCTAACATTCTTAGCTAAGGGTGTGATGGGAATACTGTGTCTAGTAGCAAAACTAGTGGCTATAAATGAATGCGTGGCTCCAGTATCAAATAATATAATAGCAGAAAAAGATGCAACTAAAACCATACCTGCTATAACCTCTGCCTCTGTCTCTATATCCTCAACAGCAAGTGAGAATACCTACCCATAATTCTGTCCTGTGCCCTGAGCTCTGGCCTTGTTGTACTGTATGCCTTGGGAAGGCAATGGTGGACGAGGTGCTCCTGCTACAGGCTGTGGTGCTGGAAGAGCTGGGGCTGTAGGCCTCGGGTTCTACCGAGTATGTACTATCGCCTATTGCTCCGGACAGTCCTTGAGCATATGCTGCTGATTGGATCCACATCTCAAGCACAATCCAAGGCAAGTCCTGCAGTCGTTCTGGAGATGTCCCTGCTTTCCGCAGTAATGGCAAACAGGCTTCTAGTAAGGTGAAGGCCTCTGTTGGAACTGTCTTGTGGCTCTCATAATAGGTCCGCTCTGAGTAGCTCGGGCTAGTGTAACTGCTGGTGTATGACGTCTCGATGTTTGTTGCTGCTCCTTGCGAAGAATCTCCTGAGCATGAGCTTCTTCCAGGACAGCTGAATGGGAGACTCGAGACTGGGTAGTCGTATAAGACTTGAGCTCTAGCGCAAGCCCCTGGTGAAATCTTCTCACCTTCTCTAACTCTGTCAGTATTAATCCTGCACCAAATCTACTCAGACGATTGAACTCTGAGTCATACTCATCAACTGTCATATTTTCTTGCTTCAGATGAAGGTACTTGTCGTAGAGACCATTTCGAACATGAATATGGAAGAATCTCTCATAAAATGCATCATAGAACTGCTTCTAGGTGATCCCAGCACCTAATCGTCTCTCTTCCGCCTTCTACCAGTGGTGAGCATTATCTTCCAACAGTAGGTCCACTGCTGTCATCCAATCTCGAGCTGGCAACTGGGATGCCTTCAGTAGCTTCTCTGTACTAATAAGCCACTGTGACACCTCTAGTAGCTTCTCCGTTCCTCTCAAGGCCTTGGGATCCATATCTGTGAAATTCTTGATAGAGCCTTCATAAGGATGCAGAGCCGATGCTGGTGCTGGTACTGGAGGTGGTGGTGGAGGTCTAGCCAATGCTGCCATCATCGTCTATCTCATCAGCTTAGTCTGCTGCCACTGAGCCTGCATCATGGCGTACATGAATTGGGAAGTAGGGCTTCCATCAGTCGGTGGTGGGGGCATCTGAGGTCCTGACTGTGGGGGAAACTGCTGAGGGAATGGTGGTAGTGGAGGCAGTGGTACATTCCCTTCCGGTGGTATGGTAGTGGTATTTAAAGCCTGGCCGCCTGAGAGTGCTGCGATATCTGGGTACTCCATCATCGGTGTTGTAGTAGGCTGCGACTGTCATGACAGGTATGGTGTCGCTGGAGTCATGGGAGGATTCTGTCACTCCGGAGTAGCCTTTTCACCAGATATGAGGGCCAAGGCAGAAGTGCGTCCGTGTAAAACCCCTAAATTTCTACTATCTTTTTTATTATTAAATTTGGTACTGATTTAAAATTTTGTATTGTGCATCGCGTAGTCGTATTGTATGTCGCACACGAAATTTTATTTTTCAAATTTGCTCGACGAGTGCGATTATGTGCGAGCGTACATATTTTTAGAAAAATATTTTTTTCTACTTTTATAGTTTCAAAATAATATATATAATAGTTATTTTAGCTATCGTACCAAAGTTTCCCAGTCCATTATTTTATTTAATTATAAAAAGTCTTTCGTTTATAAAAGTTATTAATAATAAATAATATTCTTTGTGCATACGTATATATATTTTCTAACTATTTTATTAGTTTATTTTTTAAATAAAAATATAATTTTCAAAATTTATTTATATTAATATTTTATTATTCAAAAAGATATTTAAAAATATTTAGTATTTTCGAAGTTATTATTATTGGCATATTTGGAAATATATTTTAACATTATTGTGGCTATTTTAAATCTCAATTTAATTTTATGGATTTAATTTAAGTAGTATAGAGGTAGAATTTATAGATTTAAATTGGAATTGTATTTGGAATTAGATTTGATCAATTTTAAATCAAGTTGCGAATTATCTATTTTTGGGTTTAAACTACTCCTAATCTTTATCCCACTGGGAATTCCCACATCCTATAAATAGGCAGATACTCCTCCATAAATTCCTCACATCCACAAATTTTCCATAAAAATGTCCATCGTGTCCGTGTCCCCTCCCCGTCTTATTCCATCTTGTACATATACATCTCATCATCTTCTGTGTCGACAACCCCGACACGATACATCACAAATTCCTAAGCTTGGTATCCAGGCAATACTACCTCAATACCAAGCTGCTCCAAGTATCTAATCAACTCCATCTGCGTAGTCAAAAAGTGTTCCATGGGATTACGGCTTAATGCGTCTGCCACGACATTTGCCTTGCCCGGATGATAATGTAGCTCGATCTCATAATCCTTCATCAACTCCAACCAACGTCGCTGTCGCATATTCAACTCCTTCTGTGTGAATACGTACTTGAGGCTCTTATGATCAGTGTAGATATCAACTTTCTTGTCGTACAAGTAGTGTTTCCATAACTTCAAAGCAAAGATAACCGTTGCAAGCTCTAGATCGTGGGTCGGAGAATTCTTCTCGTGCACCCTCAACTGTCGTGATGCGTATACTACCACACTACCGTGCTTCATCAATACACATCATAATCCTTTCCTGGATGCGTCGCTGTAGATCACAAATCCTTCCGGGCCCGATGGTAGTGTCAAGATCGGTGCTGTGGTCAATCGCTTCTTCAACTCATCAAATACATCTTGACACTCGTTTGTCCATACAAACTCCTGATCCTTTCAAGTTAATCGAGTCATAGGCCCCACTATTCGAGAGAAATCTTCTATGAACCGTCGGTAGTAACCCGCAAGTCCGAGGAAACTTCTCACCTCTGAAGCTGATGTGGGAGCAGGCCATGATTCGACTGCTGTGATCTTCTCAGGGTCCACTGATATACCATCACCCGTAACAATATGACCAAAAAATGACACCTCCTAAAGAAAGAAATCACACTTGCTAAGTTTTGCGAAAAGTGGCTCATTCCTCAACGTTCCCAAAACTATCCGTAGATGCTGCTCATGCTCCTCTTGACTCTTGGAGTAAATCAAGATATCATCTATAAAGACTACTACAAATTTATCCAAGTATTGGTGAAAGATCTTGTTCGTTAAATTCAAGAAGACTGCGGGGGCATTGGTCAAACCGAAAGGCATGACCAAGAACTCGTAGTGTCTATACCTTGATCGAAAAGTCGTCTTTACAATGTCTTCCTTTCGAACATTCAATTGATGATAGCCTGATCGTAAGTCAATCTTGGAGAATACTTTTGCTCCGCTCAGTTGATCGAGTAGATTGTCTATACACGGCAAGGGATACTTGTTCTTCACCGTCACTGCATTCAATGCTCTGTAGTCGATGCACATGTGCACTGTCCCGTATTTCTTAAGCACGAAAAGAACAGGTGCTACCCAACGTGATACACTGGCATGAATAAAGCCCTTCTTTAATAAGTCATCAATCTGCGCCTTTATCTCTACCAAATCCTTGGATGCCAGGTGATATACTCGAGATGAAATAGGCTCGGCCGGGAATAAGCTCAATAGAAAACTCAATGTCTCGGTCAGGTGGCAGTCCTGGCAATTCTTCGAGGAATACATCGTCAAACTTGGTAATGATAGGGTACTGAGGGTTGTCCTGCATCATCATATGAGTCACTGATACGGGTGCATCACAACTCTTTCCGTCTTCTTTGGTAAACTCAAACTCCTCCGCATTCGATGGTCTAAAGACAATACTGCCCCTATGGCAGTCTATGAGAGCGAAATGCTAGCTCAACCAGTCCATTCCAAGAACCACATTGAATGTCGGCATAGGAAATATAAGAAGTCGTGCCCTCATCTCTCTACCACTTATTACTACAGGACAAAGTCTATAAACACCACTAACAAGTATAATTCCTCCTTCAGTGAGGATTCTAACATTCTTAGCTAAGGGTGTGATGGGAATACTGTGTCTAGTGGCAAAACTAGTGGCTATAAATGAATACGTGGCTCCAGTATCAAATAATGTAATAGCAGGAAAAGATACAACTAAAACCATACCTGCTATAACCTCTGCCTCTGTCTCTATATCCTTAGCAGCAAGTGAGAATACCTGCCCATAATTCTATCCTGGGCCCTCAGCTCTGGCCTTGTTGTACTGTATGCCTTGGAGATGCAATGGTGGACGAGGTGCTCCTGCTACAGGCTATGGTGCTGGAAGAGCTGGGGCTGTAGGCCTCGGGTTCTGCCGAGCATGTACTATCGCTTGTTGCTCCGGACAGTCCTTGAGCATATGCTGATTGGATCCACATCTCAAGCACAATCTAAGGCAAGTCCTGCAGTCGTTCTGGAGATGTCCCTGCTTTCCGCAGTAATGGCAAACGGGCATCTGGTAAGGTGAGGGCCTCTGCTGGAACTGTCATGTGGCTCTCCTAATAGGTCCGCTCTGAGTAGCTCGGGCTAGTGTAACTGCTGGTGTATGACGTTTCGATGTTTGTTGCTGCTCCTTGCGAAGAATCTCCTGAGCATGAGCTTCTTCCAGGACAGCTGAATGGGAGACTCGAGACTGGGTAGTCGTATAAGACTTGAGCTCTGGCGCAAGCCCCTGGTGAAATCTTCTTGCCTTCGCTAACTCTGTCAGTATTAATCCCGTATCAAATCTACTCAGACAATTGAACTCTGAGTCATACTCATCAACTGTCATATTTTCTTGCTTCAGATGAAGGTACTTGTCGTAGAGACCATCTCGAACATGAATAGGGAAGAATATCTCATAAAATGCATCATAGAACTGCTTCCAGGTGATCCCAGCACCTAATCGTCTCTCTTCCGCCTTCCACCAGTGGTGAGCATTATCTTCCAACAGTAGGTCCACTGCTGTCATCCAATCTCGAGCTGGCAACTGGGATACCTTCAGTAGCTTCTCTGTACTAATAAGCCACTGTGACACCTCTAGTGGCTTCTCCGTTCCTCTCAAGTCCTTGGTATTCATATCTGTGAAATTCTTGATAGAGCCTTCAGAAGGATGCAGAGCCGATGTTGGTGCTGGTACTGGAGGTGGTGGTGGAGGTCTAGCTAATGCTGCCGTCATCGTCTGTCTCATCAGCTCAGTCTGCTGCCACTGAGCCTGTATTATGGCGTACATGAATTGGGAAGTAGGGCTTCCATCAGTCGGTGGTGGGGGCATCTGAGGTCCCGACAGTGGGGGAAACTGCTGAGGGAATGGTGGTAGTGGAGGCAGTGGTACATTCCCTTTCGGTGGCATGGTAGTGGCCTTTACAGCCTGGCCGCCTGAGGGTGCTGCGATATCTGGGTACTCTGTCGTCGGTGTTGTAGTATGCTACGACTGTCATGGCTGGTATGGTGTCGCTGGAGTCATGGGAGGATTCTGTCACTCCGGAGTAGCCTCTTCACCATATATGAGGGCCAAGGCAGAAGTGCGTCCGTGTAAAACCCCTAAATTTCTACTATCTTTTTTATTATTAAATTTGGTACTGATTTAAAATTTTGTATTGTGCGTCGTGTAGTCGTATTGTACGTCGCACAGGAAATTTTATTTTTTGAATTTTTTCGACGAGTGCGATTATGTGCGAGCGTACATATTTTTAGAAAACTTTTTTTTTTATTTTTATAGTTTCAAAATAATATATAAAATAGTTATTTTAGCTATCGTACCAAAGTTTTCCAGTCCATTATTTTATTTATTTATAAAAAGTCTTTCGTTTATAAAAGTTATTATTAATAAATAATATTCTTCGTGCATATGTATATATATATCCTAACTATTTTATTAGTTTATTTTTTAAATAAAAATGTAATTTTCAAATTTTATTTATATTAATATTTTATTATTCAAAAAGATATTTAAAAATATTTATTATTTTCGAAGTTAACATTATTGGCATTTTTGGAAATATATTTTAAAATTATTGTGGCCATTTTAAATCTCAATTTAATTTTATGGATTTAATTTAAGTAGTATAGAGGTAGAATTTATAGATTTAAATTGGAATTGTATTTGGAATTAGATTTGATCAATTTTAAATCAAGTTGCGAATTATCAATTTTTGGGTTTAAAATACTCATAATCTTTATCCCATTGGGAATTCCCACATCCTATAAATAGGCAGGTGCTCCTCCATAAATTCCTCACATCTATAAATTTTCCACAAAAATGTCCATCGTGTTCGTGTCCCCTCCCCGTCTTATTCCATCTTGTACATATACATCTCATCCTCTTCCATGTCGACAACCCCGACACGATACATCACAAATTCCTAAGCCTACCATTAGCCCCTGATCGTATCGCCAACCATTCCCTGCACGACCTCGACCTATCTCTGACCCTCCCTGACAGCACAAAATCTACCGCGGCCGTTCCCTGACCGACCGTCGTCGCACCTCGCCAACCATCGTTGCCAACACCCTGCCACCACCGCACTCCCTATCCGAGACCTCACCCCCATCCACCGCGAGACTTACCCCCATCGTAACCATCTCCACCCTGCTCACCGATAGCAAAAACCACCGCCACAGCCTTCACCACGCCCCCACCGCACACCCAAATTCTGACCACCTTGGCCGAGCACCGCCACCAACACAGAATCACCATCACCACCACCGACATCGAAATCCAGCCATCAGGCTTCCGCCCAAAAAGCCAACATCCATCACCACCACGCCAAAACAAAAAATTACTAAGGAAAAATCTCATCGCCACCACTTACCTCGTCCGACGGCTCCCTCCGACGCAGAGTCGTTCTTCCTCTTCTCCAACATCGTTGACGCCATCCCGCCACCGCCACCAGAGCCCTTCCCTGAGCACATGACCACCTTGGTTAATCCTTCCGTGTCAGACAGCCGTGCCCATCTCTGGCCACGCACCGCCTCGATCTGACGCTCGCGGCCGATCAAGAGCATTTTTTTCACCAGTCTGTCGACTACATCGAGTCGTCGTGCGCCACCGTTCCTGCGCTGCCTCGAACATGCACAATGCTTTCTCTGCGCTGGAGAACGACGACCGCCATCGTGTCGAGCGCAGCACCAAGCTGCCGCCGTGACCGTACTGACTCCTCCGTGCCGGGCACCGCCGTCGGTAACCGTGGTGGCCGCACGCGAGGCTAGCGCCCGTCTGCCTCTCTCCTTCTTGATCATCTCACCGCCTCCTCCTAACCCTCTTTGCTCCACAGCCGCCCGCCGGACCGCCGGAGTTCTGCCGACCCAAAACCCCCCTTTTCACTCCGATCCCTCTCTCCATCTCAACCTCTCGTTCTCTCTCTCACTTTAAGGAAAAGAAAAAAAGTATCATTATTATTATTATTATTATTATTATTATTATTATTATTATTATTATTATTATTATTGTTGTTGTTGTTGTTGTATTTTTGTTAAAAAAAAAGATAACAAGAGAACAACTGCTCTCATTGTACTTGTATTTTTCTTCTTGTCTCTTTCTTAAATGTCCACTGGTCAACTGAGAACAAGTAAACTCGAATTTTTCTCTGATCTTGTTATTTTATTTTTTAAATTTTTATGATCATTAACAGTATTAAATAGTAATTAGAATTTTATGTACAAATATTTACTAAAGCATTATTATTATATTCTTTGATGAGTATTATGATTACTAATATTAGTAAGATATATTGAAAATTTCTCTTGTCAATTATTTTAAAATATATAGTAAATATTTACCTTAACTTATATTGATCAATAAAAATGTAGCCTCCAAACTATAAAATAATTTTCAGTATATATACTATTTTTTTAAAAATATTTATCTAATTAATAAAGAAATAGTCTTTCTACCTATAATTTTATTTTTGACAAATTTAGGGTTTTGCCTAAAAATGATTTCTATTTTTCAAGTATGCATTATCTAAAATTATTTTTCACTGTAAAATATAGCTTCAAGCACTATGACTATTTTTTTTTCGAAAATAGTATATATATATTACTTTCACAAACCCTTCGACTATCGATTTTTGACCATACCAATCCCATTATACCTATTCTCTCGCCAATCCTATACAACCTTATGTCAACCCTAACTAATCTGACCATTCTGGACCCGATGGAATACTCAATGTCGTCAACAGAGGCTCCCTTGTGTAGTTGTAACTCCAAAGTCAAAATTTGTGCTACATTGATTGCAGCACCACCTCAGGCGTCAACAGGCAAGTATACCTTGCTAATTTACTGTCATATTATTTATTTTCTGTATTATTTATTTTGTTTCATATTGTTAGTTTCTTTTGTTATAAACTGTGTGTCCAAGCCACACTTGGGTGCAAGCGACTTTATTAGTCGTTACTTTATTTTATGCATGTTGACTTAGAGTTAGCGGGCTACCTTCTTGTTGGGGATATCCTTATATCTCCTTTGGCCATGACACACACACTATACGGTTGGAGACATGTTGCTAGGGGCACGACTTATGGACTGGCCCTCTCTAAAGTCGTTTGACGGATAGATGATCGTAACTGCTATGACTAGGGTTTTAGAGACTCAAGCAGTTACAAAACTGGACGAGCCATGGACATGACTTGGTCAGTGTGGGAAGTATTGGGGGAGGACAGCCGCTAGTGCGTATGGGAATCCAAACAGGTAAACCATAGTCTCCGGATGGAACTGTGGTAATTTATTTGCAGATGCCCTCTGACGTTTTGGACATTACGGACGGATACGGATCACTGGATGCCAGTTACGTACACATAGCCTAAAATCCCACCCATGCGCATGAAAGTTGTCCTCTAAATTACACATTAGGCGGTTAGAGTCTCCTTTGCATATTTGTGTCTAGGATATTCTTTTATATATTATTTTATTCTGACAGTTCATATTAGCTTCTTCTTCATGTATCTTGCTACGTCCGTCTGAGGACCTGGTTATTCCCTAGGTGTGTGTTCATGTCTTTCGCAGGTATCCTAGCTGAGGTCGTTGTCTTCTCCATTCTGTCGAAGATAGCGTGCCTTGGATCTTTCTTACTACTTTTGCCAATTTATTCCATGTCTTGTACTTCTTTTATTTGGTTGGTAGTGGATGTGTCTCCACCCAACATATTGTACAAATACATTTCATAGATGATTATGTGATGTATTTCACTTTTTATTTTGTGGATGAGATTTAGTTTGTCTTGGATTACTGCATTTTACAGCTTATGTATACATACAAGGCCCTGTACTTCGTATGTATACAACTGCATGTCTACGTACTTAGTCCTACGTATATTGGGACCGGGGCGTTACATATTTTTGTGGTGGCCCATGTAGGTCAAGATAAATTGTTTGGTTACTTTACCATACCAAGCAAGCCTGCGAATAGGATTAGATTCTAGGATCTCATCCACATACTTGACCTTCTTGATTCTATTTTGAATCCCTTGATTTGCATCTTGCTTGATTCCCTCTACTGTTAATTCTTATCCTTCTTTTGTGCTTGACGTTGGTTAGGAAGGTAATCCATACTAGGTAGACTTGTCCCATTGTTCCATCACACCACTAGTTTAACTCTTGTAAGTTGGGTAGACACCTCACGACCTAACATTTATTTTCCTTGTGACCCATATTAACATGATTACTTAGACTATAGCCTTTATAGGACCCTAACTTATCTAGCCCACCAAGCCTTAGATAAAAGACAGTAAGATGAATGTATAGGAACAATCACATGACAAGACTTAGATTCTTAAGGAGCTGAACTAATTCTACCTTCTTTTACTCTTACGCTCTCGTGCCTATGTTTTTACCATCGTGACTAATGCTGCTAAATAGCCTAATTTTTGCAAGCTTACTTTTTATTCAAGCTTGTTCAAGGACATATATTTTATTGGGGGCCCCCACTAACATATTGTCTACTCAGAACCGGTGCATGATGGTCTGATCAACCTAGTGCACTTTGGTTCGCCTTTCACACAATTATTCTACGTGGTTGAGATATAGTTAAACTTACCCTTAGAATCTTATTCACAACTGCATTAAAAATTCTTTTTTTTAAATTATTCGGTCGCCTTTGAACCACGTATTTGTATTTGATAATATCGTCTTTGTACTCTATATTGCTTTCGCCTTCACCTAATTTTTGAAGGGCGAAGACGATTATACTTTTTATTCAAGCTTCTAATGCATGTTTGCATTGAACGTCGTTTCTTTGCCTCGTCTAGTGACTTGATCGTATTCATTACCGATATACCCATGTGACCTTCTCACCCACCCCTATTATTCTTAATTTCGAGGACGAAATTCTTGTAATTTGGGTAGGATGTAAAATCCCTAAATTTCTACTATTTTTTATTATTAAATTTGGTACTGATTTAAAATTTTGCATTGTGCGTCGCGTAGTCGTATTGCACGTCGCGCACAAAATTTTATTTTTCGAATTTGCTCGACGAGTGCGATTATGTACGAGCGTACATATTTTTAGAAAAACATTTTTTTCTATTTTTATAGTTTCAAAATAATATATATAATAGTTATTTTAGCTATCGTACTAAAGTTTCCAGTCCATTATTTTATTTATTTATAAAAAGTCTTTCGTTTATAAAAGTTATTAATAATAAATAATATTCTTTCTGCATACGTATATATATTTCCTAACTATTTTATTAGTTTATTTTTAAATAAAAATGTAATTTTCAAAATTTATTTATATTAATATTTTATTATTCAAAAAGATATTTCAAAATATTTATTATTTTTGAAATTATTATTATTGGTATTTTTGGAAATATATTTTAAAATTATTGTGGACATTTTAAATTTTGATTTAATTTTATGGATTTAATTTAAGTAGTATAGCGGTAGAATTTATAGATTTAAATTGGAATTGTATTTGGAATTAGATTTGATTAATTTTAATTCAAGTTGTGAATTATCTATTTTTGGGTTTAAACTACTCCTAATCTTTATCCCACTAGGAATTCCCACATCCTATAAATAGGCAGGTACTCCTCCATAAATTCCTCACATCCATAAATTTTCCACAAAAATGTGCATCGTGTCCGTGTCCCCTCCCCGTCTTATTCCATCTTGTACATATACATCTCATCCTCTTCCGTGTCGACAACCCCGACACGATACATCACAAATTCCTAAGCCTACCATTAGCCCCCGATCGTGTCGCCAACCATTCCCTGCACGACCCCGACCTATCTCTGACCCTCCCTGACAGCACAAAATCTACCGCGGCCGTTCCCTGACCGGCCGCCGTCGCACCTCGCCAACCATCGTTGCCAGCACCCTGCCACCACCGTACTCCCTGTCCGAGACCTCACCCCCATCCACCACGAGACTTACCCCCATCATCACCATCTCCACCCTGCTCACCGATAGAAAAACCACCGCCATTGCCTTCACCACGCCCCCACCTTACACCCAAATTCTGACCACCTTGGTCGAGCGCCACCACCAACACAGAATCACCTTCACCACTACCGGTACCGAAATCCAGCCATCACGTTTTCGCCCAAAAAGCCAACATCCAACACCACCACGCCAAAACAAAAAATTACTAAGGAAAAATCTCATCGCCACCACATACCTCGTCCGATGCCTCCCTCCGACGCAGAGCCGCGCTTCCTCTTCCCCAACATCGTTGACCCCATCCCGCCACCGTAACCAGAGCCCTCTCCCTAGCACCGGACCACCTTGGTGAAACCTCCTATGTCAGACCGTCGTATCCATCTCTGGCCACGCACCGCCTCGATCTGACGCTCGCAGCCGATCAAGAGCATTTTTTCACCAGTCTGTCGACTACATCGAGTCGTCGTGCGCCACCGTTCCTGCGCTGCCTCGAACACGCACAACGCTTTCTCTGCGCTGGAGAACGACGACCGTCGTCGTGTCGAGCGCAGCACCAAGCTGCCGCCGTGACCGCACCGACTCCTCCGCGCCCGGCACCGCCGTCGACGACCGTGGTGGCCGCGCACGAGGCTAGCGCCCGTCCGCCTCTCTCCCTCTTGATCACCTCACCGCCTCCTCCCAACCCTCTTTGCTCCACAGCCGCCCGCCGGACCGCCGGAGCTCCGCCGACCCAAAACCCCCCTTTTCACTCCGAACCCTCTCTCTCTCTCTCACTTTAAGGAAAAGAAAATGAAAGTATCATTTTTATTATTATTATTATTATTATTATTATTATTATTATTATTATTGTTGTTGTTGTTGTTGTTGTTGTATTTTTATTATAAAAAAAAGAGAACAACTGCTCTCATTGTACTTGTATTTTTCTTCTTCTCTCTTTCTTAAATGTCCACTGGTCAACTGAGAACAAGTAAACTCAAATTTTTTCTCTGATCTTGTTTTTATATTTTTTAAATTTTTGTGATCATTAACAGTATTAAATAGTAATTAGAATTTTATGTACAAATATTTACTAAAGCATTATTATTATATTTTTTTGATGAGTATTATGATTACTAATATTAGTAAGATATATTAAAAATTTCTCTTGTCAATTATTTTTAAATATATGGTAATGTAGCCTCCAAACTATAAAATAATTTTCAGTATATATACTATTTTTTTAAAAATATTTATCTAATTAATAAAGAAATAGTCTTTCTACCTATAATTTTATTTTTGACAAATTTACGGTTTTGCCTAAAAACGATTTCTATTTTTCAAGTATGCATTATCTAAAATTATTTTTCACTGTAAAATATAGCTTCAAGCATTATGACTATTTTTTTCTAAAATAGTATATATATTACTTTCACAAACCCTTCGACTATCGATTTTTGACCATACCAATCCCATTATACCTATTCTCTCGCCAATCCTATACAACCTTATGTCAACCCTAACTAATCTGACCATTCTGGACCCCATGGAATACTCCGTGTCGTCAACAGAGGCTCCTTTGTGTAGTTGTAACACCAAAGTCAAAATTTGTGCCATATTGTTTGCAGCACCACCTCAGGCGTCAACAGGCAAGTATACCTTGCTAATTTATTGTCAAATTATTTATTTTCTACATTATTTATTTTGTTTCATATTGTTAGTTTCCTTTGTTATAAACTGCACGTCCAAGCCACACTTGGGTGCAAGCGACTTTATTAGTCGTTACTTTATTTTATGCATGTTGACTTAGAGTTAGGGGGCTACCTTCTTGTTGGGGGATATCCTTATATCTCCTTTGGCCATGACACACACACTACACGGTTGGAGACATGCTACTAGGGGCACGACTTATGGACTGGCCCTCTCTAAAGTCGTGTGACGGATAGATGATCGTAACTGCTATGACTAGGGTTTTAGAGACTCAAGCAGTTACAAAACTGGACGAGCCATGGATATGACTTGGTCAGTGTGGGAAATATTGGGGAAGGACAGCCGCTAGTACGTATGGGAATCCAAACAGGTAAACCACAGTCTCTGGATGGAACTGTGGCAATTTATTTGCAGATGCCCTCTGACTTTTTGGACGTTACGGACGGATACGGATCACTGGATGCCAGTTACGTACACATAGCCTAAAATCCTACCCATGCACATGAAAGTTGTCCTCTAAATTGCACATAAGGCGGTTAGAGTCTCCTTTGCATATTTGTGTCTAGGATAGTCTTTTATATATTATTTTATTCTGATAGTTCATATTAGCTTGTTCTTTCTGTATCTTGCTACGTCTGTCTGAGGACCTGGTTATTCTCTATGTGTGTGTTCATGTCTTTCGCAGGTATCCTAGCTGAGGTCGTGGTCTTCTCCATTCTTTCGATGATAGCGTGCCTTGGATCTTTCTTACTACTTCCGCCAATTTATTCCATGTCTTGTACTTCTTTTATTTGGTTGGTAGTAGATGTGTCTCCACCAAACATATTGTACAAATATATTTCATAGATGATTATGTGATGTCTTTTACTCTTTATTTTGTGGATGAGATTTAGTTTGTCTTGGATTACTATATTTTACAGCTTATGTATACATACAAGGCCCTGTACTTTGTATGTATACAGCTGACATGTCTACGTACTTAGTCCTACGTATATTGGGACTGGGGCGTTACAGTCCGCTTCTTAAATGCATACTGTTGGCACGAGGAAGATAAGTTGATATTAGGAAAGATTATATATGAGGTAAATTAAATAATCAAGAAAGTTTCAAAAAGATCGGAAATCAAGAGGTAGTAGTAGTTCTGGATGAGATATTCCTATTCCTAGATACAGGCTTGTTGGGCACAGTCATATAATCCAACAATATAATCAGGACCTGCATGGGCCACCACAAAAACATGTAACACCCCAGTCCCAAAATACATAGGACCGAGCACGTGAACATGCAAGCTGCACATGTACGAAGAATACTCCAATATATGGAATCCTCATATATGCACATAAGCTGTAAGTAAATTAATCACAGGATAGAATAATATAATCTAATCTCATCACAGCTCAACACAGAAGATAATAGAGTCCAAATAAATAAATAAGTGTAGCAAAAGATAGCCGGGAGAATATGCTCACTCCAAACAGCTATAAAAAATAGTCTCACAAGATCGGAGTCCAACCTCCGCAAAATAGAAATAAAAGAGATGTGAAAATAATGTCCACTAATGTCTTAAATAAAGAATAGACTAGAAATCAGTAGGGACTGCCTCGTCATCAATGTAGGATAGCTCCAATGCCGCTCCGTACTCCTGTGGAAAATCATCTAACCCTGGAGAGATAACCAGGTCCTCAGAGGGACGTAGCAAGATACAAGAAAATACCACGCCATATAAACTGTGATAATATAATAAGAGAAAAAGGTATGCATGCAATCGGGTTCCTGACCATTCTACTGTGAATATGCAGTTGAGATACAATCCTTTGACACATGAGCCCTGGCTGTAAATGGGATCGACATAGTTCCTGTAAAGGGCACCGGGGGCCTACGTCTATAATGCTCGGGAAGCGTCAGTAGGCATAATGTGCAAGGGGCTACGTCCATAACGCTCTGGAAAGCGTTAGAGGGCACCTGGGGCCTGCGTCTCCACAGGAGCGCACTGGTAATCAGGGAAGTGCAAAGAAGCCCATACATCAGGTATTGTTCTCCCCACCCAATGCCTAGTATCATCATCTCCATGAATGATATGAACCTCTAGTAACCGCCAAGTCTTCTAACATGCAATTCTATTGGCAGTTATTCCTATCCCTCGCACGCTCCATACGTATCGGTGGCCAGCCGACTATGCGGATACATGTCCTACATGTGACTCACATCAAGTGGTAAATCAAGTGTCAAGGCCGTACGAGATATACCAATACCATATCATCAATGGGTGGTCACTAGACTAAGTCAATGCAAGAGAAATAAATAAAGCGAGAAAAACGACCGATAGAGTCGCTTGCACCTAAGTGTGACTTGGACACATAGTTTAAATATCAAGAAATAATAAATGATGAAAATAACAACTAAAAATAAGAAATATAATAATCACAGAGTAAGGTGGCAAGGTATCTTGCCTGACGGTGCAAAGTGGCAAGTCCCGAAAATCACAGTGTCAGCCAAGAAACGTCATAATCACAGATGACTCCAGACGCTGAAACAAACATCAAAAATGATCTCGGTGAAGAAGATATACCTAGGAAATGCCTGTCCAAAAGTCTAATTCTGGAATAGGGGCAAAATCATAATTTTGGGTCAAAACGATGTCCGTCTTTGGACCCGCTTCGCACCGAAATGCATGCCAAAGTCTATGATTTCTAAAGTCATAAAACTATATGTCTATATATTCAGTTTGAGGAGACGAACTCAAGGGTATGTCCAGTTTTGGATTCCGATGAGCCGGGCACAAAATCACCCGTTTTGAGTGGGTCGCGGGCCCGCCAATTTTGGCGTTCCAATCAACGTTCTCAGAATTGGACCAAACTTGGTATGCAGGACCAAAATTTTGTTTCGGACCTATTGGCACAAGTTTTATCTTGATTTTATGAACGTGCACAAAATTATGGCCAAGTTTGCAAAGCATTGATACGGGGGTATCTCGACGGATACGCGTTGGTTTCGTCGCGCACACGCGACGAAACTGAGTTCCGTCTATTCCCACACGTCGACAACGTCAATACGCACCTTTTGGTGTGTATTGCGTGTGACTACGTTGCCCGGTTTGTCGGGGCACGTGCCGTATCGGAAATTTTTTTTAGGTTTTCAAAGCAGAATTTGCAAGTTTTTCTTGATTTTTAAATCCGTATTTCTTGATGTCTAATGGACAAATTTAAACTCTGCAAATAGCGTCTAAAAGGTGTGTAGGTTGTCTAGAGATTTGTTCAATTAGTTTTACAAACTGTCGAAGCATCGCCAAGATTTTTGGCTTCCAAATAGGGGTTTGGGACTGCCTTCTATACTGATTTTCCGCGAGTTTTCCTGTGAAATTTGAATTGATTTCTCGATCCACTCTTTGGTTTTACCAGGTTCTACCTGAAGGGGTTTGAAGATGATTATGTCATCGGTGCCTAGAAGGCGACGGATCGAAAAACCATTACAAAACATGGGAGGAATACAACCCGAAAATTTGTACCTGGAATGTACGAAAACAGGGGAGTCTCTTGCTCGACCGTCGGGTTGGGGTGCTTCGCGACGGCGTGGTGGTTGTCAGGCGGCGACGACTAGTCGGAGGCGTGCGCGTGAGGACGAGGAAGGTTCAGGCGAAGGGTGGCAGCCGATTTGGTATGAAGTTAGGGTTTCCCTCAAGTTTTCCTTCGCGGCTCTTATATGGGCGCCCATCCGAGTTTGGCTCGATTTATGCTGTGGCCAAATGAGTTTGATGTGGGTCCGGATTCCATTCAGCTAGGCTTGGGGGCTAAGGGGTTGACGGATTAAGGTGTATAATTTGAGTGAAAAGATGCTTTGCATCTTAATTCAAATTCACAACCTGTCAAGTTCGAGAATTTAGGAGTACTGCAGCTTCGGCTTCAGTACCAACTTTTTCTTTTTTTCTTTTTTTTAACAATCATATATATACATATATATATATATATATATATATATATATATATATATATATATATATATATATATGAATATGAATCCCAAAAATCCTATAAATTTTTAAATATGTAACAAAATATTTATAATAATTGTAGACTATATTTACTAATAATTAAAATATAGCAAGCAATATATATATATATAATATATATATATATATATATATATATATATATATATATATATATATATATATATATATATATATATATATTACATACATAAACCAATTACCTCGTTAATTCTAAATAATATAGAAAAATAATTTTTAAAGCACTAAAATAGTTAGAAAATATTGGGGGTTTACAAAATTTTTCTACTAGGGAGAGGTATAGAAGGGTTGAATTCTTTTAACGAAATCCATAAACACTTACTGGGATGTGGGAGGTTTGCACTATTCGAAATGCCATTCCCATTGAGATCCTAGGCGCTGTGCCCGCGGTTCATCTCGAAGTATTCAAACTCTGGTCTTCATCCTCGACCGAAGGATTTGTGGAGACCATGTTAGCGGACATCTTTTTGAAGACCTGACCTGTACTGTATCAGAGTTCCAGGAGAGGAGTCAGAATAGTGTGAATGCATCATGACTTTCGCCTCTGAGTCTTCTGAAGTTGAAGTGGGTGTAACATAACCCAACACCCGGCGGGTGCGCTGGTAATAGTTTTGAGCCTTTCCCTTTAGAGCTTGAATCCATAAGAGAAGGCGCCGGCCTTTACCATGTTGAGTCCTTTGTTGTTGTTTAAGTCGTAACCCATCTTCTAGATAAGGTGTTTGGCTTGAACAATGTAACAGTAGAGTTGCATTTTGCCGTTGTCGAGTTCTAGTTCTCCTAGAGTTAGTTGTTGAGGATGCTCCAATCGACCAAAGATGATGTGTAAGAGCCCCGGGATATCTTCAAGAACACATGGTCGCCCTCTTTGAACTCCAAGGGTCGACGACGATTATCTGCCCACTGCTTCTGACGATCCTGTACTGCTCGCAGGTGGCCCTGGATTTTCTTCACTGTCTTCACTGTTCTTAAGACTAACTCGGGACCCAATAGCTGTCGTTCTCCTATGTAGCTCCAACAAACAGGAGACCAGCACTTCCTACCATACAATGCTTCAAACGGAGCCGTCTGAATGCTCGCTTGATAGCTATTGTCGTAGAAAAACTCAACAAGATAAAGATGGTCCTCCCATGAACCACCAAAGTCAAGCATACGCGCTCTCAACATATCCTCTAGCGTCTGAATGGTACACTCCGACTGGCCGTCTGTCTGCGGATGGTACGTCGTGCTAAACTTCAATCGGGTGTCCAAACTCTCTTGCATGCTCCTCCAAAAGTGCGAGGTAAATCTCGAGTCGCGGTCCGAGACAATATTAACAGGTACACCGTGTAATCTCACAATCTGCTCCATATACATCTCTGCCGATACCTCTGTCGACTGGCCCACTCTAAAAGGTAAGAAATGGGCTGACTTTGTGATTCTATCAACAATCACCTACACTGCGTCACGTCCCCTAGGACTCCGAGGAAAACCCGTGACGAAATCCATAGTAATGTGCTCCCACTTCCACTCGGAAATGGGTAGCGGCTACAATAATCCGGCCGTCCTCTGGTGCTCTGTCTTCACTTGTTGACATACCAAGCACTTGGCAATAAAATGAGCTATCTTCCGCTTCATTCTGTGCCACCAATAATACTGTCGTAAGTCGCGATACATCTTGGTTCCCTCGGGATGAATAGAGTAAGTCGAACTGTGAGCCGCTACCATCAGCTCCTGCCGTAGCTCTCCATTGGGAACATAAATGCGATCACCACATCGCAATGTCCCATCGGGATGGATCCTTAATCCCGTCTGCTCTCCTGCTTCAGTCCTCTCTCTGAGCCGTTGAAATCTAGCATCATTAGGCAATGCTGCCTTGATGCACTCTACCAATGATGATTGCACTTGGAGGTTGGCTAATATGCCATCGGCTCCAGGCAATACTACCTCAATACCAAGCTGCTCCAAGTCTCTAATCAACTCCTTCTGCGTAGTCAAAAAGTGTGCCATAGGCTTACGGCTTAATGCGTCTGCGACGACATTAGCATTACCCAGATGATAATGTAGCTCGATCTCATAATCCTTCATCAACTCCAACCAACGTCGCTGTCGCATATTCAACTCCTTCTGTTTGAACACGTACTTGATGCTCTTATGATCAATGTAGATATCAACTTTCTCGCCGTACAAGTAGTGTCTCCATAACTTCAAAGCAAAGATAACCGCTACAAGCTCTAGATCGTGGGTTAGATAATTCTTCTCGTGCACCCTCAACTGTCGCGATGTGTATGCTACCACACGACCGTGCTGCATTAATACACATTATAATCCTTTCCCGAATGCGTCGCTGCAGATCACAAATCCTCCCGGGCCCGATGGTAGTGCCAAAATCGGTGCTGTGGTCAATCTCTTCTTCAACTCATGAAATGTGGCTTGACACTCGTCTTTCCATACAAACTCCTGATCCTTGCAAGTTAATCGAGTAATAGGCCCCGCTATTCGAGAGAAATCTTCTACGAACCGTCGGTAGTTACCCGCAAGTCCGAGGAAACTTCTCACCTCTAAAGCTGATGTGGGAGCAGGCCATGATTCGACTGCTGTGATCTTCTCAGGGTCCACTGATATACCATCACCCATAACAATATGACCAAAAAATGACACTTCCTTGAGAAAGAAATCACACTTGCTAAGTTTTGTGAAAATTCGCTCATTCCTCAATGTTCCCAAAACTATCCGTAGATGCTGCTCATGCTACTCTTGACTCTTAGAGTAAATCAAGATATCATCTATAAAGACTACTACAAATTTGGCCAAGTATTGGTGAAAGTTCTTGTTCATTAAATTCATGAAGACTGCGGGGGCATTGGTCAAACCGAAAGACATGACCAAGAACTCGTATTGTCCATACCTTGATCGAAAAGCCGTCTCTACAATATCTTCCTTTCAGACCTTCAATTGGTGATAGCCTGATTGTAAGTCAATCTTGGAGAATACTTTTTCTCTACTCAGTTGATCGAATAGATCGTCTACACGCGGCAAAGGTTACTTGTTCTTCATCGTTACTGCATTCAATGCTCTGTAGTCGATGTACATGTGCACTGTCCCATCTTTCTTAGGCACGAAAAGAACGGGTGCTCCCCACGGTGATGTACTGGCACGAATAAAACCCTTTTCTAATAAGTCATCAATATGCACCTTCATCTCTACCAACTCCTTGGGTTCCAGGCGATATACTCGAGATGAAATAGGCTCGGCTCCGGAAATAAGCTCAATAGAAAACTCAATATCTCGGTCAGGTGGCAGTCCTGGCAATTCTTCGGGGAATACATCCTCGAACTCGATGATGATAGGGTGCTGAGGGGTGTCCTGCATCATCATATGAGTCCCTGATGCGGGTGCATCACAACTCTTTCCGTCTTCTTTGGTGAACTCAAACTCCTCCGCATTCGGTGGTCTAAAGACAATATTGCCCCTATGGCAGTCTCTGAGAGCAAAATGCTGGCTCAACCAGTCCATTCCAAGAACCACATCCGAATGTCGGCATAGGAAATACAAGAAGTCGTGCCCTCATCTCTCTACCACTTATTACTACAGGACAAAGTCTACAAACACCACTAACAGGTACAATTTCTCCTCCAATGAGGATTCTAACATTCTTAGCTAAGGGTGTGATGGGAACGCTGTGTTTAGTGGCAAAACTAGTAGCTATAAATGAATGCGTGGCTCCAGCATCAAATAATTTAATAGCAGGAAAAGATGCAACTAAAACCATACCTGCTATAACCTCTGCCTATGTCTGTCTCTATATCCTCAACATCAAGTGAGAATACCTGCCCATAATTCTATCCTGGGCCCTGAGCTCTGGCCTTGTTGTACTGTACGCCTTGGGGAGGCAATGGTGGACGAGGTGCTCCTACTACAGGCCGTGGTGCTGGAAGAGTTGGGGTTGTAGGCCTCGGGTTCTGTCGAGCATGTACTATCGCCCGTTGCTTCGGACAGTCCTTGAGCATATGCTGATTGGATCCACATCTCAAGCATAATCCAAGACGAGTCCTGCAGTCATTCTGGAGATGTCCTTGCTTTTTGCAGTAATGGCAAACGGGCTTATGGTAAGGTGAGGGCCTCTGCTGGAACTGTCATGTGGCCCTCCTAATAGGTCCACTCTGAGTAGCTCGGGCTGGTTTAACTGCTGGTGTATGACGTCTCGATGTCTGTTGCTGCTCCTTGCGAAGAATCTCCTGAGCACGAGCTTCTTCCAGGACAGCTGAATGGGAGAATCGAGATTGGATAGTCGTATAAGACTTGAGCTCTAGCGCAAGTCCCTGGTGAAATCTCCTCGCCTTCTCTAACTCTGTCGGTATCAATCCTACACAAAATCTACTCAGACGATTGAACTTTGAGTCATACTCATCAACTGTCATATTTTCTTGCTTCCGATGAAGGAACTGGTCGTAGAGATCATCTGGAATATGAATAGGGAAGAATCTCTCATAAAATGCATCATAGAACTGCATCCAGGTGATCCCAGTGCCTAATCGTCTCTCTTCCGCCTTCCACCAGGGGTGAGCATTATCTTCCAACAGTAGGTCCATTGCTGTCATCCAATCTCGAGCTGGCAACTGGGATGCCTTCAGTAGCTTTTCTGTACTAATAAGCCACTGTGACACCTCTAGTGGCTTCTCCGTTCCTCTAAAGGCCTTGGGATTCATATATGTGAAATTCTTGATAGAGCCTTCATAAGGATGCAGAGCCGGTGCTGGTGCTGGTACTGGAGGTGGTGGTGGAGGTCTAGCCAATTCTGCCATCATCGTCTGTCTCATCAGCTCAGTCTACTGCCACTGAGCCTGCATCATGGCATACATGAATTGGAAAGTAGGGCTTTCATCAGTCGATGGTGGGGGCATCTGAGGTCCCGACTGTGGGGGAAACTGCTGAGGGAATGGTGGTGGTAGAGGCAGTGGTACATTCCCTTCCGGTGGCATGGTAGTGGTTTGTCCATCCTGGCTGCCTGAGGGTGCTGCGATCTCTGGGTACTCCGTCGTCGGTGTCGTAGTAGGCTGCGACTGTCTTGGCTGGTATGGTGTCGCTGGAGTCATGGGAGGATTATGTCCCTCCGGAGTAGCCTCTTCACTAGATGTGAGGGCCAAGGCAGAAGTGCGTCCGCTTCTTAAATGCATACTGTTGGCACGAGGAAGATAAGTTAATATTAGAAAAGATTAGATATAAGGTAAATTAAATAATCAAGGAAGTTTCAAAAAGATTGGAATTCAAGAGGTAATAGTAATTCTGGATGAGATATTCATATTTCTATATGCAGGCTTGTTGGGCACAGTCATGTAACCTAATAATATAATCAGGACCTGCATGGGCCACCACAAAAACATGTAAGGCTCCAGCCCCAAAATACATAGGACCGAGCACGTGAACATGCCAACTGCACATGTACGAAGAATACTCCAATATATAGAATCCTCATATATGCACATAAGCTGTAAGTAAAATAATCACAGGCCAGATGTAACGCCCCAGTCCCAAAATACGTAGGACTAGGTATATCGACATGCCAGCTGTATACATACGAAGTATACTCCAATATATGGAAACCTCGTATGAATACATAAGCTGTAAAATACAGTAAACCAAGAGTAATCTAATCTCATCCACGAAATATACGAATAAAAGATGTCATATAATGATAATGAATTATCATTGATATATAGTTGGGCGAAGACAAATCCACTACCAACTATGAAAATAAATACAAGATATACAAAAGAATAATTTTGGCTAGCGAAGCGAGGACGATCTAAGCGCAATCATCCTCGAAGAAATAGAGATGGTCACAGCTAGAGCTAGAGCACCTGTGAAAGACAAGAACACACACCTGGAGAGATAACCAGGTCCTCAGAGGGACGTAACAAGACACATAATATCATGCCATATAAACTGAATAAATATTGCTCAAATAAATAAGTCAATTGAATTATAACATGGTCCAATACACACCTATTGAACGAGCGTACCATCCCCCAACCAAACAAGGACAGGAGATGGTAAACTAATTTACGGTGACGTATCTTTCCATGCTATGAATCCAATATGGTATCCGGACCCCAACAAGGTTCAATACCTTCTTATCGGAGTAGTAAGTCACACCTACAACCAAACAAGGACAAGATGTGATGAACTAATCCGCGATAAGTTATGGTTCCAAGCCACGGTCAGATACAAGTACCCAAACCAAGAGTACTCATACCTAACGGATAAGGACGCCTAACCAAATCTAAGTGAATGCAGTTTTAAGAACAGTTCATGGTCGCATGACTATCAGGTCAAGTCAGGAAAATACCAATGCAGTACCTCAGTAGCGAGTCACAACACCATATACTATTCCTTAGTATCGAGCGAGTCTATAGCATATAGTCTACCTATCGTTCCTCAGTAGCGAGCGAGTCTATGATAGATAGGGTGGTAGTCAACTTCCAATCATGTTCTTCCCGCCCAATGCCAACTCATAACTGCTAAGTCTTCTTGCATGCAATTTTATTAGCAGTTATTTCCTAATGCACGACTTATACGTACTGGTGGCCAGCCAATCACGCATGTCCGAGTCCTATATGTGACACACAACAACGTGAAATAAATGTGTCAAGGCCTATGAATGCAACACACAAGGTGGTCCCTTAAATCTAGGTTTAATGTGTAAGAAAATAATACATATCCGAAAATATAAATGAACAGCAAGTTCTAACAGGTTATGCAATGTATCACAGTTTATTTGCATAAAGAAAATAATGAATAAAATATGAGCTAAAATAAATAAATAGCAAATGGCAAGGTGTCTTGCCTGAGGGTGGTGCGAGATGTAGCAAAATCCAACAGTCAGAATCGTCAACACGAAAGTCAAAATCCACAAGGAGCTCCGGATGCTGAAAGAAACATCACGAACGAGTTTGGAATAAAAGATATGCCTAGGAAACGCCTGTCCAAAAGTCAAATTCTGGAACAGGGGAAAATCGTAATTTCGGATCAAAACGATATCCGACGTTGGACCCGCCTTGCACCGAAATACGCGCTAGAATCTACGGTCTCTAAAGTCGTCAAACTACATGTCTATGAATTTGTTTTTTCGAGACGAACTCAACCGTATGTCCAATTTTGGATTCCGAGGAGCCGTGCACAAAATCGCCCGTTGAGTGGGATTGTGGGCCCGCCAAAATGGCGTCCCAGTCAACGATCTTAGAATCGGACCAAACTTGACATACAGGACCAGAAAAATATTTTGAGTCCAATGGCGTAAGTTTCGTCGCGATTTGATGAGTGTGCACAAAGTAATTGGAAAATATCGAAAATGCCCGATACGAAAAAATTTGACGGATACGGATCAAATTCGTCGCGCACACGCAACCAATTTGAATTCCATCAATTTTTGTATGTCCACAAAGTCGATACGAACATTTTGGTACCTTCGGTTCGTGACCACGTCGTCCGGATTGGCGGGACGCACGTCGTAACCGGGTTTTCTAATTTTTGAAAACTGATTTTTAGTGGGGTTTTTAATCTAAGTAATACCAAATTTATTGCAGAATAAATAAAACTATTTGAAGAGGATGATAGAGGGTCATGTGGGCTTTCTATACGAATTGACGGATCTAAAAACGGATAAGAATTAGAAGAGAAATTAATCGGGGAAGTGGGATACCTCAAAGTGGAAATCTGTTGTTGTCGTTGTCGCCGTTGTCGTTTTCGCGGGTGAGGATGCTGTCGCGGTGCACGAGAACGGCCTGGCTCGCCGGGGAGAGGAGGAGGAAGGACGTGGAGAGGAGGAAGAATGATGGAAGAGATTTGGAGGAGAAAGGAAATTAGGGTTTTCAATATATATATAACTCTATATACATATGGAGGGGGGTTCGGCCAATACGTAGCTACTGCTACTAAGGGGGTTGGCACCTTGGGCGCACCATGCAATGGTGTTGCTGCCCATGCTGCTTATTCTTTTTCTTAGGGCATGTGGTCGGTTCCCACTTGTGGGGCCGACCACATATTCCCTTTTTTTTTCCTTTTCCTTTTCTTTCTCTTTTGTCTTATATATATATATCTATATATATCAAGATATATACACACAATAAATCCCTTTACAATTTAAATGAAATCTACATCTCATCTACATACCTGTATTACATTATATATATATATATATATATATATATATATATATATATATATATATATATATATATATATATATATATATATATATATATATATATATATATAATATATATATATATATATATATATATATATATATATATATATAATATATATATATATATATATATATATATATATATATATATAATATATGTATATATATATATATAATATATATATATATATATATATATATATATATATATATATATATATAATATATGTATATATATATATATATATATATATATATATATATATATATATATATATATATCCAATTCACAATAAAATTGACAACTAGTAATAATATTAAATATCAATAATTATGACTATTTAATCATAATAAATAATCTTAATAATAAAAAAATATTAAAATAATAAATGGTAGTCTAGGTGGGCTCACCCTTATCCGGGTCCAAAAAATTATACGAAATATTGCAACATATTATTTAATAATAAAATACCTATAATTGTACAAGTATTAAAATAATTAAAAATTTCACATGGAATTCTAAAATATTTTTGAAAATATTTCTACGTACATAAAATATGTCTACATGGCCACTTTGGTCCCACCACATGCCTGCTTGGGCTTAGATTTGATTCGGGCCCAGTTCGGGCTGAATTGGAAAAACTGGTTCTTCTAAAAATTAATATATAAAATAATATTTAATTAAAATAATTTAAATAAGTCCATTCACAATTTGGCCAGGTTTTCCTAGTTTGGACGTCACCATGGCTAGGCTTCCCCCGGCATGGCTAGTACACTAGTCAAGGCTCACTGCTACATCTTCCGTGCCAAAATTTATGGTCGTCTAGTGCTCCAAAACTCAACAATGGCTAAGGTCATTTTAAAAAAATAATTAAAACCATAAATTATATAAATTCATTTTTATGTCTAATAAAATAATAAAAATAAAAAATAGGGGTTTTACATCCTACCCAACTTACAAGAATTTCGTCCTCGAAATTTAGGAATAATAGGGTAGATGGGGTTGAGGGATAGAAGGAGTAGTTTAAGGCGAGAATATAGCCACATGAGTCGGTCAGTGGCTATCTACATTTCGTGTATATAAAACTGATAGGGCAACTAGATGTGAGCGGTCAGTGGCTATCTACATCTCGTGTATATAAAACTGATAGGGCAACTAGATGTGATACTTTGAGTCTATCTATCAAGTACAGTGTCTGGTCTTTCTAAAGTAAGTAAAGTCCACAACAAAAAGGGTTCAAGGACGATGCTATTTAGTACAAAATACGAGGTTCATAGGCGACGGAAATAATTCAAATGATAGTTGTCAATGCTGTCGGGATGAGACTATAAGGCAAGTTTACTATGTCTCCATCCACGTAGAATAATACATGGAAAATAAACCAAAGTGCAATAGGTTGATCAGACCATCATGCACCGATTCTGATTAGACAATATGTTAGTGGGTGCACCCAATAAAATATGTCATGATCAAGCTTGATAAAAGAATAAGCTTGCAAAGCCAAGCTAATTTGCATCATAAGATAGTCAAAATGTAAGTATGGAAGAATGAATAAGGAAATTAAATAGTCCAGGATCTTTTAAAAATCTAAGTTCCGCCCGAAGTTTGGGCCTGCGCAGTTGGCTTGGTTGACTAGCTAAGTTAGGATCCTCTGAATTTTGTAGTCTGAGTAAACTTATCAACATGGGTCACAAGGACAAAGGCTTTGTTGGGTCGTGAGGTATTCTACCCAACTTACAAGAGTTAAGCTAGTAGTGTGATGGGGCAATGGGTCAAGAAATAAAGGTAAAGCACAAATTTAAGCATTTAAGGAATTAAGTAGAACAAATCACATATTGGGTCGAAGAATTGAGTCGAGGTTGCATCCCTTTCCGTGGTCGAAAAATATATCGGTATCATGGTAAAGATTATAGTTTGGCCATTTTGACCATAAGGTCATATCAAGAAATAGAGTACAAGAAGATGGGTTTTAGTGGGGCATGATATGTCTACATGAAGGTGGGCTTGTCTAGGCCTCACATATAGAATTTGTTGGAGGAAAAAGTCTAGTATTGTACTCCAAATATCCAAGTCACGGTAAGGGACACAAAAAGATCTAAAATGGAAAGAGGGAGTTCACGAGATGATAATTAATGCACAATAATAAAGGAGATCAAGTTAAAGCATGAGATAAAATTAATTAAAGAATCCCGCAAAAATAATTTAGGAACACAATTTCGGAGAGAAGATAGTCTCCTAGACGAATACAGTTAAGGAACCATTAACTCATTATTCAAATTGCAAGTGGGTTAGAAGGTCGCAATTAAAAGATCTAGAATTGAAAGAAGGTCGAGTAAGCCGAGATGGAAATACAGTCACATAGCTGGGTAGATGACTAACAACACTTGTGTATATACTATTATCATGGTCATGAGTGACATGGCAATTAGTGTGGAATACTCAGTAGGGTTATCTTGGGGCCTACCATTAAATTTTTAGCTCAAGTATCCTCCAAAAGTTTCAAAAATAAACTTTCAAAAATATACCATCAAAATTTGTATTCACTCCAAGCCGTTCAAATTTATCATAATTTTTTTTTTAAATCACTTTCATAAATCTCAAAGCAAACTTTATCACGTTACCACTAACCTTTTCCAAAATTAACGTTAACTTCAACTATTTAACTCAAGTGTTCATAATTTATGAATCCATAAAAATTTTACAATCAGTCAAAAATTTAACACTCTAGAATTTTCAAATATCTCATAATAAAACTCTTAGCATATTAAAAGCAATCTCAAAAATTAAGTTCAATGCTCTTATAAATTTTAACTTCTATTCATGCTAAGTTATTCCAACAAAATCACAACTTTTAAATGGTAACTTCCTTTAATCAATCAAAATAACTTTCCATCACATCCTTCAAAATTCTTCCAAAAAATTTTAATATTAGCAATCCCTCATTAAACTAAATTTTCAAATAATCTTATCAGTCAAAATCCTTTTTTTTACCAAAATATAAATAGATTTGTAAATCCTCAATCATAGGACACCATTTAAAATAAAAATTTCTCAAAAATCATTTTCATCACTTTCAATATTTTAAACCAAAATTCACCGTCATTACTTCCACTTAAAATTCAAAATTTACTAAACACGAAAATCGCAAGTTGTACAACTCAAATTTAAATAATTCCTATGGCCATTTTTAAAAGCTAAGATCATTTTCAAACCAAATTTATAACTGTTCATGGTGTATAACTATAATATAATAAATCATAAACATCAAATCTTGAAAATCAATCAATTTCTTAAACCAAGTATGAAATTCTATAAATCCTCTGGTGTTTACTATTTTAGAAATCTCAAGGTTGAAACTTTTCGTGGTAATATCCTACTTTACAAATTTTTAATCATTAACTCACACAAAAAACCTTTTCACTCAATTAGAGTCTTGAATGTATTCCAATTGCCAATATAACCATTCTAGCCATATGTGTGACCTATGAGCATATACTAGTGTAGTCATCTTCCTAGTTGATACTAAGCACGAAAATAAGAATCGACGGAAGAAAGGAATCAAGCAAGGTGCAATTCAAAGAAGTCGAACAAGAGTTCGAAATTTGAAGCCAAGGGAAGAGGTCAAGCTGTATGGATGAGATTCCTAGATTCTAATCCTATGTTACAGGCTCACATCGGTACAATTACATAACCAAAGTGACAAACTCGACCTGCATGGGCCACCACAAAAACATGTAATACCCCAGTCCCAAAATACGTAGGACTAGGTACATCGACATGCCAGCTGTATACATACGAAGTATACTCCAATATATGGAAACCTCGTATGAATACATAAGCTGTAAAATGCAGTAAACCAAGAGTAATCTAATCTCATCCATGAAATATAAGAATAAAAGTTGTCATACAATGATAATGAATTGTCATTGATATATATAGTTGGGCGGAGACAAATCCACTACCAACTATGAAAAGAAATACAAGATATACAAAAGAATAATTTTGGCTAGCGAAGCGAAGACGATCTAAGCGCAATCATCCTCGAAGAAATAGAGATGGTCACAGGTAGAGCTAGAGCACCTGTGAAAGACAAGAACACACACCTGGAGAGATAACTAGGTCCTCAGAGGGACGTAACAAGACACATAATATCATGCCATATAAACTGAATAAATATTGCTCAAATAAATAAGTCAATTGAATTATAACATGGTCCAATACACACCTATTGAACGAGCGTACCATCTCTCCAACCAAACAAGGACAGAAGATGGTAAACTAATTCACGGTGACGTATCTTTCCATGCTATGAATCCAATATGGTATCCGGACCCCAACAAGGTTCAATACCTTCTCATCGGAGTAGTAAGTCACACCTACAACCAAACAAGGACAAGATGTGACGAACTAATTCGCGACAAATTATGGTTCCAAGCCACGGTCAGATACAAGTACCCAAATCAAGAGTACTCATACCTAACGGATAAGGACGCCTAACCAAATCTAAGTGAATGCAGTTTTAAGAATAGTTCATGGTCGCATGACTACCGGGTCAAGTCAAGAAAATACCAATGCAGTACCTCAGTAGCGAGTCACAACACCACATACTATTCCTCAGTATCGAGCGAGTCTATAGCATATAGTCTACCTATCGTTCCTCAGTAGCGAGCGAGTATACGATAGATAAGGTGGTAGTCAACTTCCAATCATGTTCTTCCCGTCCAATGCCAACTCATAACTGCTAAGTCTTCTAGCATGCAATTCTATTAGTAGTTATTTCCTAACGTACGGCTTATACGTACTGGTGGCCGGCCAATCACGTATGTCCGAGTTCTATATGTGACACACAACAACATAAAATAAATGTGTCAAGGCCTATGAATGCAACACACAAGGTGGTCCCTTAAATCTAGATTTAATGTGCAAGAAAATAATACATAGCAGGAAATATAAATGAACAACAAGTTCTAACAGGTTATGCCATGTATCACAGTTTATTTGTATAAAGAAAATAATGAATAAAATATGAGCTAAAATAAATAAACAGCAAATGGCAAGGTGTCTTGCCTGAGGGTGGTACAAGATGTAGCAAAATCCAACAGTCAGAATCGTCAACATGAAAGTCAAAATCCACCAGGAGCTCCGGATGCTGAAACAAACATCACGAACGAGTTTGGAATAAAAGATATGCCTAGGAAACGCCTGTCCAAAAGTTAAATTCTGGAACAGGGATAAAATTATAATTTTGAATCAAAATGATGTCCGTCGTTGGACCCGCCTTGCATCGAAATGCGTGCTAGAATTTACGATCTCTAAAGTCGTCAAACTATATGTCTATGAATTTGTTTTTTCGAGACGAACTCAACGGTATGTCCAATTTTGGATTCCGAGGAGCTGTGCACAAAGTCGCCCGTTGAGTGGGATTGTAGGCCCGCCAAAATGGCGTCCCAGTCAACGATCTTAGAATCGGACCAAACTTGGCATACAGGACCAGAAAAATATTTTGAGTCCAATGGCGCAAGTTTTGTCTCAATTTGATGAGTGTGCACAAAGTAATTGAAAAATACTAAAAATGCCCGATACGGGAAAATTTGATGGATACAGATCAAATTCATCGCGCACATGCAACCAATTTGAATTCCGTCAATTCTTGCACATCCACAAAGTCGATACGGATATTTCGGTACCTTCGGTTCGCGACCACGTCATCCGGATTGGCGGAACCCACGTCGTACCGGGGTTTTCTAATTTTTAAAAACTAATTTTTAGTAGGGTTTTTAATCCAATTAATACAGAAATTATTGCAGAATAAATAAAACTATTTGAAAAGGATGATAGAGGGTCATGTGGGCTTTCTACACGAATTGACGGATCTAAAAACGGTTAAGAATTGGAGGAGAAATTAATCGGGGAAGTGGGATACCTTAAAGTGGGAATCTGTTGTTGTCGTTGTCGCCGTTGTCATTTTCGCGGGTGAGGATGCTGTCGCGGCGCACGAGAACGGCCTGGCTCACCGGGAAGAAGAGGAGGAAGGACATGGAGAGGAGGTAGAATGATGGAAGAGATTTGGAGGAGAAAGAAAATTAGGGTTTTCAATATATATATATATATATATATATAACTCTATATACATATGGAGGGGGGTTCGGCCAATACGTAGCTACCGCTACTAAGGGGGTCGGCCCCTTGGACGCACCATACAATGGTGCTGCTGCCTTTGCTGCTTATTCTTTTGCTTGGGGCATGTGGCCGGTTCCCACTTGTGGTGCCGATCACATATTCCCTTTTTTTTTTCTTTTTTTTCCTTTTCCTTTTCATTCTCTTTTGTCTTATATATATATATATATCTATATATATACACACAATAAATCCCTTTACAATTTAAATAAAATCTACATCTCATCTACATACCTATATTACATTATATATATATATTTATATATCCAATTGATAATAAAATTGACAGCTAGTAATAATATTAAATATCAATAATTATGACTATTTAATCATAATAAAATAACCTTAATAATAATAAAAATATTAAAATAATAAATGGTAGTCTAGGTGGGCTCACCCTTATCTGGGTCCAAAAAATTGTACGAAATATTGCAACATATTATTTAATAATAAAATACCAATAATTGTACAAGTATTTAAATAATTAAAAATTTCACATGGAATTCTAAATTATTTTAGAAAATATTTCTACGTACATAAAATATGTCTACATGGCCACTTTGGTCCCACCACATGCCTGCTTTGGCTTAGATTTGATTCGGGCCCAGTTCGGGCTGAATTGGAAAAACTGGTTCATCTAAAAATCAATATATAAAATAATATTTAATTAAAATAATTTAAATAAGTCCATTCACAATTTGGCCAGGTTTTTCTAGTTTAGACGTCACCATTGCTAGGCTTCCCCAGGCATGGCTAGTACACTAGTCAAGGCTCACTGCTACATCTTTCGTGCCAAAATTCATGATCGTCTAGTGCTCCAAAACTCAACAATGGCTAAGGTCATTTTAAAAAAAATAAATAAAACCATAAATTATATAAATTCATTTTTAAGTCTAATAAAATAATAAAAATTGGGGTTTTACACCAGAATAATATAATCTAATCTCATCACAGCTCAACACAGAAGATAATAAAGTCCAAATAAATAAATAAGTGTAGCAAAAGATAGTCGGGTGAACATGCTCACTCCAAACAGCTATGAAAAATAGTCTCACAAGATCGGAGTCCAACCTACGTAAAGTAGAAATAAAAGAGATGTGAAAATAATGTCCACTAATATCTTAAATAAAGAATATACTAGAAATCAGTAGGGACTGCCTCGTCATCAATGTAGGATAGCTCCAACACAACTCCGTACTCCTATGGAAAATCGTCTAACCCTGGAGAGATAACCAGGTCCTCAGAGGGACGTAGCAAGATACAAGAAAATACTATTCCATATAAACTGTGAAAATATAATAAGAGAAAAAGGTATGCATGCAATCGGGTTTCTGACCATTCTACTTTGAATATGCAGTTGAGATACAATCCTTCGACGCATGAGCCCTGACTGTAAATAGGATCGGCATAGTTCCCCTAAAGGGCACCAGGGGCCTACATCCATAACGTTCGGGAAGCGTCAGTGGACATCATGTGCAAGGGGCTACGTCCATAACGCTATGGAAAGCGTTAGAGAGCACCTGGGGCCTGCGTTTCCGGAGGAGCGCACAGGTAATCAGGGAAGTGCAAAGAAGCCCATACATTAGGTATTGTTCTCCCCACCCAATGCCTAGTATTATCATCTCTATGAATGATATGAACCTCTAGTAACCGCCAAGTCTTCTAACATGCAATTCTATTGGCAGTTACTCCTATCCGTCGCACGCTCCATACGTATCGGTGGCCAGCCGACTACGCTGATACGTGTCCTACCTATGACTCACATCACATGGTAAAGCAAGTGTCAAGGCTGTACGAGATATACTAATACCTCATCATCAATGGGTGGTCACTAGACTAAGTCAATACAAGAGAAATAAATAAAGCGAGAAAAACGACCGATAGAGTCGCTTGCACCCGAGTGTGACTTGGACGCACAGTTTAAATATCAAGAAATAAGAAATGCTAAAAATAACAACTAAAAATAAGAAATATAATAATCACAGAGTAAGGTGGCAAGGTATCTTGCCTGACGGTGCAAAGTAGCAAGTCCCAAAAATCACAGTGTTAGCCAAGAAACGTCACAATCACATATAACTCCAGATGCTGAAACAAACATCAAAAATGATCTCGGTGAAGAAGATATACCTAGGAAATGCCTGTCCAAAAGTCTAATTCTAGAACAGGGGCAAAATCATAATTTCGGGTCAAAACGATGTCCGCCGTTGGACCCGCTTCGCATCGAAACGCGTGCCAAAGTCTATGATTTCTAAAGTTTTCAAACTACACGTCTACAGATTTAGTTTGAGGAGACGAACTCAATGGTATGTCCAGTTTTGGATTCCGATGAGCCGGGAACAAAATCATCCGTTTTGAGTGGGTCACGGGCCCGCCAATTTTGGCGTTCCATTCAACCTTCTCAGAATTGGACCAAACCTGGCAAGCATGACCAAAATTTTGATTCGGACCTATTGGCGCATGTTTTGTCTTGATTTGACGAACGTGCACAAAATTATGGCCAAGTTTGCAAAGCGTTGATACGGGGGTATCTCGACGGATACGCGTTGGTTTCGTCACGCACACGCGACGAAACTGAGTTCCGTCTGTTCCCACACGTCGACAATGTCAATATGCGCCTTTCGGTGTGTACCGTGCGTGACCACGTCGCCCGGTTTGTCGGGGCACGTGCCGTATCGAAAATTTTCTTTAGGTTTTCAAAACAGAATTTGTAAGTTTTTCTTGAATTTTAAATCGGTATTTCTTGATGTCTAATGGACGAATTTAAACTCTGCAAACAGCATCTAAAAGGTGTATAGGTTGTCTATAGGTTTATTCAATTAGTTTTACAAACTATCGAAGCATCGCCAAGGTTTTTGGCTTCCAAATAGGGGTTTGGGACTGCCTTGTATACTATTTTTCTGCGAGTTTTCTCGGGAAATTTAAATTGATTTCTTGATCCACTCTTTGGGTTTACCAGGTTCTACCTGAAGGGGTTTGAAGATGATTATTTCGTCGATGCCTAGGAAACGACGGATCGAAAAACTATTACAAAACATGGAAGGAATACAACCTGAAATTTGTACCTGGAATGTACGAAAACAGGAGAGTCTCTTGCTCGACCGTCGGGTTGGGGTGCTTCGCGGCGGCGCGGTGGTTGTCAGGTGGCGATGACTGGTAGGAGGCGTGCGCGTGAGGACGAGGAAGTTTCAGGCGAAGGGTGGTAGCCGATTTGGTGTAAAGTTAGGGTTTTCCTCAAGTTTTCCTTCGCGACTCTTATATGGGCGCCCATCCGAGTTTGGCTCGAATTTGTGTTGTGGCCAAATGAGTTTGATGTGGGTCCGGGTTCCATTCAGCTAGGCTTGGGGACTAAGTGGTTGAGGGATTAATGTGTATAATTTGAATGAAAAGATGCTTTGCATCTTAATTCAAATTTACAGCCTATCAAGTTTGGGAATTTGGGAGTACTGCAGCTTCGGCGGCAGTACCAACCTTTTTTTTATAACAATAAAAAAATAAAATAAAATATATATATATTTTATATATATATATATATATATATATATATATATATATATATATATATGAATACGAATCCTAAAAATCCTATAAATTTTTAAATATGTAACAAAATGTTTATACTAATTGTAGACTATATTTACTCACAATTAAAATATAGCAAGCACACCATCATACATAATATATATATTTTTTTTTTCATACATAATATATATATATATATATATATATATATATATATATATATATATATATATATATATATATATATATATAATTACATACATAAACCAATTACCTCATTAATTCTAAATAATATAGCAAAATAATTTTTAAAGCACTAAAATAGTTAGAAAATATTGAGGGTTTACAAAAGTTTTCTACTAAGGAGAGGTATAGAAGGGATGAATTCTTTTAACGGAATCCATAAACACTTACTGGGATGTGGGAGGTTTGCACTATTCAAAATGCCATTCCCATTGAGATCCTAGGTGCTGTGCCCGGGGTTCATCTCGAAGTATTCAAACTATGGTCTTCGTCCTCGATCAGAGGATTTGTGGAGACCATGTTAGCGGACAACATCTTTTTAAAGACCTAACCTGTACTGGTATCAGAGTCCCAGGTTGAGGAGTCAGAAGAGTGTGAATGCATCATGACTTTCGCCTCTGAGTCTTCTGAAGTTGAAGTGGGTGTAACATAACCCAACACCCAGCGGGTGCGCTGGTAATAATTTTGAGCCTTTCCCTTTGGAGCTTGAATCCATAAGGGAAGGCGCCGGCCTTTACCGTAGTTGAGTCCTTTGTTGTTGTTCAAGTTGTAACCCCATCTTCTGGATAAGGTGTTTGGCTTGAACAGCGTAACGGTAGAGTTGCATTTTGCCATTGTCGAGTTCTGGTTCTCCTAGAGTTAGTCGTTGAGGATGCTCCAATCGACCAAAGATGATGTGTACCTCCTCCTTCTTCCTTGCTTGAACTAGGAAGTAAGAGCCCCGGGAAGGGACAACTTGGCTCACAAGGTTGGTGATTGTCACTTGTGTTTGTAGCATACATAGAGAGTTGTCTAAGAAATATCTAGTGTTCCAACATGCACAAGAGTAATTCGAAGACAACTTTCTATTAATAAAATAAAAAATTCTCTCCCAAGGGATTACATCATATAAAGAATGTGCTTCGGTATTGGCACAGACGTAGTCTTCTAGCTCCTCATCGGTGAGGACTAGGGCTGTCGAGGAAGGAAGGGGTGGACGCTTCCCCTTTAGCTTGACCACCAAGGGGCTGCAGTCGGAGGTTCCTACGCCTTCACGGTTGGCTTTGGGGATCTCCGGGGTAGCCTTATTCGTATTGGCTCCTAGCCATAATCTTACATCATCGAGGGCTAAGATGGCGCTTTGCCTCGGAGCTTGACGACGAGGGGCGTTGATACCTTGGGGGGGTTTTCCTTCAGTCGAACCTTTAGTGGTTCTTCAGTAACCACTGCACTTTCTGAGGCCAGAATCCAAAACGGAGATAATTCTACTGGGGAATCTTTTTAAAGGACCTATTATCCATGGCGTATTCAAGACTCTTGAAATACAGATAATAGTTAGATGATTTTTTTTGTGAATCACATAAATATTGTACTGTACATTTACATGACTGAAACAGGGTATATATGAACGCTGTTCATGAAGGTTACATATAATATTTCTTCAGGAACTTGTCGTTGATCGACATCATAAGCAAGTTACCATCAGGCTTCGTTAGTCGATATGCACCGTTAGAATACACTAATTCTATAACAAAAGGACCTTCCCATTTAGGCTGAAATTTTTTTTGTCTTGTGCGTCATGACCATTGGTCTTCTTACTGCTAAGACCAGATCACCAACTTGAAAGATTCTTTCCTTCACCTTTTTATTAAAGGCTCTGGAAAGGTGTGCTTGGTATAGCTCAATACGCTATTGAGCTAATAAGTATTTTTCGTCTAGCGCTTCCAGCTCTTGTAGTCACAGACGGTAACTTTCTTCGGCAGTCAACAAACTGGCTAAGGCTACTCGAAGAGAGGGAATCTAGATTTCTAGGGGAAGAACTGCTTCACTCCCATAAATCATAGAGAATAGCGTACTGCCTGTTGGAGTCCAGACCTTTGTACGATAGGTCCAGAGACATTCGCCGAGCTTCTCATTCCAATTGTGCTTGTTTGAAGACACAAACTTCTTGAGAAGTTTGATGATAGTCTTATTGAAGGCTTCTGCTAACCTATTAGCCACTGGATTGTAAGCAGTAGAGACTATATTCTGAATTCGATTCTTATTGCAGAACCGATAGAATGCATGGCTCGCAAATTATGGACCATTATCATGGATGATCTTGCACGGCATGCCAAAATAATAGATAACGTGATGTCTGATGAAACTGATCACGTTCGACATCTTGACTTCGATGAGCGGTATATCTTTCGCCCATTTGGAGAAGTAATCGGTTATAGTTAGGATAAACCGATGTCTTCTGGAGGATGACAGACTGATTGGGCCTATGACGTCCACACCCGAGGCTTCAAAAGGCTAAGATGTCGCCGTCGGGTTTAGAAACTTCGAAGGTTCATGAATGAAGTCGGCATGGAACTGACAAGCCCTACACTTCTTTGCATATTCAACAACATCTGCTATCATCGTGGGCCAATAATAATCCATTCGTTTGAGGCAATCTTGTAATTTGGGGCCTGGTTGATGTGCACCACAAATTCCGTCGTGAGCCTCACGGAGTGCATGTTTGACTTCTATGTCTGATAAATATCGTAATAGTAGCCCGTCGTAAGAGCGTCGGTACAACATTTTGGTAGCTGTATCATAGTAAAATCTGAGGGATCACCTTTGGACAGACACTACTTCCTTTGGGTCCTCAACGAAGATTCCATAGACGGCGTAGTCTATGAAAGGAAATCTCCAGTCTTTAACGTCGACGTTTGTTTCTGTTGCGTAACTGTGATGAATATACAACGCATCTTTCACACAGAATAGCTCTCGACCAGACACTGTGATCGAATGCTGAGTATTGGTAGGGACGGTCAAGGAAGCAGTAAGACCGGCTAAAGGATCTGCTTTTATATTCTGTAATCGAGGAACGTGCTCGATGAAGAATCCCGCGAAGGTAGAAGCCAATTCGATTATCACTTTGTGATATGGTATGAGATCTTCGTGACGAAGTTCATAATCCCCTCGGACCTGACTAACTATTAGCTTAAAATTGCCGTAAGCTTCTAGATAGTCAACTCCAAGTTGTTTTGCTAGTTGAAGGACAATCAGTAGGGCATTATATTTGGCCATGTTGTTAGTGCAAGGTTCCACGAGAGAATAAGCACGATGTATAACCATATGGTCGGGTGACACAAGCACGATGCCTACTCTAGCCATGATATTTTCTTTAGGTCATGTTCTTGATGCACTATCAAAGAACATTCACCAAATGGGGATTTCCTCAGTTGTGGTGTTAGACTCCACTACTTCATCCGGGATTTCATTGTAGAGTTTGGAAGATTCTGGCACCGGATGAGCTGCTAAGAAATTAGCTAATGCTTGGCCTTTTACTGCCTTCTGAAGGACGAACAACATATCATATGGAGTCAACAGCATTGCCCATGTAGCTAAATGGGAATTAAGAGAACCCGGTTTAGTGATGAGTATTCTAAGAGGATTGACTTTAGATATGATGTGGATAGTCTGCCCAGACACATAGTGACGTGTCTTCTGGATAGCAAATACTAGTGCAAGATATTCCTTTTCCACAGGTGTGCATCTGTGCTCGGCACCCACCATCGTGCTGCTGAGGTAGTAGATTGTCTGTTTATGGTCGCCTTCATTCTTCTGAGCTAATAGGGCACCAAGGGAATGATCCATAGCGTGGACATATAACAAGAAAATCTTTCCCATTATTAGAGCCACCAACACTGGGGGGCTTGTGAGATACTTCTTGATGTCGGCAAATGTGCGTTGACATTGTTCAGTCCAAACGAAAGATACCCTTTTCTTCATGAGCTGAGTAAACGGTTGACACCTTTCAGAAATATTTAAAATGAATCGTCTGATGTAGGCTAGCCTTCCTTGAAGTCTGCATAGCTCTTTGAGGTTTCTTAGGAGATGCATATCGAAGATAGCTTTCACTTTCTCTGGGTCAAGATGTATACCCTTTGAAGTGATAACAAAACCAAGGAACTTGCCGCTGGACACTCCCAGAAAAGACTTGGTTGGATTCATCTTGAGTTGGTGTGCACACATTAGTTCGAATACCGTTCTCAAATATTGGAGGTGGTTGCCCTTGAGACGACTTTTAACTGTGATATCGTCTACGTAGCATTCCACTATTTTGCACAAATAATCGTAAAAAATTGTGTTCATAGCTCGCTGGTATGTCGCCCTTGCATTTTTCAATCCGAAGGGCATCACCGTATAGCAGTATACCCCCAACAGTGTTGGAAAAGATATGTGTATCTCATCGTCGGGGAAAATCTTGATCTGGTTGTAGCCTGAGAACCCATCCAAGAAGGACATCCGCTCGAAGCCGCAAGTATTGTCGATCATTACGTCGGTGATCGGTAGAGGGAACTCATCTTTCGGGCATGCAGAGTTCAAATCACGATAATCGATACAGATTCAAACTTTACCATTCTTTTTTATGATGGGAACAATGTTAGCGACCCAGTCAGGGTGTTCTTCGTGAATGAATTTGCTTGAAATACGCTTCTTGACTTCACTCTCGATGGCCTCCAAGATACCTGGTCAGAACCGTCGATGCTGCTACTTCACTGGCTTAGCTTTGGATGAGATATTTAGGCGGTGCATAGCAACTTTAGAGTCCAAGCCTGGCATGTCTTTATAGCTCCATGCAAAGACGTCAATGTATTCTCTTATAAGCTGTATAAGAGATTGTCGTTCTTCGCCAGACAGACTTTTGCTGATGAAGATTGGTTTAAGAGATGATTCATCTCCGAAATTAACTTGGACGACTTCGTCTTCAGTAGGTGGTTCACGTTGTTCAAAACGTAACTCCTACCTAGTATCCATCTTTTGAGCCTATTGTTCAAGCTCGATTGATTGGACATCATCTGTAATTTGGTCAACTGATACCATGTTGACGGACAAAGTTGCTTTGAATATATCTCCAACGCTGGAGTCTGAATCCCAAAGGCAGGAATCATAAGAATGAGAACAATGATCCATTTTGATGTTTGATCCTTCAGGAGTTGTTGGAGGAGTAACGTAACCCAAACCAATACCATTTTGTTGATAATAGTTCTCGGGTTTGCCGGGAGGAGTAAAGTGACGTATTGGCAATCATCGTCCTTGATCGTAGTTTAGTTCCTGGTCGCTTTTTATATCATATCCTATGTTCTGGATGATATTCTTGGCCTGCCAACTATATCGGTAAAGTTGTATTTTTCCAGAATCATAGTCAGCTTCAGTGTTGTGGTTGGAAGAAGTAGAGTCCAAAATGAACTTTCTTTCGCCAATTATTCGACCGAAGATAATCAATTCTTTACCCTTCTTTCTAGCTGGAATGATGAAGTAGTGGATATCTTCTGGCCAGCCTTTTTCCCGTAGACGAGGCATCGTGACCGGCATGTAGAGGTGTAGTCATATGCCATGCTCTAGGGCGTATATCGTATCTATGTACTGGTTTACAGATTGGTAGACATCGGAGTAATTCAAAGATAAATCTTTACTTGGAAAATATACAAGTTCTTCTTCAGGGATAACATCATCCACTAAAGGTATATTATTTTGAGTATTGATATACTCATTGAGGGGATCATTGTCTGGAACAAGAGCCACAGACTTGGCCAAGTTTACCACATAGGGTAACTAGTCAGGATTTGGAGGATGGACTTCAGCAGGTTCTACCCGAGTTGTTTTACGGAGAGTGATGGTGAATGGTTTGACCTTATTAGGATTCTTTTTTGGACCCAGATTGTGAGAGACTTTGGAGTACTTTTTGGAGTGGTACGTCCTTTGACTCGGATAACCAGAAGACCATCACTGGCGGATGAACTCACTTCAGCTTCATTGTCAACTTCGTTGTTGTCATCCTTGGAGAGTTGAGATTGGTAAAGTATCGAATCTCTATAGTAGGCTTCAATACCTTTAAAGGATCAATATCGACAACTTCGTCTTCACGATGCCATCGTTGTTGAGGTACTTGAAGCACTGTGAAGGATAGAAGGAACGGTCATGTTCTCGTGTATCCACGAACGTCCTAACAAGACATTGTAGGACACATTATTGTCAATGACATAGCAAGAAACCTCTGTTCGGAGATCACCAATCTGGCACTTGAGACAGATCTTGTCCAGCGGGTGGCTTCTTCCTGCATTGAAAGCCATGATAGTTGTATTGGTTGCAGACAGCTTGGGCAGAGGGATTCCTAGAATTTGGAGTAAACTTCTAGAAATGATGCTGAGGGAGGAACCTAGATCGATATAAACCCGATCCACCTTAATCACACCAATATATCCTGTATAGTACAGAGGTCTATCATGACGATTGTTCTTGAGTAGCATGTCCTCTTGTGAAAAGGTGATGTTGGGCACCACTTCTATAGTGCTATGACAGTGAGGACAGGAGATGGGATCTTAAGCGGGGGCTTTGACTTCAGCGAGATAAGAGTTGGCATGTAGTAATGTCTCACTTAAGGCTTTCTGCGTCTCTTGGAGAGTCGCAATAGATCGAACAAAGATAACCTGGCAGGTGTATTGGGCAGTTGTGCCAGTATGTCAAAGTTGTAAGGCTGATCCTATCCTTCGAAAGTTGGTGCCTTCAAAGACTTGTCAAATCGTGTCTTCTTCTGCTTAGCTTTGTCGGTAGTTGAGGACTTAGATAGACCAGCTTCTGAACTTGTGGGGGGCAGCAGGAGCTGGAGAAGGTACTGCATCTTCTTGTTCGGGTTCATAAGTCTGTAGGTAGGTTTTCCTGGATCGCGTCTCGCTAGATAAAACTTCGTAAATAGGGGAAGACACCATATGGAATGATTTGTATTTCTTGCCCCTCTTTGCTTTGGAAGACACCACCCCCTGCGTCATTTCTTGCACCAGGTCTGGATGGACCCACATGATCTCACCATGTTTTGTCGTAAGTGGCACCAACGTTGAGTTGCAAGCTGGTGGCAGGTTAATGACTTCCATTATTGCCTTGTGGATTGGGACTATGCCGTCGAAGACTTCTGTGGGAAGAAAGTCACCAAATTGAAGAGATATCATATTAGAAGATACGACCTTGTTGTCACTACCACTTTTCTAGCTTGGGGATATTTTGGTCATTTTTCAAATTTTGGGAATTTTTGGAACTATTATGTATTATTATGATTTATTAGAATTAATATGATTTTTGGTGATTTTTGGTGATTTTTAGGATAATTGATTTTGGGCCTATAGTTGACTTTGACTTGTGTTGACTAGAAGACTAACCTAGTGACTAATCTAGGTTATGGCCACTTATTTAGGTTAAGTAACCTTGGTTTGACCTAATTTAATGAGGTATAAGTCATTGGAACTAGTTAGGAGTGATTTGGAGTTGTTTAGGCTAATATGGCTTATGACTTCATAAGTCATGATTAATGACTTAGGCTTAATAGCCCATAGGCCCACACCATGAACCAACCCTAAACCTAATCAGCCCATGGCAGCCACTATTGACCTATCCCATCCTATTTAATGCCTCCCAAAGTTAGGGCTAGCCTCCCTTAGGTTTCTTGCCAAGTTTTAGAAGAGGTATTTCTCCATCTTCCATAAATCCTAGTAAATCCATTTTATCTCCTTTTTAATCCAAACAAATTGCATTGAGTCCTATTTTTTCTCTACTTTCTATTGGCATCAAGTGTTCTCAGATTTGGGGAGCTTTGGAGGAGTTTCACCATTGTGAAAAATATCACTCATTGAGCTTTTTTGAGGGTTTTGATACTTTGAGGTAACTTCCTATTTCCACCATAGAATCCTGAAATTTTTGCATCATTAGGGAGCCCTAGACCTAACCTAACAGTAGGAATAGGAAACCCTAAGTTTTTGTGTCATTTCGTGTCCTAATAGGACACGTATCAGTGTCCTGTTCTTAGTGTTTGTGGAAATGCCACAGTGGGACTTTTTGTATTGTTTTCAAAATGTTTTTGAATGTAAATTTGCTATTCAGTGTCGCTTACTCATTTCCATTGCTCTGAGTTTGAATCGAGTCTGTGTCCAGTCGATTGGACACGCGTGCACACGCTCTCTCGTGCGCGCGCGCACAGCCACAGTAATCTCCTGCATCTCGGGGTCTCCACAGGGCACGACACGAATTGCCTTGACACAAAACTTTGAGGGAACATTGGGGCACCTCCTGACATCACGTTCCCCAAGTTTTGTGGGACTTCGTGCACTGGTTGATGAGAAATCGACCGTGCACGGGCTTTTTCCTGAGATGTGCGCACTGTGTAAACACGTACTGATATGGCTTCGATTAGCTGGACACGACACAAACTGACACGATTCAGGCACTTAGACACGAGCACCTATACCTAGTCTAGTTGGGGACACGAGCACGAGGCCCGAAGTGCTCTGTGTCGGGTGCACGACATGCGTGCACACCCGCACGATGCTGTCCAAAACACTGTGTCCAGATTTCACTGTTTTGGGTTTTTGATTGAATGGACACGTTTGTGTCCACTTTTGTGGACACAAACACATCACGTAGCATGTACACTTTATAATTTAACTTTACCAACCATTAAATTATCATTTTAGTTTAATTTTGTAGATCAAATCTCGATTACCCCATGTATCCTGAAACTGTGCATCAAATTACTATTTCCTAATTTTTTCCAGATTTCTGAAATGGTTTTTAGCATCGATTTGAACCTATCTAATGCAGTTAATTACATGATATTAAAGCTCTAATATGTTCACCTATGTGTTTACTAATGATATGCCAAATTGGGGACTGTTTGGATGTGATTTGGGGTTCAAAATCTGAGATTGAAATGAGGACTTAAAACTGGAAAAATTGTGGACTGTTTAAACTGATTTTTGGGTTATTTGTGAACTGTGGTTGATTCCAGTGAAGTATAAACCAGAGATTGACTTGCCTGGACTGTTTCACAGTTTTTAGAAGTTCAATTTTTATTACATGTATATAGTGCACTAATTTCCTTTTGTTTTCACACTGTTTTCATGCACCTATCACACCACACACACATATTCCTCTCTCAAGTCACACACATGTCTATGCCTCACTTCCCTCACTATTTCACACATGTATTACTTTACACACACACATTTGCCCCTCTCACCCTCACACACTTTTCACCTTCACATCACTCTACACACACACACATTCACTTGGACACTTACACTAGTGTCCCCTCTCTATACACATGTGTATATATGTAGGTGGACACATAAGTTGTATGGTATACTCATTAGCCTATAGGTTGTATTCTAAGTTATTTCTATATTACATATATGTATATACATATTTTCTCTTGTAGATGTGTGATTATATATATATATATATATATATATATATATATATATATATATATATATATATATATATATATATATATATATATATATATATATATATATGATATATGTAGGCATATGGATATACTAGCCTATATGTATATAGGGATATTCATATACTTTCATATGTGATAATGGTATAGGTACATATGTGCTATTAGCCTATGGTGTGTCTATTAGACTAGTGGGCCTAGAATTGACTTGTGTAGTCTAGTTAGACTTAGAAATGGCTTGTTAGACCTAGATTAGACTAGTTAGACTAGTTGACTTAGGTTTGACTTGGTTGACCTAGTTTGACTTCTAGGGTTGACCAGAGTTGACCAGAGTTGACCAAGAGTTGACTTTGGTCTAGATTGACCTAGATTCATGTAGTATTCATCGTAGTGCATTTTATTACTATTCTGGACTTGTTGTGACTTGTGCTGTTCTAATAGGAGCCAGACACCACTCCTTGGACAGTACTTTCAGTTGGACACTCAGATACCAGACGAGTACATTCTCTGATCATTTTATATCATGTTTAGGATTATATTTCCTGCTTTAGACTATCTTACTTGATGCTGACACGTTGGTAACACGGATTGGTACTATATGGATCCCTTCAAGATGTTATCCCTCTCGGGAGCATCAGATACTTTTGTCATGTGTGTTTCACTTACATCACGTATCATATGCTTCTATCATCATGAATCTTCGGGAATCAGCTAGTGACTCATGTACCCTCATGATCACCGAGCTTTCAAATCAATTCATGAATCACCCTTTATGGGCAACGTAGTATAGTCATGAATCTTAACGTAACTTGAATGGATCCTTGTGTATTGATTGGGGTACGGGGGAGTATGAATGGTCATGTGAATAAATATCCAAAGTAGTGTAGTCATGAATCACTCTTAGTGTTGTCATGAATCAGTCCTAAGCCATTCACATGTTCATCTGTACTCTAAATCACTAGCACTGTCTCTCTTTATATATATCATAGATATTTACTTACAGTCTCTTTTACATTGCTATTTCTTCAGATCCTGTATTTTATTCTCTAGCATGATTTCATTTCCTTTCCTGTTATGACTTGTTGAGATGTATTGTGCTCGCTCTGTCCTGACTGGACCTGTTGAAATATTACAGAGGATGAGGACGAGGCTGGCTGCCCTACTTATTATGGGGCTACTCTAGATGATAGTACAGACTTGGACCAGCAGCAGGAGCCACTAGCTGTGGATGACACACCCTTAGACTAGGATGCTTTCATTTTAGTATTTCATGGATGATTGTACTTATTGATACTTGGGATCTGGATTTGTATTATCTTAGACACTTAGACTTTCTGATGTACTTGGGATTTCTTTCACTTCAGCAGTTTTATTTAATCTATCAGCTATGTTATCATCTGTTTTTCCTTGAGTTTTATTCATATCGTGCTTCTTCTTCCTTTTAGTTGTGATTGAGTCTACTTTTATTATGTCACCCCCATTCGGGGAGTATAAACTGTTTAAATTTATATTGTTAGATATTGTGACCTAGGACAGCGTTCTATCGCCGACACTGCGGCGTAGGCTGGACGTACCCACGTCTCGTGCCCTTACTCTATGGTGCGGGTCGTGACACGTTTTTAGTGGTGGCCCATGCAGGTCTAGATTAGAAGTGTAGTGGTGTTCGAATTAGAATATCACTGCAGCCTGCGGTAGAATTAGAAAAATTTTGAAGGTACTCGATCACATTAGGAAAAAAATTTATTGCCATCTAAATCCTTATTTTCAGCTGATCCTTTTGAATTTTAATTGTCGCCTTTGTTATATCGCTTCTTTCTCAGAAATTGATACTCTTGTTTGTCTATCTTCAGGATGGTAGAGACTCGTTCGCAGCGTACCATTCATGAGGATGCTATGGAGGGGACTGCTACCTCCCAGCCAGTACAGCAGGGCCAGGGGACTGCAGCTCCTGCCACCTTTGCTCGTATTGAGGCCCCGGCAGCAGCAGCGGGGGTATGCTTCCACCGAAGGGAGGCAGGACCCAGTTCTCCCAGAGGATCCTTACCAGCAGCCACCTCCAGGGACAGTGGATGCAGTGCAGCTGTTATCCTTCTTCAGGCAGTACATGGAGGTCACAGACCCAGCAGCAGAGGCAGACGGCAGAGCTCACTCGAGGTATTGAGCTGGCAGTGACAGCAGTGGAGAGAGTCGTGGCTCAGCCAGCAGCAGTCCAACAGCCGCACCAGCCACAGGAGAAGGACATCCAGGACTTCCAGAAGATGCACCCGAGAGACTTCCGAGGGACAGGGGATCCTGTATGCCGATGAGTGGATCGAGCATATGGAGGAGATCTTCAGGCTGGCTGAGATTCGACGAGGCTCCAGATAGAGGCAGCGGCCAGTATGATACAGGATGGCACGTACCTGGTACCAGACCGACCCAGAGTCGACACAGCAGGACAGACTGGGCAGCATTCAAGAAGCTGTTCAAGGAGAAGTTCTTTCCAGACGCAGCACTGGGAGCCTCGAGACCCAGTTCGAGGCCCTAGTCCAGGGGAGCCAGTCCGTGGAGGAGTACGCAGGAGAGTTCTGCCGCCTGAGCAGATTTATGGAGGACTTATCCGAGACGACGAAGGCCCGGAGGTTCCGAAAGGGCTTGGTTAAGGAGGTCAAGTCCTACACCAAGAACGCCCGCAGTGCTAATTTAAGGAGATCTGGTGGACGCACTAGCTGCAGAGGATGATCTTGAGCTTAGGCTCAAGAGGGGGCAAGACTCCCAGGGAGCAGCAGTAGCGGAGGACCGGCCAAGAGGCTACACTTTCAGCAGCAGCAGCACCAGCAGCAGAGGTTCCAGCCGCAGCAATTTCAGCAGCCGAGGCATCAGCCAGCAGCATCAGCAGCAGAGGGTGCAGCAGCAGGCACCGAGGCAGCAGGCACCCCCTGTACTTATTGCGAAGCCAGGGCACGGGTGGACGAGTGCAGGAAGAGGTTGGGTAGATGCCTTCTTTGCGAGCAGCGAACCATCAGATGAGGGACTGCGCTCAGTATACTGGCAGGATAGCACAGGGAGCAGACTGGAGCCAAGGCTCCAGGGGACCACAGAATGGACCGTTGCGACTCAGCAGAGCGGTTTGTGCAGCACCACAGCAGGCCAGGGGAGGCCAGCAGGGGCAAGCTTTCGCCATGGTAGCTGAGGATGCAGAGGTGATAGGAGAGCTTATCGCAGGTTCGGTTCTTCTCGACTCCAGTCCAGCTTTTGCATTATTCGATTCCGGTGCTTCGTATAGCTTCATATCTGTATCTTTTGCGATTAGACACGGTATCATAGCTGAATCGTTGCCTAGGACTTACAAGATCACGACTGGGGGTGGCATTATCCTCGTACGTGATGTTTGTAAGGGTCGAGAATAGTTTTGGGAGGCCGTGAGTTAGAGGTGAGCCTGCTCGTAATGCCATTGCCGAACTACGATATAGTACTAGGCATGGATTAGTTGAGCAGGCACCACGCCGCATTGATTGCAGAGGGGGTAGAGTTCTTTCAGAGCCGGGAGAGCCAGAGTTCGAGTACTCCAGACGTCAGGCAGAGCAGAGCAGTGGAGTCTTATGGAGTCTTGGTCGAGGAGCAGCGATTCCACACCCCTTGATAGAGAGTATATGGATGTTTTCCCGGAGGAGTTGCCGGGATTGCCACCAGACAGAGACATAGAGTTCTCGATAGACTTGGTTCCAGGAGCGAAACCCATCTCTCAGCATGTCTATCGGTGAACAACACGAGTGGAGCTGAACAAGCAAGTGGTGAGCTGCAGGACAAGGGCTTCATCCGCTCGAGTTGTCACCATGGGGTGCACCAGTGTTGTTTGTGCCGAAGAAGGATGGGTCAGTACGGATGTGTATTGACTATAGGGCACTCAACAACCTCACGATCAAGAACAAATACCCACTGCCGGATCGACGATCTTTTTGACCAGTTGAGCGGAGCTAGGGTATTTTCCAAGATTGATCTGAGGTCGGATATCACCAGGTGAAGGTGAAGGGGGATGATATTCCCAAGACCGCTTTCAGGATACGGTACGGACAGTTTGAGTTTTTGGTTATGCCGTTTGGGCTAACCAATGCACCAGCAGTATTTATGAACCTTATGACAAGGTGTTCCACCAGTATCTGGATCAGTTTGTGGTGGTGTTATTGAGACATCTTGTATATTCCAAGACTGAGGAGGAGCACGAGGAGCATTGGATAGTGCTGGAGATTCTCAGAAGGAGCAGCTTTATAGAAACTCTCCAAGTTGAGTTTTCTTAGACCGGGTGGACTTCTTGGGGCACGTTGTGACTGGAGATGGTATCTCAGTTGACCCCAAGAAGATTGTAGCAGTCGAGGCATGGGCAGCGCCGACTTCAGTTGCAGAGATCAGGAGTTTCCTGGGCTGGCAGGATATTATCGAGATTTGTGCAGGATTTCTCCCGGGTTGCAGAGCCATTGACACGGTTGACCGGAAAGATGCTGAGTATGTTTGGTCAGAGGAGTGTCAGCAGCTTTTGATGAGTTGAAGAAGCGGCTTACGACAGCTCCGATTCTGACATTGCCTTCAGGATCAGGTGGTTTTACTATTTATAGTGACGCTTCAGGGAAGGGGCTGGTTGCGTCTTGCAGCAGCATGGAAAGTGATTGCCTATGCTTCCAGGCAATTACGTCCCCATGAGAAGAACTACCCTACCCATGACCTGGAGCTGGCGGCGGTGATTTTTGCTCTGAAGTTGTGGAAGCATTATCTGTATGGGGAGAGGGTGGAGATCTTCACAGATCACAAGAGCTTAAAGTATGTGTTCACTCAGAAGGAGTTGAACATGAGGCAGCGTAGGTGGCTAGAGTTGATGAAGGACTTTGACATCCTACTTCAGTACCACCCAGGAAGGCCAACGTGGTTGCCGATGCCTTGAGTAGGTATCCGACAGCCATGTGTTTGACCATGGATCGGCATTTGCTTGCAGACTTGGAGAGCCTTGGGATTGAGGTGATCGTGCCCGGGGTACAGATGCAGTTATGGGGGATGCAGATTCAGTCGGACTTGGTGGAGAGGATCAAGTCGTCACAGTTTGAGGACGTTGCTCTGCGGTGTCTCCGAGAGCAGGTTCGAGCAGGATTGCTGGAGGGCGAGTTTTCTCTTGCAGATGATGGTGCCTTGAGGCACGGTTCCAGATTATGCGTGCCCAGCGGAGAGCTCAGGGAGCAGGTTATGCAGGAGGCCCACAGATCTCAGTACTCCATACACCCGGGTGCCAACAAGATGTACCGAGATCTGAGGGAGCATGTTTGGTGGTCCGGGATGAAGCGGGAGGTGGCTCGCTTCGTAGCGAGGTGCTTGATCTGTCAGCAGGTCAAGGCGGAGAGGCAGAGGCCCGGTGGATTATTGCAGCCGCTGCCCATTCCCGAGTGGAAATGGGAGCATATCACTATGGACTTCGTATCAGGATTATCGTGTACACCAGGAGAAAAAGACGCGATTTGGGTCATCGTTGACAGATTGACCAAATCGGCCCACTTCTTGCCATTCAAGGTGGATACGTCCACAGAGAGGCTTGCGGAGATGTATATGCGGCAGATAGTCAGGATTCACGAAGTTTCGGTCAGCATCGTCTCAGATCGGGATAGCCGCTTCACTTCCCATTTATGGAGGAGTCTGCAGACTAGCTTGGGCACTCAGCTTAAGTTTAGTACCGCATACCACCCCCAGACGGACGGACAGTCGGAGAGGACTATTCAGACTCTTGAGGATATGCTACGGACGTGCATCATCGACTTTGGAGGCTCCTGGGAGGATTATCTTCATTTGGTGGAGTTTGTCTACAATAATAGTTTCCAGGCCAGCATTGAGATGTCACCTTTGGAGGCTCTGTACGGGCGTAGGTCCCGTACACCCTTATCTTGGGATGATGTTGGTGAGCGAGCTTTACTGGGGCCAGAGATGGTTGTTGATGCAGCCGAGAAGGTGAAGCTCATCAGGGACAGACTTTGCGTGGCGCAGGACAGACATCGGCACTGGGCCGATAGCCACCGGAGACCCTTGGAGTTTGAGGTACAGATTAGATTAGGATTAGATTTAGGTTTTGTTGTGATTTTGATCATGTTGTTTTTTTTTATAATTAATTGAGACCTTGCTTGTGATTAGGTCGGAGACCAGGTTTTCTTTAGGATATCTCCGACTCGTGGTACGATACGTTTTGGTGGAGGCGGAAAGCTTAGCCCGCGCTTCATCGGCCCTTTCGTTATCAGCGGGAGAGTCGGTGACGTTGCATACAGGCTAGACTTGCCGCCTGTACTAGTGGGGGTCCACAACGTATTTCATGTATCACAGTTGAGACGGTACGTGGCTGACCCTAGCCATGTGCTCGATCATTCGGAGATTGAGGTTGGACCTACTCTCAGTTATCCAGAGCAGCCTTTGGAGATTCTGGATCGCCGGGAGAAGGTTCTGAGGAACCAGGTGATACCCTTGGTACGCGTCGCATAGAGGCATCATTCTCCAGGAGAGTCGACCTGGGAGCGAGAGGATGAAATGTGCGAGTGGTACCCCTATCTTTTTGGACCTTGAGGTATACTTTTCTATCCTTCTCAGCAGTTTAGTTTCGCCTTTAATTTCGAGGACAAAATTATTTTAAGGAGGGTAGATTTGTCACTACCACTTTTCTAGCTTAGGGGTATTTTGGTCATTTTTCAAATTTTGGTCATTTTTGGAATTATTATGTATTATTATGATTTATTAGAATTAATATGATTTTTGGTGATTTTTGGTGATTTTTAGGATAATTGATTTTGGGCCTATAGTTGACTTTGACTTGTGTTGACTAAAAGACAAACCTAGTGACTAATCTAGGTTATGGCCACTTAGTTAGGTTAAGTAACCTTGGTTTGACCTAATTTAATGAGGTATAAGTCATTGGAACTAGTTAGGAGTGATTTGGAGTTGTTTAGGCTAATATGGCTTATGACTTCATAAGTCATGATTAACGACTTAGGCTTAATAGCCCATAGGCCCACACCATGAACCAACCCTAACCCTAATCAGCCCATGGCAGCCACTATTGACCTATCCCATCCTATTTAATGCCTCCCAAAGTTAGGGCTAGCCTCCCTTAGGTTTTCTTACCAAGTTTTAGAAGAGGTATTTCTCCATCTTCCATAAATCCTAGTAAATCCATTTTATCTCCTTTTTAATCCAACAAATTGCATTGAGTCCTAATTTTCCTCTACTTACTGTTGGCATCAAGTGTTCTCAGATTTTGGGAGCTTTGGAGGAGTTTCACCATTGTGAAGAACATCACTCATTGAGCTTTTTTGAGGGTTTTGACACTTTGAGGTAACTTCCTATTTCCACCATAGAATCCTGAAATTTTTGCATCATTAGGGAGTCCTAGACCTAACCTAACAGTAGGAATAGGAAACCCTAAGTTTTTGTGTCGTTTTGTGTCCTAACAGGACACGTATCAGTGTGCTGTTCTTAGTGTTTGTGGAAATGCCACAGTGGGACTTTTTGTATTATTTTCGAAATGTTTTTGAATGTAAATTTGCTATTCAGTGTCGCTTACTCATTTCCATTCCTCTGAGCTTGAATCGAGTCTGTGTCGAGTCGATTGGACACGCGTGCACACGCTCTCGCGCGCGTGCGCGCGCACAGCCACAGTAATCCCCTTCATCTCGGGGTCTCCACAGGGCACGACACGAATTGCCTTGACATGAAACTTTGAGAGAACGTTGGGGCACCTCCTGACATCACGTTCCCTAAGTTTTGTGGGACTTCGTGCACTGGTTGATGAGAAATCGACCGTGCACGGGTTTTTCCCTGAGATGTGCGCACTGTGTAAACACGTACTGATACGGCTTCGATTAGCTGGACACGACACAAACTGACATGATTCAGGCACTTAGACACGAGCACCTATACCTAGTCTAGTTGGGGACACGAGTACGAGGCCCGAAGTGCTCTGTGTCGGGTGCACGACACGCGTGCACACCCACACGATGCTGTCCAAAACACTGTGTCCAGATTTCACTGTTTGGGGTTTTTGATTGAATGGACACGTTTGTGTCCACTTTTGTGGACACAAACACACGTAGCATGTACACTTTATAATTTAACTTTACCAACCATTAAATTATCATTTTAGTTTAATTTTGTAGATCAAATCTCGATTACCCCATGTATCCTGAAACTGTGTATCAAATCACTATTCCCTATTTTTCCAGATTTTTGAAATAGTTTTTAGCATCGATTTGAACCTATCTAATGTAGTTAATTACATGATATTAAAGCTCTAATATGTTCACCTATGCGTTTACTAATGATATGCCAAATTGGGGACTGTTTGGATGTGATTTGGGGTTCAAAATCTGAGATTGAAATGAGGACTTAAAACTGGAAAAATTGTGGACTGTTTAAACTGATTTTTGGGTTATTTGTGAACTGTGCTTGATTCCAGTGAAGTATGAACCTGAGATTGACTTGTCTGGTCTGTTTCACAGTTTTTAGAAGTTCATTTTTCATTACATGTATATAGTGCACTAATTTCCTTTTGTTTTCACACTGTTTTCATGCACCTATCATACCACACACACATGTTCCTCTCTCAAGTCACACACATGTCTATGCCTCACTTCCCTCACTGTTTCACACATGTATCACTTTACACACACACATTTGCCCCTCTCACCCTCACACACTTTTCACCTTTACATCACTCTACACACACACATTCACTTGGACACTTACACTAGTGTCCCCTCTCTATACACATGTGTATATGTATGTAGGTGGACACATAAGTTGTATGGTATACTCATTAGCCTATAGGTTGTATTCAAAGTTATTTCTATATTACATATATGTATATATATTTTCTCTTGTAGATGTGTGATTATATATATATGATATATGTAGGCATATGGATATACTAGCCTATATGTATATAGGGATATTCATATACTTTCATATGTGATAATGGTATAGGTACATATGTGCTATTGGCCTATGGTGTGTCTATTAGACTAGTGGGCCTAGAATTGACTTGTGTAGTCTAGTTAGACTTAGAAATGGCTTGTTAGACCTAGATTAGACTAGTTAGACTGGTTGACTTAGGTTTGACTTGGTTGACCTAGTTTGACTTCTAGGGTTGACCAGAGTTGACCAGAGTTGACCAAGAGTTGACTTTGGTCTAGATTGACCTAGATTCATGTAGTATTCATCGTAGTGCATCTTATTACTATTCTGGACTTGTTGTGACTTGTGCTGTTCTAATAGGAGCCAGACACCACTCATTGGACAGTACATTTTAGTTGGACACTCAGATACCAGGCGAGTACATTCTCTGATCATTTCATATCATGTTTAGGATTATATTTCCTGCTTTAGACTATCTTACTTGATGCTGACACGTTGGTAACACAGATTGGTACTATATGGATCCCTTCATGAGATGTTATCCCTCTCGGGAGTATCAGATACTTTTGTCATGTGTGTTTCACTTACATCACGTATCATATGCTTCTATCATCATGAATCTTCGGGAATCAGCTAGTGACTCATGTACCATCATGATCATCGAGCCTTCACGAATCAATTCATGAATCATCCTTTATGGGCAACGTAGTGTAGTCATGAATTTTAACGTAACTTGAATGGATCTTTGTGTATTGATTGGGGTACGGGAGGAGTATGAATGGTCATGTGAATAAATATCCAAAGTAGTGTAGTCATGAATCACTCTTAGTGTAGTCATGAATCAGTCCTAAGCCATTCACATGTTCATCTGTACTCTAAATCACTAGCACTGTCTTTCTTTATATATATCATAGATATTTACTTACAGTCTCTCTTTTACATTATGATATTTTTTCATATTCTGTATTTTATTCTCTAGCATGATTATATTTCCTTTCCTGTTATGACTTGTTGAGATGTATTGTGCTCGCTCTGTCCTGACTGGACCTGTTGAAATATTACAGAGGATGAGGACGAGGCTGGCTGCCCTACTTATTATGGGGCTACTCTAGATGATAGTACAGACTTGGACCAGCAGCAGGAGCCACTAGCTGTGGATGACACACCCTTAGACTAGGATGCTTTCATTTCAGTATTTCATGGATGATTGTACTTATTGATACTTGGGATCTGGATTTGTATTATCTTAGACACTTAGACTTTCTGATGTACTTGGGATTTCCTTTCACTTCAGTAGTTTCATTTATCTATCTATCAGCTATGTTATCATCTATTTTTCCTTGAGTTTTATATCATATCGTGCTTCTTCTTCCTTAGTTGTGATTGAGTCTACTTTTATTATGTCACCCCCATTCGGGGAGTATAAACTGTTTAAGATTTATATTGTTAGATATTATGACCTAGGACAGCGTTCTACCGCTGACACTGTGGCGTAGGCTGGACGTACCCACGTCTCGTGCCCTTACTCTAGGGTGCGGGTCGTGACACTTGTCTTCAGCTTCGAGATTGATCACTTGGCTGTCGATAAGCAGTTGTATCTTCTTCTTCAGGACAATGCAATCCTCGGTAGAGTGGTGCACGTACTGATGATAAAGACAGTACATGGGATCGTTGAGTTGGTTCGCCTTTGCAGGACATCGTGGTGGAGGCAATGTCAGTTTATTACCCTTCATCAATGTGTGAAAAATGATAATAACATCATCTTCATCAAAGAAAAAAGTCTTCTTGGGTTTGTCAGGAGTGCCCTGAGAACTGGAAGCTCCCTTGGAGGTGTCGACTTTCAAGACTTCCTTCCCTTTACCCCCACGGACATGGATAGTTTAGGGGTGCTTGCTTTTGTCTTCAGATTTGGGTGTCTTCAACCCCAGTAATTCTATATTAGGGACGTCATTTTCAGCAGCATCAGCACCCCCAATGAAAGCGGGCCATGTATCATACTTATGTATACCCAGACAGAACTTCACTGTAGGAAGGAAGTATGTCAACAAGTATCCATAAGCTCTAAGTTTGGTATACCGAAGGGCATCTTCAATGCTAGTCACCTGAAGCGTTCAATGAAATCAATGACAGGCTCTGTCCACCTTTGCTTGGTCTCGATGAGGGTGGACATACTAACATGCATGCCACTCTCATAAAACCTATTAAGGAATAACCTCTCCAAGTCTTTAAAGGAATTAATACAACCGTCAGGCAGACTGCAGAACCATTCAAAAGCTACCCCCTGCAAGGTGCTAAAAATAGCTTTGACAAGAACGGATCGTCCCTTGGTAAGTGTAGAGTCTGCATGTTGAAGTATGTCATGTGTTGGCGAGGAAAAGTCATCCCGTCAAATGAATTTAGCGTCAGTGGCTTGTAGTTAGGAGGGCAAGTAGCATTCTCCCATTCAGGAGGATAAGGTTGAGATATCTCCATCTTCTGAAGCTCATCTTTTTGTGAGATGGTATAGAGACGGGCAACATGAGAATTAACTATATCCTGCTGATTGAGCATATGTTGAGAAACAGCTATTGTACGGTTGTCAGGCATCGTTGGCGAAGGACCACCCCCACCATTGACGAGATATGGAGGAGGCGCAACGGAATGATACTCCTTTTGTAGCGAAGGAGGGTTGTTGCTATGAGCTGGACTAGCACGTGCTGAGATGTTCGGTTGAGGCGGAGGAATAGCCCTAGCAATTTGGACTGCCATGATACTGGTAAGCATATTAGTGATCTTGGCAAATGCCATTTCAAGACTCTCTAGCCGCTTGTTGGTCTGATCACTGGCTTATTCGGGTCTCTCTCTATCCGCCATGTACGTAGATAACATGCGAGGATGAATAAAGGAGACAGTACAACTGGTGCTGATACTGTTTGTCTCTGAATTGAAAAGACCCTCGTCTTTAGGCAGGGGAGGTAGATAGTCACCGTCGGACTCGAAAAGATCATCGCCATCTGCAAGGCTACCCCCGGTGTGAAGGTTGTCTGCTTCAGATTCTGAAGGAATACTACCCCAGCTGAAGGATCATCACCCCCAGCTTGGGAGTCCTCGTCATCTATACAGAATCTCGTCCTTAACCGAGTACACATATAGACTCCTTCAGATGTAACATCTCGTTGGATATCTGTTGGCAGACTTTTTCTTCTTCTGATGGCAGAACTGAAAGAAAAGGTTGGGTTAGTGGTCCACCTTCTTTGATTGGGGCTCCCGTAAGGAGGACCCCATAAAGACATGTTGGATGAAACACATAACGGCTTTTCATCATTAGAGCAATACAGTCGTCGAAACACGGACTACCTCTGAGGCACTTTCGTTACTTTGGAGCAGCAACAGTGGATGACAATACTGGTGCACAGATGTACTCCATGAATTGTAGTATCCTCTCTCGCTTTACTCTTATGATTTATTATGTCACGTAAATCGGTGGAAGGGAGTTTTGCCTTAAAACCCATGTCATATGCATCGTCGAGCTTTGGATATGGGTTTATAAGGAGAGTTGGCGCATCTGAAACTTAGTTCATGTGCAGGGGCAACCCCCATACCTAAGTTCCGTAATGACCTTGAAGACAGCCCCGTGCTATACGCGGTGGGGTCTATCTTTTTGCTGTGGGCGCATAGACCCTGGAGCATGCCCTTGGATGCATGCTTTCCTGAAGTCCTGGCAGCATGCCCGGCCCTCCTGGATGTGGGCACATAGAATGGGTCATCATAGCCTGGGCGCATAGCCCTGGGCGTATGGCCCTGGGCGCATAGCATATTAAAGACAGAAGTCCTCTGGCTAGAGTTATGCGCCCACATATTGCCTTGGGCGTATGACCCTAGGCGCATGCTTTGGAAAATAGTATTGTTTTCTTCCAATCTTGCCTTCTTTATTTGTGAGCCTCATCGAGTTTGTCCAGAGCATCGAACACTTCGATTCTTTGCATCGTAGTGTTTTCCTTTGCTAAGTTTCGGGTGTTGAACACTCTGTTGTTGATTGCACAAGAGGAAAGTCGCTGGGCTAGTAGAGCCCGGAACGGTATACACCTTTTTCGTGTCAAGAGTCTCTGTGGCAGAGCTATGCGCCCACAGGGAAGCTCCATGCGCCCACGTGAAAGAGTTTTTCGATTGCATATCTTCTATGACACTGGTAGGATATGCACCACGAGCCTTCGGAAGCCAAGTCTTGCGAGACTTATTTGGCTTCACTAATTTTTAGGGAGTAGAGCAATCCCTCAAGAGAACCTCTTCGAACGCCTGCTGAACGAACTTCACGATCAACATCTTTTGAGTGCTCCCCACTTTATTGGTATCGGATTGCGTCACCACCTTCTCGTCAGAGGAAAAGGTAGTCTCCAGCAGAGTCGCCATTTTTATGGCCACAAAAAAAGAAGAAGAAATGATGTCTTTTCTTATTGGCGCAAGGTACCATAAATCGAGTACACCTGAGAGATCCTGCACTGAGGATCCCCGAGTACAAAAAAGATTTTTGGAGAATGGGATGATAGAGATCGAGCGACAGTTGCTCCTTTACTCTGTTGACACTTCGATTTCAAAAGTGGAAGAAAACCTAAGAAAATTGCTAACTCTCGGCTCACTGAGAAGAAGGACAGCAATCTGGCTCTTAAAATGCTCTCCGTTTGTCTATTTCAGAGAGGTATGAGACCCCTATTTATAGTCGTTTTGTACTGAAAATGACTGTTATGTGCCCACAGGTGGAAAATATATTGATTTTACTGTAGGCGCATAACACCCCTTTGGATGCATAGAGTGTAGACGCATGGATGCTGGATGATCGTGGGTGGATCGTGGGTTGACGTGGCCGCATGCTTCGGTACACGATTGCTCGTGGAGACTTACATGGCCGCATGCTTCGGTACACGATTGATCATGGATGTTGACTGAGTCATAGGGATCTGCTGCCTTGGGCGCATAGTGTGGAAGTAAGTTTATGCACCCATACTTGAGTGCATATTTGATGCATGAAAACAATGCGAGCGCATAGCTCCTCTTCGATCAAGTGGGCACATAGCTTCTTTTTTATCATGTGGGCGTATAGCCCCTCTTCGATCATGTGGGCGCATAGATTCCCTTTGGTTTTGTGGGCATATAGCTTCCTTTTGTATTTTTTATGCTTCTACAGCCCCAGGCGTCTCTCTATAGTGACGCGTCCCGGTGGCGCCCCCTCGCATTGGCACCTTTTACCTCGACAGCTATCGAACCCTTCTTGGTGGCACTTCCTGCGCCTAGCCGGGCTCTCCCAAATGACCTCTTGGTGCTGGCGCCTTTACTGTTGTACAAGCCACAGTTTGGCGTCAGTCCCCTGATGCCCATATCCCTTCCTGCGCCTAGCGGCACCGCTTCGCTCCCTCTGGCACATGTGGCCCCCTCTCTTCGCTCGATTGTGGCCTCCAGAGATGCTATCTTTGTTTCTTCGTGATCGTCGATTGCATCTGGCTTGCCCTCTGCAGGCGACTATGGCCCAAGATTTTCCCCTGGCACTCTGCAATCAGGTGCAGCGCCTTTCCTATCTACGCAGGTTGGAGGGTCGTCTATCTCGGTCAATCCTACGGTGTTCACCCCAACCATCCCCCTGGATTGTCCTATGTGGAGATAATCAGACATGATCGCTCTACGAAAATCTTCCCTCCAATCAAGGACATCAACCTCCCAGATATAGAATACTCTGCTCCGTCAGATAGCCAACTGATCTCGGTTCCCTTCTCCACTGACGAGTGTTCGACATAACAAAAGAATGAACAAACTTTTTGCTTTATTGAACATATAAGGTATCTATATACAAAGAAGGATGTCCTAAATAGGATATTCTAAGTACAGGAAGAAGAGGTTTCTGGGAAAGTGGGATGGTGGAGATCGAGCACTGCAGCGGCCCCTTTACTTCGTTGACGATCTGACGAGGAATAAACCTTGCCATGGGTCTCTGGCACCTTTGATGGGATTCTTGGGTCACCGATCCAGAGGCTGTCTGGATGAGAAGATCCCTTGAAGATGGTTGGTTGGTTGGTTTTTTGGTTGATCGGTGGATGAGGGTGGTCGACTCTTCGTGGATAGAGATTGCTGATCCTTTGAAGATTGTCGATTGTTATTTTTCTCTCTATCGATACTTTGGTGGAAGAAGAACACCTTCTATTTATAGAGAACCGAGCACATATGCGATGTGCATTAGGGTTCCTGAGATATGAAAGAATCTGTCATCATTGCACGGTACGGGCTTCTACGATGTTGACATATGGCGGACATCGAGATTCCCCTCAAACGAGATCCCTGGTGGTTATAAACATAACCGAAGGAGGTGACACATGTTGCGTGCCGATTTGCTTGCTCGTATATAGCCGAGTAAATCTTGGGATTCATCCTAGATTTGGAGTCTAATTGATCCTCATCTAAGATTTTAATTAATCTGATATGATATTAATCATGATTTAATCCCAATCTTACCTGCAAGAGGCAGCTTAAACAAACCAATTGGGGTGGACCTATGCTTCCTGCACCTCTGGTGCGGACTAAGTACTGTTGTGCTTCTGGGGCGACGAGTAGACCGTACTTCTGGAGACGATGGAACCTCTGTGCTTTCAGGCGACGAATGGACTTGGCTTCAAATAGCGACGAGACTTCTGTACATATAGAGCAACTTATGTAGCTGTGTTTCGGGATACCGAAGTCACTGTGCTGTAGGCGACAAGTAGACTTGTGCTTTTGGTTGGCAACGTTACTGTGCTTTTGGAGCAATAGGCTGACTTACATTGGTTGCAATGGGAGTTCCTAAGTCTCTTGTAGAGAAGTGACTTAAGATTATGAACCGGAGCAGACGACTGTACTATAGGAATGGAGATGGTGTGAGCATATCACCATTCTGTGCCTCATACAGACGCATGTAAGTAGCTATGCCTCTGAACAGTGAAGGCGTTGGCTGCGAAGGGAAGGTTATGACACCCTTGCGCGTCTGAGATTGGCGCAGGTAGGTAGCTGCATCTTTGGAGTGAAGACACTGGCTTCTAAAGTAAAAAAAAGGAAGAAGGGCCTACCACCATCTTGCTTCCGAAGTTGGCGCAGGCAGGTGGCTGCGCCTCTGTCTTGAAGGCTATGGCTTCTGAAGCAAAGAGCAATAAATATCCGCTCTTTAAGCAACTTCCCTCTTGGCTCTGTCGAATCTGTACTAGATCCTTTGTAGAAGAACAGACCTATTCCCTTATGTATAGTCCTGATCTACTGTACTAGACTTTGGTAGGCATGACAATAAAGGGACTTCTCTTCATATCTTCTGTTTTGTCTTTTTAGCACTGAGCCTCATTCTTTTGCATCTTCTGCGCTTTGGCGAAATGATGTCTTCACTTGAAATTTTTCATGCTTCTATAAGACCCCCTTCAAAGTATTCCGAACTTGAGTCAAGCTCGGGATACTTTGAACAGAAGCATGAACACGTATCAGGACTATACGAGCTGGGTGATGGGTGGTGTCATGCCTAGATCTTAGCATTAATTATTCTGAGTTATCATTTCAGAGCATGGGCTCCTGATGACTTCTTGATATTGGAGCCTTTTGCATCTTTGCAGGGATCGCAAATCTCTTTAGTAGAGGAGGTTCAGAGTCGCGCTTCTTCGGTCACTCCCAGTACTGTCATCTGTCATGGAGTGGAGCTTTAGCTTAACTTGTAATCTTCCTTCTGACCAATGTCTGGCTCGTTCTTGGACCACGAGAATAGCCTATATAAAGGACTGTCCCCTTTAAGAGAAGACTCAGCTGCTTCAACAATGGCCTTGCTTACCCGATGCTCGGCTCCTGACGATCCTAGAGTTTGCTTGAGGCGGCCGTCGGTGGAAAATCTTTTTATCTAAAGAAGTTGTAGTAGAACTACTACTTGATCTCGAGATATCCTCCGTCCTGGATGTCGTGGGCGTCAATGGCGTCTCGAACCCTTGCTTCCTGAATTTGTATTGGTTGCCATGCCAACCGAGGAATGCAAGGCCTGCTACTGTGGTTGCTCTCTCCGGCTAGCTGGAAGATAGGGGAGTCCTGTGTTGGTCTTCATCCCCGGCTCGGGCCAGTAGCAGCTTTGGGTGGTGGCTTTCTTTTGACTAGGAAGTGTGGACATGGCAGTCTTCATCCCTGGCAGGGATAATCATGGAACTGATACGAGAAGAACGACTACTCAGAGGTAATATGGACATAGTAGTCGCGTCTTCTAGGCGTAGAGGAGCAATCTAGAGGCAATGTGGACGTGAAGTGCTTCATCTACTTGAGAGAATATATAGGAGGAAGGGGGAGAGATCCCCTTACCAGAACTCTTGGGTACCCTTTTTAGGGGATGTGCGTGCCTATGTTGGTTCTGTCTTCAGACGTAATACTTCTTTAGGAACTTGCCGTTGATGGACATCATTAGCAAGTCACCATTAGGCTTAGCTAGCCGATAAGCACCGTTGGAGTATACCGTTTCTATGACGAATGGTCCTTCCTACTTGGGCTTGAACTTTCCAGCTGTCTTGTGGGTCATCACCATCGGTCTCCGTATTGCCAAGACGAGGTCGCCCACCTGGTAGGATCTTTCATGGACCTTTTTGTTGAAGGCCCCGGAGATGCGAGCTTGGTAAAGCTCAATCCTTTGTTGCGCAAGCAAACATTTTTCATCTAGCTCTTCTAACTCTTGTAACTGCCTGTGCTGATTGTCTTCAACGGTTAAGAGAATAGTGATGGTGTTAGCAGACAACATCTTCTTAAAGACTTGACTCGTGCTGGTATCGGAGTCCCAAGTTGAGGAGTCAAAAGAGTGTGAGTGCCTCATGACTTCTTCCTCTGAAACTTCTGAGGTGGTCATAGGTGTAACATACCCCAGCCCTCGACGAGTACGTTGGTAGTAGTTTTCAGCTTTTCCCTTTGGAGCGCGAATCCATAAGAGAAGACACCGGCCTTTGCCATAATTGAGCCCTTGTTGCTATTCAGGTCGTAGCCCATCTTCTCGATAAGGTTTTTGGCCTACGTCATGTAGCGCTAGAACTGTATTTTGCCGCTGTCGAGGTCTGGGTCTTCAGGAGTTATTCGTTGTGGATGCTCCAATCGACCGAATATGATGGGTTCTTCTTCTTTTTCTAACTGGAACTACGAAGTAGGCGCCCCGGGCAGGGACAACTCAGCTCACATGGTTGGCAGTTATCACTTGCGTCTATAGTTTATACAGCGAATTGGCCAGGAAATATTTGGTGTTCCAGCATGCACCAGAGTAGTTCGATGCAACTTTTTGTTAATAAAGTTGGATATTTTGTACCGAAGGATTACGTCGTCGAAAGAGTGGGCCTCTGTGTTGGCACAAACTAATCTTCTAGCTCTTCGTCAGTGAGGACTAGAGCTGCAGTCGCAGGAGAAGGAGGACGCCTCCCTCTCAGCTTGACCATCAAGGGAATGGTGGTCGGATGCTCCTACACTGTCATGGTCGACCTTAGGGACCTGCGGGGTAACCTTATTCGTACAGGCTCCTGACCATCTTCTATCAACACTGGAGGCGAAGGTGGAGCTTTGCCCCGAAGCTTAACAATGAGAGGTGCTGACACCTTGGGAGGCATCCCTTTTAGTCGAACCTTTAAAGGTTCTTCGGCCACTGCTGCACTTTCTGAAGCTGTCTCTGCCTTATCGTCACCATCATTGTTGTCGTCATTCCAGAGTACTGACTTGTACAGATCGACATCCACATAGTAGGTTTCAAGTCCTCAGAATGGGTCGATATCAACGAACTTTTTGATGGTCCCGTCGGTGGCCACATACTTTATACATGATGTAGGGTGGAAGGGACAATCATGTACTCATGGGTCCATGGTCGTCCCAGCAGCATGTTGTAGTTTATGTTGCATCAATGACATAGCAAGTCACTTCAGTATGAAGGTCGCCGATCTGACATTTCATACAAATTTTATCCAGGGGCTCGTTCTTTTCCGCGTTGAAGCCACTGATTGTCGTGTTCGAGGCTATCAACCGATGCATCGGAATCCCTAAATTTTGAAGCAGGCTTCTTAGGATAATGCTCAGAGAGGAACCTAGGTCGATGTGGATGCGATCGACCTTAATGGCACCATACCCCGTATAGTACAGGGGACGATTGTGCCGGTTATTCTTTAGCAGCATGTCTTGTTGGGCGAAAGTGATACTGGGAATCACTTTGACCAAGCTGTGGCAATGTGGACAAGCTGTGGGATCCACTTTCGATGGCCGAACCTGGGTGAGGAAGGACTCGACATTTTGTAAAGCTTCACTGAGCGCATCTCGGGTCTTCTTAGAGAGGCGGAGGAGCTCGAAAAGTGATAATCTTGGGAGTATTAGCGAGCTGTGCTATAATATCAAAGTTGTAGGGCTTGATAGGCCTTATTGTTGGATCCTTTCTGAGAGGCTTGTTGAAACGAACCTCCTTCTGTTTCTGCTTGTCCACGACAGAGGCCCGGGATGGACCCGCCTGGGGCCTCAGGGGTTTGTGGTGGACCTGCTCCTGATATATCTGGGACAGGGGCAGTATTTGGTGGACACTCCTTTCGATCTGAAGCCTGGCTCTCCTCTGCCTCTGTGCCGAGCGGGTGTCACCAAAGCATCGTCGGTCGACGTCGAGACCATGCGACATGCCTTGCTTTTCTTCCCTTTGGCAGAAAGGGTCGTAGATGTTATCATGTCGGGAACCAAGTCAGAATATATCCATATGACTTCGCCTTGAGGCGTAGAGAATGGGACGAGCCCTTAAGCGTTGAACCGTGCTGGCGAAAGGTTGACTACTTCCATCGTCGCCTTTGGAATAGGAATGACGCCATCTTGCATCTCTGTGGCTGGAAAACTCCCAAACTAGAGAGTAACCATGTTGGGGTCTTCTCTTCGTAATCCAACGATATGACATTGGCGTTAATGAGGCGCTGAATTTGCCCCTTCAATATATAGCAGTCTTGTGTTGAGTGATGGACGTACTAGTGATAATGGTAGTACTTGGGATGGTCTACCTTTCCCACCTCATCAGGACGCCTGGGTGCCGGCATGGACAGTTTTCCACTCTTCGTAAGCATCTCGAAGAGCTCCAACATATCCTCGTCATTGAAGGAGTAAGTCTCCCTCGACCTCTGCGCTTCTGCAGACTTGGGGTTCACAACTGCTGAACCTTTGGAGATGTTGACGGTCATGGCTTGCTTACATTTTTCGTCTTTAGGGTTGTTGCTAGACGAGCGCTCCCCTTGTCTTCGGATGTAGGAAAGTATAGCCGTAGGAGCTGCGCAACTTGGGCTTTCCTTTGTGTGGCATCCGCCTCTGTAATAAAAGGCGTCCACTCCGTGCAGGGAGCACTGTGCCACAATTTTATAGCGGGCAGCAAATTCTTGTGGGCTCTGGCATGCCGGGTGGTAATCTGAGGGCTGTCTGGCGGAAGCGCTCGATGTATGCACGGACAAGCTTTTTTATCCTATGGACAATTTCTATGAGGGTCGACATGTTCATATCCATGCCTCCTTCGTAGAATCGGTCCATGAACCGAGTCTTCAGGTCTTCAAATGACGAGATACAATCGTCCGGAAGACTGCAGAACCACTTATAGGCTACCCCTGTATGGCTCCTATGAATATGTTGGACAGGAGGGCGTCATCCTTTTACAGGTGCCCCATTACTGAGGCAAAATACCTCAAGTATTGTCGGGGAGACCCCTTTCCTGCATAAGGTGTAAGCATCTGCGGATTGTATTTGGGAGGATAGACGACATTGTCCCACTCGGCAAGGTATGGCTGCCGGATCTCCATCTTTTGGAACGTTGCTTGCTTCTTATTGGCATCATGACGAGCATACACCTCCTTGATGGACTACTATATTTTGGCCGACATTACAGGACCTGTAGCCGATGGAGTAGACACCTCCTTGGCATCATGACGAGCATACACCTCCTTGGCATCATGATGAGTATACACCTCCATGGCATACACCTCCGATGGAGTAGACACCTCCATGGCATCATGACAAGCCTACATCTCATTGGCATCATGACGAGCATACACCTCCTTGATGGCCTACTGTTTCTCGGACGGCATTGCGGAGCCTGTACTTTAGCTTTACTGCTCTTTGACCTCCTCTTTGGTTTAGCAACCGATATGAAAGGATTCTGGGAGGGCTTCTTGAAAGCTCTGGAACCCTGTACCACGTAGTATGTGGTGATACGGGGTTCATCTTCTCTATGGCTTACCGACCCCCTGTTAAGCCTCTAACGTAGGATCGGCGTGGAGTAGAGTCTGTAGAAGATGGAACGCCTGCTCGACGATGGTGCAGTCGTCTGCTGACAACAGCAATTGATGGTAATCTGGGTACAAGAGTGCCTTGATTTACGCACGTCCTGAGCCACAGATTCTTCTTCCGCTTGGGAGAGGGTTGGATCTTCTGTTATAGCACTCCCATTGTACATGCAGGGAAGCTGCATGTAAGTATGGTCAGAGCAGATCTGGCGAGGAAGCCTCTTGTCGCTTCAACTAGAACGCTGCTCGCATGGCTCCTTCTCCGTGGTACGTACCCGTGGCTTGGTTACGCACAGGAGTACCCCAATGGAAGAAAGATTCGACTGGTTGAGGCATCGGAGCACGAGAGCCAGTCTGTTATAGCATTCCATCGGCTGTGCGTGTAACTGTCAACACGGGCCTCTGGTCTGCCGTTGGTGTCGCATGCTTGTTCTACGAAGCACGAGCTACCTGGGATCTCTTTCTACTACCCCCAGCAGGCGATTAGTATTCAGAGTTCGCCGAAGGTTTACCTGACGCGATTCTGTCGAAGATAGATCTCCTTACCGGCAATACTCCCGTCGTGAGGGGTTGTACCGGTTTGCGCTTCCTTTGGCATCGTTCCTTCGTCAGATCAACCGTGGAACCACCATCTTCCTCGCCATGCTTTCCCAAGACAGGAATTGGGCGAGGGGATATGGCTGTAGTAGCCGAAATCTTCTATGTGGCTTTAACATTGAGGGGGTCCTGAGATGTAGTTACCACCATCGTGCTGCTAGTTGTAGCCACCTTAGGCCTCCAGACACGTCGAGTCTTTTTCGGTTGTACAAACCATTTTGATGTCTTCGACTTTTTACCAAAGAGGAGATCTTCAAAAGCCTGTTGGTCGAAGCGTACGACCAGCATGTCTTGAGAAGCTCCCAGCAAGTTGTCATCAGATTACGTCACTACCTTCTCGTTGGAGGAGAAGGTATTCCCCAGCAGAGTCGCCATTTTGTTCGACATAACAAAGGTTGAACGAATTTTTTTCTTTATTGAACGTATAAGGTATCTGTGTACAAAGAAGGAAGTCCCAAATAGGATATTCTAAGTATAGGAAGAAGTGGTTTCTGGGAAAGTGGGACGGTGGAGATCGAGCACTACAGCGGTTCCTTTACTTCGTTGACGAACTGACGACAAATCAACCTTACTATGTCTCTCTGCCGCCTTTAGTGGGACTCTAGGGTCACCTATCAAGAGGCTGTCTGGATGAGAAGATCCCTTGAAGATGGTTGGTTGGTTAGTTCTTTGGTTGATCGGTGGATGAGGGTGGTCGACTCTTCGTGAATAGAGATTGATGATCCTTTGAAGATTGTCGATTTTTAATTTTCCCTCTGTCGATGCTTTGGTGGAAGAAAAACTACTTCTATTTATAGAGAACCGAGCACATATGCAATGTGCATTAGGGTTTCTGAGATATGAAAGAATCTGCCATCATTGCACGGTGCGGGCTTCTGCGGCGCTGACACGTGGCGGACATCGAGATTTCCCTCAAACGAGATCTCTGGTGGTTATAAATATAACCGAAGGAGGTAACATATGGCGTACGCCGATTTGCTTGCTCGGATACAACCGAGTAAATCTTAGGATTTCATCCTAGATTTTGAGTCTAATTGATCCTTGTCTAAGATTTAAATCAATCTGATATGATATTAATCATGATTTAATCCCAATCTTCTCTACAAGAGGAATTTTAAACAAACCAATTGGGGTAAACCCATGCTTCATGTGCCTCTGGGGAGGACTAAGTAATGTTGTGCTTCTGGGGTGACGAGTAGACCGTGCTTCTGGAGACGGCGGAACCTCTGTGCTTTCAGGCGACGAGTGGATTTGGCTTCGAATGATGACGAGACATCTGTGCATATAGAGCAACTTATGAAGCTGTGTTTCGGGATACTGGAGTCACTGTGTTGTAGGCGACAGGTAGGCTTGTGCTTCAGGTTGGCAAGGTTACTATGCATTGGTTTCGATGGGAGTTCCCAAATCTCTTGTAGAGAAGTGACTTAAGCTTCTGAACCGGAGCAGACAACTGCGTCATGGGAATGGAGATGGTGTGAGCATATCACCATCCTGCACCTCATGTGGACACGTAAGTAGCTGCGCCTTTGAACAGTGAAGGCGTTGGCTGCGAAGGGAAGGGTATGACACCCTTATGTGTCTGAGGTTAGCGCAGGTAGGTAGCTGCACCTATGGAGTAAAGACACTGGCTTCTGAAATAAAAGAAGGGGAGGGGGCCTACCACCATCTTGCTTCTGAGGTTGGCGCAGGCCAGTGGCTGCGCCTTTGGCTTGAAGGCTTTGGCTTCTGAAGCAAAGGGCAATAAATATCCGCTCTTTAAGGAACTTCCCTCTTGGCTCTGTCGAATCTGTTCTAGATCCTTTGTAGAAGAAAATAATTAGTCCCTTATTTATAGTCCTGATGTGTATGTACTAGACTTTGGTAGACATGACAATAAAGGGACTTCTCTCCATATCTTTTATTTTGTCTTTTTAGCACTGAGCCTCAGTTTTTTGCATCTTTTGCGCTTTGGTGAAGGGATGTCTTCGGCTGAGAATTTTTGCTTCTACAACGAGATATCCTCGTTATCTGCCACCTTCTCCCTGACATTCGTCCTGAAATTCTTCCCTGGGTGCCCGAAGCTCTCTAGGGTCCAGGAAGTTATTGCAGGCTGGGGCTTGGCTGTTGCATACAGGTGGAACCGATGGATCCTAAACATATGTTCCTACACCTCTCCTCTGAAAGTGACTACAATAGGGTCTTGACCCAAGGCACCAGAAATATCGACAATCATAGCATGAGAATCGTTAAATGGACCCCATAATTCAATACTAAAGAAGACTCGACATTAGTCTCCGTGGGTCACGCTCCCCATCCTACCCCTCATATGTTTCGCCCCAGCGGCCATTAAGCGAATCGCCAACTCTTTCGGTACCTTCGTGGCCTTGGCGGACGAAACACGTAACTTATCCAGGGGAAATTATGCCAAAATATGTATGGAACTAGATTTATCTAAGGACCTGCCCAACCACATCTAGATCGAACTTAGAAACAAAATGTACATCCGACAAATTGTCTATGACAACAATGTGATCTTCTGTAAATGTTGTCATATGCGAGGCCACCACACCGAGTACTATTTTAAGGCTCACCCGGAACTGAAGAGGCAAGTGATTCGTAAGACTGCCACCTCCCAACAGCATAAATAAATCAACTCTCTCCGATCATACCCCTTCCCAACTCATACATCCTATTTGAAAAAAAGTAGTGAAGAACCCAGCCCCCAATCCCCGGTCCCCCCGAGCAGAGCTATAGTGCCCAATAACCCCCCCAGCTATTAACTTCTCCAACAAATTTAATGTCCTGGAATCAGACCCGACAGATGTCCACCTAGAGTCTACCACCTCTGCCGCAGCGGACAACTATGTTGAAGGTTCAGAGGACTTAAGAGACTCTGGCAGCGAAGCGGTTGCCGACCAACTCCCACTGGAGAATCAAACAGTTACTAGAAAAGAGGCCCATAGATACCTGAACCAGTGGACTCCTCTGTAGAAACGAATTGTAAAGCGCAATACTCTAGAGGGGGGTGAATAGAGTAGGCAGCGAAAATTAGCTAATTAAAAAATCGTTAGTAACAAGATCGCAGATAATATATCACAAGTAAGTAAATGAAAAGTAGATAGCAGAGAGCAAACGCAAACACGGTGATGTATACTGGTTTTACTCTTATGGGGACTAGTCCAGTCGGAAGAACTCTAGCTTTCAGTTTAATCCACTATTGGAAAAGTTGAATCCACTATTGGAAAATATCACAAGTTTTCATCCGAAGTTCTTGCAACTTCTACAACGCGAGTTTCGATTTGAAGTACTCGACCAACTTTAATTGTGAAGTGTCTATCTTCAATCAAACCTCTGATTACAATCACTCTGAAACTTCTAGACCGTACCGCACTACAAATCGTCAAGAGGAGTGTAACTGGCTTGGGATTTAAAAAATGAAAGCTTTGGAACACTTTGGAAGAAGTAGTAGGCTTATAGAGAAGAGATATGAAAGTGAATTGGTGTGTTGAAATGATCGAAATCCTTCTCTATTTATAGTTTTTCCATAGGCAGAACTATGTCAGAATTCGGGCAGAACTCTATGAGAAAATTTCGGCAAGATCCGTAACTGCAGGATGACCAACTTCAAAATCCAACGTCTACTAACCGAACTCTGGCTGAATTCGGGCCGAACTCGGATCGAATTCTGTTGGAGTTCTGTCAGGGTTTTGCAAATTAGTTTTGGGCTTTTTGAAAAGATCAAGCAGTTAGGAAGTAGTTTGGGCATTTGTAAGTGGGCTTGATTATAAATTAAAGGGTATTTTGAAAACATTTCTTGGATAGCCTATTTGCCAGCATGATGCAGTTTACATCATATTCCTAGACTTAAAATATGAAAAATAGATTGATCAAATAGGAAAACCAATAGCCCTTTGATGACGCCTTTCTTCTAAAATTTGAGCAAACTTGAAGATGCCTTTTTTCTTGACGGCGGACGTCCAAAGATAAACATATCTGGAAATCTGAATACCTTTCGGTGGCTTCACCCCCGAACCCCTACGGGTGGCGCTGCCGCCTCGACCCCTATCCGCTGACCGGACAGCGAAACCCCGATGCGAGGCCCCGGATAAGGTCGTTAGGCGGTTCAGAAAAATCTCCTTGTATAACGCCGTCTTTGGTCCATTAATAATTCTTTATTTCATAGTCCTGATTTGACAAAGCTTGATCATGCTTACTGCATGTTTATAAGAACATGTTAGACGAACAAAACAATATGATACAAGCATAGCAATATGATATAGAACATTTAGGACAATGCTAAGTTTAAGTAGCAACATGATAGTGATTACATGAATATTAGTGATGTCATTATGGTAAACTTAATTAATTAGCCATATTCAAAAATATGATATAATCATTGGGCTAACAATCTTCCCCTTTTTGATTATGGCAAATCGGCTAAGTTTAATATATATAAAATAGATGCATGTATCATTAATAACACATAATACTAGAATATTGTGTGCTAACTTAAACTTATTTCTCCCCCTTTGACATGATTAAAAAAATAAGCTCCCCCGTAATAAGAGAAAAATGAACTAAAGCATAAGTAAAGGAGAAAGGCAAAAATAATCATCATCAATTGTTAGGAGAACAGTGTAATGACAAGTTTTAGAAAATTGCATAACTAAAGTATAAAAAACTTGTCAGAACACAAAATAGTTGATTGAACGTTAACAAAGAAAACTGAAATCATGTAATACATAGTTTACCAACTAGAAAACCAAAAATGACATTCAAAACTCAATATGATGAATAAATATAACTGTAGTTTTAAAATTGACCAATAAAGAATTTTAATAAAAAAAAGTAGATATCAATATAGTAGAAATCAATCATTGGTCATAAATAATCCATGAGGAAAAAAATTGCAGACCTAGTATATACCAAATAAATAAAAAAATATAATGAGACTTTTAACAATGATCACAAAAAAATGGTTCATAATTTGCCTATACAAATTAGTGAATCAATTCCATAAAGAGTATAATCATCGAAAAGAAATCAAAAGAAGTATACTAGATTCTATGCAAAATCTATACCAAAGTTCATGCATTTGAACTCAATTTCCTTGGCATGATATATGAATATCCAATATATAAACATGAAGGTAATGAAGACAAAATACTTGAGAAGGAAAATTTCAGTCGACTTGAATGCTCCCCTGCAAAGTATGATCGGTCTAAATATAGATAATCATGAACTTTAAGATAAAATCTCAATAAGAAATGCCAAAATTGGGAGGTCACAGTTGATACCTGATCTCTGATAGAAGTCAGGATCTGCTGCTCCAACCCCGTATCTACAGGCAAGAGACAACCTGTCGAACTTCATCATCTATGGGTGGTACTGGTTTCAGGTTCTCTCGAGGTTCTTAAGAGGGGGTTTTTTCCATCGAACCAGATTTGTCATCATTTTGAATTACAATTTTTTCGTTATCATAGATGGGCCCCATACCTATGTCAGCGGGGCTGAAAAGGAAAGCGAGCACGTCTCCCCTTACCTGTCAGCATGCAGCACAAAGAGAACAAAAGTTATATGGAAGAGTCAGGAATATTGGCTTTCTTCTTGAAAGGTCCGCTCACTCCTCTATTGATGTTTTCTAGCAACCTTACCATGTAGGCTGCATACTTTCATGCAGGTGAGAGGTAGCGAACTAAGACACTTAGTTCTGTGGCTATTGCCGGTCTGGAACATTGGCTTTATTCTTGAAAGGTCCGCTCACTCCTCTATTTGATGTGCGGACCGTTCAAGAAGAAAGCCAATGTTCCAGACCGGCAATAGCCACAAAACTAAGCGTCTTAGTTCGCTACCTTAATATAAACTCAAGGAATAATCAAATAAGGATGATTAAATATATTTGGCAAGATAACTTTTTAAAAACTCGAATAAAATAAGAGAACTAAAAATAAATAAATAATAATCATATATTCTCTCAAAAACTTACTAAAATAAAAAAAAATTATGAACAAATCAACAAGATATTTTAAGTAAAATAATGTATGTCTATGCTGAACTAGGTATACAACATATTAAGGGTATAAAACAATTGAAACAAGTAATTTGCTCTCCCTTAAAATATGAGTATCTAGTTTCAAAGTAATTTATATGCAAGAATAGATAAAGTAAATAATCACAAGATCTAAGGAATATCCAGGATATGCATCTTTTCTTTCCTTGGATCAAATGCATATAAAGTTTCAAACTTAAAACAAACATCATCTTTAGACAAGTAAGAAATATCCAATAAATAAATGCTTAAAGATGAACAAACAAAATATATTTTCAAACGTAGGAAACTAACTCACCAAAATATTAGATCTTCTTATCAAAGTTTATTTATTCCCTTTTAAAGCCGTTGCACGATGTTCATCAGATAACCGTAGGGTTAAAGAGAAGAAACGCTTGAGAGAGAGAAATTTAATGCATGACTTCTCCCTGCAAAGAGTTACTGTTGTAGACAGTAAGTAACTTGAATAAAAAATATAATAAAAAGCTTAAAATCATGAATATTACACAAGCTAAAGACGAAATCAAAAGACCATAATATTCAATGAGTAGTCACAAGATCATCAAGTCTGAATATAGCATAGTTTGACAGAAAAATGAATATATCAAAGACAAACATTAACCTATGAAGATTAATATATGTTATATTTTATAAAATTAAATCATTAAATAATATTATCCATTAAAGCTAAAATCCAAAATTTATCAGATAATAATTACAACTAGATCTCAATAAATCTTTAGTTTATAAAGCGTTGATCAATATTGGGTTAGCTATAGGGGTACTATCCCAGCTAACGAAGGTTCACCGGGGAACACTTACCGTTTCGCTTTAGGCGTAGCCGTGGTGACAGACAGACCCTTTGTAGGCTTGTACCCAAAACAAATCTCTTCTTTAATAACCGAGGATTTAAGAAGAATTTGTGTAATATGAAAATTATATTATACGGACTTTAAAATATCTTAGAACAATGTAGCATACGGTATAAGATGTATGAATTACATTTATCCATATGTGCTACAAAGTCATTGGGTAACAATAAAATATAAAGCATTTATAAATCAAAATGTAGGACCTAGATACGCTGATGTATTATGAAACCTAGGGGACTGGGTTCAATACCTTGGATCCAGAAATAGATAATAGTTGCAAGTAGACCTTAATAAATCTTAAGTCTATAAAGTATTGATCACCTTGGGTTAGCTGTAGGGGCCGATTTCCAGCTAGCGGTAGTTCAAAGACAAGTACACCGTGTTGTTTCAGGCTATTTACACCTATATGACATAAGGACCCTTTCGGCTTGTTCCCAAAATGATCTCTACTTTTAAGTACTTAGATTTAAAGTATCATCGAACGACATCGAAATCCAAAATCCCTAAATATAAAAGGAGTAAATACCCAAAAAAGGGTTTATCAAAATCAAGATTTAAAATAATTTAAATAATAGTCAAGTATCCAAAATGTCAACCAAAAAGCCAAGAAAAACATCATTAAAAGAGGCTTTGAGGAAGAAGCTAATAAAAAGAAGAACATAAATTTGTTCAAAGTAATCAATAGCTAAAGTGTGAGATAAGCACAAGTTTGAAACTACTTTTTAAAATAATATAGAACTTGAACTTAACTCATATATTAGACAAAGATGTAACCGATTCATAAGAAGTTAATCAAAATAAAATATAAGAATCAATAGCGAATATATTATGCAAGCACAAGGTTAACATAAAAGTATATGTATATACTTTTCAAGTAAATAGAAGACTTGTACTACACATACATACTCACAAAATACTGATCAAAGTAAATATGACATGTTAAAGACAAATCGGTAAGAAGTGACTATTAAAAAATATTAAAGACGAAGAGTCAAAAGCATATTAACCAAAGACAAAAGCTCTTATAGACTAGAGTGGTATGTATGCTTCAAGGATAAAACTAAAATAAAGAGTATACATAGATAAATGTGTCACACTAATAGAAAATAAAATACTATATAGTGTGAACTAATCATTTAAGCTAAACAGCTAGTCAAGCTAGGATTATGTCTCACATTGATTCAAACAATAAACAATTTAAAAGATATCAATGAAAGCTAATAGCAAGACCTCAGTAAGAACATGCTAGATATTAAGAACTATTTAGAAATTATGTTACCGAAGTGGTTCTAGTGACCACACTTATGTTGGTGCAGTTGCATGGAGGATGACCTTTGTAGTTGTGCAACCACCAACATGTTCCATCGTTCTATGGTTCAACATAAGTAGCCCCACCTGAAATATTAGATGAATACTTTGGTATCCAATACTTGGATCCACATTTGTTTGCTTTGGTAACCCATTTTCACAAGTTCATATCAACTAGTTTTTTAATCTGACAATGATTAGAAATATGTCCATTCATACCGCAATAATGACAGAAAGTATTAATATTAGTGCTATGTGCAGCAGTATGAGAACGTGCAATGGTGTTATATGATGTACATGGATACTTGTAATATAAAGCATGATTATGTGAAGCTTTAGTTTTGCTTGCTTCCTTTCTAGATGATCTGTCTTGTGCGACTTTCTGATGTGCTATGTGTCTTGTGTTAGACTGAGTCGTAGGTCGTATTACTTGTTTTTCCAGTCTAATCTCTAACTTTTTAGAGGTAGCACAGATCTCATCATATTTAGAATTAAGAGCATCAATTCTACATGAAGCAATAGAATACTTCTTCTTTTCTGATTCTAATTCCTCCTTAAGTTTAGCATTTACTTGAGTGCTTTTCTCAATGCAATCAAGTGCCTCATGCAATCTAAACTCATGTGTGGAAATATCAATAGAATTATCAGAAGGAGAAGTATTTCTAGCATCATTTAATAAGCAAGTAAGCTTTTCATTCTCACGCTTATAGGATTGAATATCCTTTCTAGATTGCTTATATTTATTTAATACTTCTTGTGTTCTTTCAATAGATCACTGAAAGCATCAGATAACTCATCATAGGAGAATTCATTCTTTTCCAGAATAGAGTTGTCTTATACCTCGTTGGATAATACCATTGAGCATATATTTGTAGCTTGACCAGGTCTCTCTTCTTCTTCGAAATCGCTTGCTTCGCTTCCACACCCTATGCTCGTGCTAGCGTACTTGTAAGATGATGATCTTCTTGAATTTGATCGTTCGTAGTGACTCTCCTTTCTAGTAGTAGTACAATCTTCTTAGATGTGGTCTATCTTCTTGCAGTTGTCACATACAAGCTCTTCTTCATATAAGGGATTGTGTTGTACCTTAAATCCCAATTCTATCATGCATATATTTGCATCATTATGAAGACTATCCTACTCTCTCGAGATGCTAGCTTTACTTTCATACCTGCACTCATAAGTAGCTTCAAGAACTTTCCAAATTTTATGAGATGGTGTGCAAGTAGTAATAAGATTGAATACATTTGTGTCTACAGCACAATAAAAGATATGCGTAGCTTTCGCATCAAGGCTAGCTAACTTCTTCTCTTCTTCTATGTAACTATAATAAGGCTTGTTGATTATAGAGGATGTGAGAATAGAAGTGATAGTAGGCTTTTTGTAGCCATTGACAACAATTGACCATAAGTCAAAATCTAGAGACTTCAGGAAGTGTAACGCCCAAGTCCCAAAATATGTAGGACCAAGTACGTGAACATGCCAGCTGCACATATACGAAGAATACTCCAATATATAGAATTCTCATATATGCACATAAGCTGTAAATAAAAATAATCACAGGCCAGAATAACATATCTAATCTCATCACAGCTCAACACAGAAGATAACGAAGTCCAAATAAATAAATAAGAGTACCAACAGATAGCCGGGTGAACATACTCACTCCAAACAGTTACGAAAAATATTCTCACAAGATCGGAGTCCGACCTCCGCAAATAGAAAGAAAAGAGATATAAAATAATGTCTACAACTGTCTCAGATAAGAAATAGTCTAGAAATCAAAAGGCACTGCCTCGTCATCAATGTAGGATAGCTCCAACGCCGCTCTGTACTCCTGTTGAAAATCGTCTAAACCTAGAGAGATAACCAGGTCCTCAGGGGACATAGCAAGATACAAGGAAACACCATACCATATAAACTGTGATAATATAATGAGGAAAAAGGTATGCATCTAATCGGGTTCCTGGCCATTCTACTGTGAATATGCAGTTAAGATACATTCCTTCGACGCATGAGCCCTGGCTGAATATAGGATCCGGTATAGTCCCCTCTTGGGTACCAGTGACCAAGCGCATGACGTTCCAAGAACGACAGTGGCCAACCTGAGAGGCTAATCATACCTGTATCTCCAGCGGAGCTTTCGGGTTACAAGAGAAGTGCAATCGAAGCCCATACGTCAAGTAATGTTCTCCCTACCCAATGTCTAGTATCATCATCTCTATGACTGACATCTACCTCTAGTAACCGCCAAGTTTTCTAACATGCAACTCTATTGACAGTTACCCCTATCCGTCGCACGCTCCATACGTATCGGTGGCCAGCCGACTATACGGATATGTGTCTTATATGTGACTCACATCACGTAATATAACAATTGTCAAGGCCGTATGAGATATACCAATACCTCAACATCAATGGGTGGTCAATAAACTAAGTCAATGCAAGAGGAATAAATAAAGCGAGAAAAACGACCGATAGAGTCGCTTGCACCCAAGTGTGACTTGGACGCACAGTTTAAATATTAAGAAATAAGAAATGCTGAAAATAACAACTAAAAATAAGAAATATAATAATCAAAGAGAAGTGGCAAGGTATCTTGCCTGATAGTGCAAAGTGGCAAGCCCAAGAAATCACAATGTCAGCTAAGAAACGTCACAGTCTCCAAACAACTCCGAAAGCTAAAACAAACATCAAAAATGCACTCGGTGTAAAAGATATACCTAGGAAATGCCTGTCCAAAATTCTAATTCTGGAACAGGGGCAAAATCGTAAATTTGGGTCAAAACGATGTCCGCCATTGGATCCGCTTTGCACCAAAATGTGTGCCGAAGTCTATGGTCTCTAAAGTCGTCAAACTATATGTCTACGATTTCAGTTTGAGGAGAGGAACTCAACGGTATTTCCAGTTTTGGATTCCGATGAGCCGTGCACAAAATCGCCCGTTTGAGTGGGTCGCAGGCCCGCCAAAAATGGGTTCCGATTCGACCTTTTCAGAATCGAACCAAACTTGGCACACAGGACCAAAATTTCGATCCGGACCTGTTGGTGCAAGTTTTGTCTCGATTCGATGACTGTAAACGAAGTTATGGGTAAGTTTGCAAAATGCCGATACGGGGGTATCTCGACGGATACGCGTTGATTTCGTCGCGTATACACGACGAAACTGAGTTCCGTCAGTTCCCACACGTCAGCGACGTCCATACGCGCCTTTCATTGCATAAAATGCGTGACCACGTCACCCAATTTGTCGGAGCGCACGCCATATCGATCAAATTTTAGAAAATTAATATAACTAAACATAAGTTTTTCCTCAACTTCAACATCAATCTACTTTTTACACGCTAATCGAAACGACGATTCAGAAGATGCGTTGTGATCTCAGTTATGTTGTCTTTTACTGTTTTCAATTAGTTCGTACATTACTTTACTGTACAGCAAGAAAAATTGGCCGACAAGTTGTCGTTTTAAAACAGTTTTATAGCGTTACAGAAAACAGATTTTTGTTCAAATTCGTCTCGATTTTTCGAGCAAGTCGATGGGTTGTTTTTGAAATCCACCTAGAGGATCTCGAAGAGGGTCAATTCTACTTTCTAAAAAATCTTACGGATCAAAAATTGGTGCTACGAGTAAAAAGTTACGTCGTAGGGAAGTTGGGTACCTTGAGTGGGAAAACTGCTCCGTGGGTGACGCGGGGATGACTTCCGATGCTCCGTTCGTCGCGTACAAAACTCCGTTACTGGTGAAACAAACTCGCAGGCGAAGGGGGTATGATCAGCTACAAATTTCGTTTTGGAAGTGTAGAGTTTTGAGGCTTGTGAAAAAGTTGTATTTATAACAACTTCTAACTAAACCTAATACCAATCGGTTTTGGTTTTAAAGCATCCCATGGTTTCGGGTTTGCTCGGGTGAGCTGCTGCATGCAGCAAAGGAAAGGGGGGTGTTGGACCCGCCCACATGGGGTTAGTGGTTATTAATATATATATATATATATATATATATATATATATATATATATATATATATTTTATTTTTCCTTTTCCTTTTTTTTTCCTTTTCCTTTCTTTTTCCTTTGAGCTTCTGTGGTCGGCGTCGGTCCTCCTTGGGCCGACCACCTGAAAATCTTTTTTTTTATAATATATATATATATATATATATATATATATATATATATATATATACATATATATATATGAATACATATGAATACATATGAATACAATTCGCACAAAAATCCTATAAATTGTAAATAAGTAACAAAGATCTTTTATAATAATTATAGACTATATTTAGTAGCACTTTAAAATATCAAGCACACATTCGCACACATAATATATATATTTATATATCTATAAATACACCCATATATACCAACTAACTCTTTAATGCCAAATAATATATAAAAATAATAATTTTTAAATCACTAAAATAATTAGAAAATCTTGGGGGTTTACATCCTACCCAACTTAAAGAAAATTTTATCCTCGAAATTAAATTAAGGTCGGGGGATCAAATGCAATGCAAAAAAAAATTGATAGTAACTTATAGTTTTAATGCAAGACATACCTTCGTCTTCGAACAATTGCGGGTAGCGATTTCGGATGTCGTCCTCGTGCTCCAAAGTAGACTCCCTTGGCGAGTGATGCTTCCATGCCACGCGAACCAATGGAATAGATTGATTCTGCAACACCTTCACTCGGTGATCGAGGATACCTACTGGTTGCTCCTCGTACGACAAACTCGGTCCAACTGTAATCTCTCAGTGATCAAGCACATGATTGTTGTCCGCCACGTATCCCCTCAACTGAGATACATGAAATATGTCATACACTCCCTCTAGCGACGGTGGCAAGGCCAATCTGTAGGCAACCTCTCCAACACGTTCCAAGACATCGAAAGGCCCGATGTACCTTGGACTCAACTTGCCACGTCCTCCGAATCGAATCATGCCTCTAGTGGGGGATATCTTCAAGAACACATGGTCGCCCTCTTTGAACTCCAAAGGTCGACGATGATTATCTGCCCACTGCTTCTGACGATCCTGCGCTGCTCGCAGGTGGCCCTAAATTTTCTTCACTGTCTCCACTATGCTCAAGACCAACTCGGGACCCAATAGCTGTCGCTCTCCTATATCGCTCCAACAAACAGGAGACCGACACTTCCTACCATACAATGCTTCGAACGGAGCCATCTGAATGCTCGCTTGATAGCTATTGTTGTAGGAAAATTCTACAAGATGAACATGGTCCTCCCATGAACCGCCAAAATCAAGCATGCACGCTCTCAACATATCCTCTAGCATCTGTATGGTACGCTCCGACTGGCCGTCTGTCTGTGGATGGTATGATGTGCTAAACTTCAATCGGGTGCCCAAACTCTCTTGTATGCTCCTCCAAAAATATGAGGTAAATCTCGAGTCATGGTCTGACACAATACTAATAGGCACGCCGTATAATCTCATAATCTGCTCCATATACATCTCTGCCAATACCTCTGTCGACTGGCCTACTCTAAAAGGTAAGAAATGGGCTGACTTGTTAAGTCTATCAACAATCACCCACACTGCGTCACGTCCCCTAGGACTCCGAGGAAAACTCGTGACGAAATCCATAGTAATGTGCTCCCACTTCCACTCGGGAATAGGTAGCGACTGTAATAATCCGGCCGTCCTCTGGTGCTCCGCCTTAACTTGTTAACATTCCAAGCACTTGGCAACGAAACAAGCTATCTCCCGCTTTACTCCATGCCACCAATAATACTGTCGTAAGTCACGATACATCTTGGTCCCTCCGGGATGAATAGAGTAAGTCAAACTGTCTCTGCCATAAGCTCCTGACGTAGCTCTCCATTGGGTACATAAATGCGATCACCACATCGCAATGTCCTATCTGAGTGGATCCTCAATCCCATCTGCTCTCCTACTTCAGTCCTCTCTTTGAGCCGACGAAATCTAGCATCGTTGGGCAATGCTGTCTTGATGCGCTCTACCAATGATGATTGCACTTGGAGGTTGGCTAATATGCCGTCTGTTCCAGGCAATACTACCTCAATACCAAGCTGCTCCAAGTCTCTAATCAACTCCTTCTGCGTAGTCAAAAGTGTGCCATGGGCTTACGGCTTAATGCGTCTGCCACGACATTAGCCATGCCTGAATGATAATGAAGCTCGATTTCAAAATCCTTTATCAACTCCAACCAACGTCGTTGTCGTATATTCAACTCCTTTTGCGTGAACACGTACTTGAGGCTCTTATGATCAGTGTAGATATTAACCTTTTCGTATTACAAGTAGTGTCTCCATAGCTTCAAAGCAAATATAACTACTGCGAGCTCTAGGTCGTGGGTCGGATAATTCTTCTTATGCACTCTCAACTGTCGTGATGCATATGCTACTACCCGACCGTGCTGCATCAATACACAACCTAATCCTTTCCCGAATGCGTCGTTGTAGATCACAAATCCTCCTGGGCCGATGGTAGTGTCAAGATCGGTGCTGTGGTCAATCGCTTCTTCAACTCATCAAATGCGGCTTGACACTCATCTGTCCATACAAACTCCTGATCCTTGCAAGTCAATCGAGTCATTGGCCCCGCTATTCGAGAGAAATCTTCTACGAACCGTCGGTAGTAACCCGCAAGTCTGAGAAAACTTCTCATCTCAGAAGCTGATGTGGGAGCGGGCCATGATTTGACTAATGTGATCTTCTCTGGGTCCACTGATATACCATCACCCGTAACAATATGACCAAGAAATGATACCTCCTTGAGAAAGAAATCACACTTGCTAAGCTTCGTAAAAAGTCGCTCATTCCTCAACGTTCCCAAAACTATCCGTAGATGCTGCTCATGCTCCTCTTGACTCTTGGAGTAAATCAAGATATCATCTATAAAGACTACTACAAAATTTTCCAAGTACTAGTGAAAGATCTTGTTCATTAAATTTATGAAAACTGCGGAAGCATTGGTCAAACCGAAAGGCATGACCAAGAACTCGTAGTGTCCATACCTCGATCGAAAGGCCGTCTTTGCAATGTCTTCCTTCCGAACCTTCAATTGGTGATAGCCTGATCGTAAGTCAATCTTGGAGAATACTTTTGCTCCACTCAACTGATCAAATAGATCGTCTATACACGGCAAGGGATACTTGTTCTTCACCGTCACTGCATTCAATGCTCTGTAGTCTATGCACATGCGTACTGTCCCATCTTTTTTAGGCACAAAAAGAATGGGTGCTCCCCATGGTGACGTACTGGCATGAATAAATCTCTTCTCTAATAAGTCATCAATCTGCGTTTTCATCTTTACCAACTCTTTGGGTGTCAGACGATATACTCAGGAGGAAATAGGCTCGGCTCTGAGAATAAGCTCAATAGAAAACTCAATATCTCGGTCCGGTGGTAGTCCTGGCAACTCCTCGGGGAATACATCCTTGAACTCGGTGATAATAGGGTGCTGAGGGATGTCATGCATCATCATATGAGTCCCCGATGTGGGTGTATCACAACTCTCTCCGTCTTCTTTGGTAAACTCAAACTCTGCCACATTTGGTGGTCTAAAGATAATACTGCTCCTATGGCAGTCTATGAGAGCAAAATGCTGGCTCAACCAGTCCATTCCAAGAACCACATCAAATATCGGCATAGGGAATACAAGAAGTCGTGCCATCATCTCTCTGCCATTTATCACTACATGACAAAGTCTACAAACACCACTAACAGGTACACCTCCTCCTTCAGTGAGGATTTTAACATTCTTAGCTAAGGGTTGTAATGGGAATGCTGTGTCTAGTGGCAAAACTAGTGGCTATAAATGAATGAGTGGCTCCAGTATCAAATAATGTAATAGCAGAAAAAGATACAACTAAAACCATACCTGCTATGACCTCAGCCTCTGTCTCTACATTCTCAACAGCTAGAGAGAATGCTTTCCTATGGTTTTGCCCTGGGCCTTGAGCTCTGGCCTTGTGGTACTGGGCTGTCTGTGGGGGTAATGGTGGACGAGGTACTGGGGCTATAGGCCTTTGGGCCTGATGTGCCTGAACTAGAGCCTGCTGCTCAGGACAATCTCTGGCCAAGTGCTGTCCTGATCCACATCTCATACATAAGCCCAAACGGAGTCGACAGTCATCTCTGATATGCCCCTGCTTCCCATAAAAGTTGCAGGTGGGCTTCTGATAAGGTGTGTGCCTCTGCTGGTACTGTCCTGTGGTCCTCCTGATAGGTCCTCCCTATGTAGCTCTGGCTGGTGTAGATGCTGCGGTATATCGTCTCGATGTCTGCTGCTATTCCTTGCGAAGAATCTCCTGTGCACGAGCTTATTCCAAGACAGCTGAATGGGAGACTCGAGACTGGGTAGTCGTATAAGACTTGAGCTCTAGAGCAAGCCCCTGGTGAAATCTCTTCGCCTTCTCAAACTCCGTCGAAATCAATCTCGTACCAAATTGACTCAGGCGATTGAACTCCGAGTCATACTCATCAACTGTCATATTTCCTTGCTTCAGATGAAAGAACTGGTCATAGAGACCATCTCTGACATGAATAGGGAAGAACCTCTCATAAAACGCATCATAGAACTGCTTCCAGGTGATCCCAGTGCCTAGTCGTCTCTCTTCCGCCTTCCACCAGTGGTGAGCATTATCTTCTAATAGTAAGTCCACTGCTGTCATCCAATCTCGAGCTGGCAACTGGGATACCTTCAGTAGCTTCTCGGTACTAATAAGCCACTGTGACACCTCTAATGGCTTCTCCGTTCCTCTAGAAGGCTTAGGGTTCATATCTGTGAAATTTTGATAGAGCCTTCATAAGGATGCAGAGCCGGTACTGGTACTCGTACTGGAGGTGGTGGTGGAGGCAGTGGTACATTCCCGTCCGGTGGTATGGTAGTAGTCTGCCCAGCCTGGCTGCCTGGGGGTGCTGCGATCTCTGGGTACTCCATCGTCGGTGTCGTAGTAGGCTGCGACTGTCCTGGCTGGTATGGTGTCACTGGAGTCATAGGAGGATTCTGTCCCTCCGGAGTAGCCTCTTCACCAGATGTGTGGGCCAAGGCAGAAGTACATCCACTTCTTAAATGCATACTGTTGGCACGAAGAAGATAAGTTGATATTAGGAAGATTAGATATGAGAAAATCAAATAATCAAGGAAGTTTTAAAAAAAAGATTGGAAGTCAAGAGGTAGTAGTAGTTCTGGATGAGATATTCCTATTCCTATATGCAGGCTTGTTAGGCACAATCATGTAACCCAACAATATTTACGTAGACCTACATGGGCCACCACAAAAACATGTAACGCCCCAGTCCCAAAATATGTAGGACCAAGTACGTGAACATGCCAGCTGTACATATACGAAGAATACTCCAATATATGGAATCCTCATATATGCACATAAGCTGTAAATAAAAATAATCA
>JANAVB010010200.1:850000-996526 GCA_029216955.1 Iris pallida
ACCTGACCTGGCGTACCCCGGTCAGGCACAACCTGACTTGGCCTACTCCAGCCTGGCACAACCCAACTTAGGCCCCACCAGTTCCCCTTGGCGCTACTTGTCATTTTTCTGGCCCCACTTGACCAGCGCCACTTGTGGCCATGATACCCTTTGCCCCCATGCACGTTCTCCTAGTTCTTGATGCATATGCATGTGATATTGTATGTAACTTGTACTTGATCCATCTTATGATGACCCGGCTCGAGGCCCATCGAGGCGCCCTTCCGGTTATAGAAAATCTCGTTCTATGCAGTTTAAAACCCGTGGAATTTCCAATTCGGACATGTTTTGAGCAAGTAATGGCATTTTGAACTTTTCGGGTTCCATGGGTTCTTCTTGTTGTTTGGAGAAGAAGAACAGTGCCTGGCGCAACTTGACCCAGCGCGCTCTATAGCGCGATGCAACCTGATCCAGCATGCGCTCTTTAGCGAGGCACAATCTAGCCCAGGCGCCCTTTGGCCCTGGTGCAATATGACTTGGCACAACCTGACCTGGTGGACCCCAGTCAGGCGCAACCTGACTTGGCGCAACCTGACCTGGCGTACCCCAGTCAGGCACAACCTGACTTGGCGCAACCTTACCTGGCGCACCCAGTCAAGCGCAACCTGACTTGGCGTAACTTGACTTGGCGCACCCCAGTCAGGCGCAACCTGACTTGGCATAACCTGACCTTGTGTGCCCGTCTGGTGCAACCTGACTTGGCACAACCTGACCTGGTGCACCCCAGTCAGGCACAACCTGACTTGGTGCAACCTGACCTGGCGCACCCTAGTCTAGCGCAACCTAACTTAGGCGCCACCTGTTCCCCTTGGCGCCACTTGTCATTTTCCTGGAGCTACTTAAGCAGCACCACTTGTGTCCATGATACCCCTTGTCCCCCATGCATGTTCTCCTAGTTCTTGATGCATATGCATGTGATCTTGCATATAACTTATACTTGATCCATCTTATAATGACCCGGCTCGAGGCCCGTCGAGGTACACTCCAGGCTATAGGAAATATCGTTCTATGCAGTTTAGACCCTTGGAAGTCCCAATTCGGACTTATTTTGAGCAAGTTATGGCATTTTGAAGATTTCGGGTTCCATAGGTTCTTCTTGCTATTTAGAGAAGAAGAACAGTGCCCGGCACAACTTGACCCAACGCGCACTCTTTAGCGCGGCACAACCTGATCTAGCGTGCACTCTTTAGCGAGACACAATCCAGCCCAGGCGCCCTTTGGCCCCGACGCAACCTGACCTGACGCAACCTGACCTGGCACACCCAGTAAGGCGCAACCTGACTTGGCGCAACCTGACCTGGTGTGCCTCAGTCAGGCATAACCTTACCTGGCGCACCCAGTCAAGCGCAACCTGACTTGGCGCAACCTTACCTGCCGTACCCAGTCAGGCGCAACCTGACTTGGCATAATCTGACCTTGGGCTCCCCAGTATGGCACAACCTGACTTGGCACAACCTGACCTGGCGCACCCAGTCAGGTGCAACCTGACTTGGTGTAACCTGACCTGGCGTACCCCATCCTGGCACAACCCAACTTAGGCGCCACCTGTTCCCCTTGGCGCCACTTGTCATTTTCCTGGTGCCACTTGACCAGAGCCACTTGTGGCCATGATACCCCTTGCCACCCATGTATGTTCTCCTAGTTCTTGATGCATATGCATATGATCTTGCATGTAGCTTGTACTTGATCCATCTTGTGATGACCCAGCTCAAGGCTCATCGAGGCCCACTCCAGGCTATAGAAAATCCCGTTCTATACAGTTTAGACCCTTGGAAGTCCCAATTCGGACTTATTTTGAGCAAGTTATGGCATTTTGAAGTTTTTGAGTTCCATGGGTTCTTCTTGATGTTTGGAGAAGAAGAATAGTGCCCTGTGCAACTTGACCCAGTGCGCATTCTTTAGCACGGCGCAACCTGATCCAGCGTGTGCTCTTTAGCGAGGCGCAGTCCAGCCCAGGCGTCCTTTGGCCCTGGTGCAACCTGACTTGGCACAACTTGACCTGGCGCACCCAAGTCAGGCGCAACCGGACTTGGCGCAACCTGACCTGGCGCACCCCAGTCTGGCACAACCTAACTTGGCGCAACCTTACCTGGCGTACCCAGTCAAGCGCAACCTGACTTGGCATACCCCTGTCAGGCGTAACCTGACTTGGCATAACCTGACCTTGTGTGCCCCAGTCTGGCGTAACCTGACTTGGCACAACCAGACCTGGCGTACCCCAGTTGGGCGCAACCTAGAAGGAGTAGGATCATCTTAATTTCGGAGACGAAATTATTTTAAGGAGGGTAGATTTGTCACACTCACTTTTCAATTTCAAGGGTATTTTAGTAATTGTGATTTATTTAAGAAAATTTATGTTTTTATTTGAATTTTTATCTATTTATTAATTAGATTGATTTCAGTACGATTTAATTTGGTTGTAGACTGGTGGCTTCGTAGTATAAGTAGTTTGACCTTAGTTAACTTTCACTAGAAGCCTAATAATGTAATTAAAATTCACATTTTGGTTTTAAAAATTATTTAGATTTAAATCTCTATTTTGGAGTGGTTTAAATGATTTGTCTTTTTAGCCATTTAGGCCTTTTTGTGATTTTCTAGATATGTTGACTTGTTATTGTTCTAGCAACTGGTTTAATCTTAGCGGACTAGTATATGAGCCTAACCATGTTTTAGAGATTATTATTTTTATTTTTAGAATTTATTTTAGGCTTGAGTTTATTTTTAAGGTTTTAATTGATTTTTAGCTTTTTCCATGCTAGCCTTTTAGCCTTTTTGACTTGGGCCTTATTCTTACTTAAGAATGAGTTGGCCCAAGTGAAACTCTAACCCTAGAGACCTATTCCTGCCGCCCAACAACAGTACCCCTCCCTCTCCATTTCATTTGTGAAGTTTGAGCCTCCACAATTGAACCCTAAAAGATCCCCTTCTCAAAAACTCATTTTTCCTTCATTCGGAGTTCGTTTCTTTCCAAATGAACTTCGTTGCACTCGTCGAGGAGAGGAGGATCTGCTGGAGCATTTCTAACGAGGAGGTGGAGGCATTTGCTTAAGGGAAATCGGCCGACACGACAACCGAGGGGCTCTATTCATTGAGTTTGTGACACTCAATAGGTAAACCCTAATTTACCATAGTAAATCTGAAATTTATTTCATTTTTGCATCCTTATAGGTTTCCTAGACTTGCCCATGAAGTTTGGTTGGATTTCGTCTTCGTTTGATGGCGGTATCGGACACGTGTCGGTCCTTTACGGCACGTGTTCGACGAAATGCCGCTTAGGATAGAAAGTTGCTATTTTTCGATTATGTCTTCATGGATGACTAGATAATATTATTTTGATAAACTTTTGTGAAGACGGATTTGATTTTGGTGATGTTACAGCGGTGTTTCGGGCATCGGACGCACGTGCACGGATCCTGTGCACGAGGAAGTGCGTGCCCTGCCTTCTGTGCGTTGTATCTCGATGCACATGCCGTATTTTTGCGTGAAAATTCTTGAGCACGTGGGGGCAACCTCTGCCCCCATGCTCGTAAAATTTTATGGCTTTTCGTTGAGCGAGCGCAGAGAAATCCGACGTGCACCGCTCAGCCGCACTGTACATTCAGCCTAATTTTTGTCGCTGAAACGGACTTCGTGTGCGCACACGAAGCAACGAAGACCCATTCCAGGACCTGGGTCATGTCGACCTATACCTAAACTAACCGACGTACCAATCCCGAGTCGTAGCGTGGCCCGACGAACGAGCCACGGAGGCAGAACCGCGCATACGAGGGCGCGCGCACCCGCAGGTATCGGGCTGCATGCGTCGCTTCGACACGATGTGTCGGTGTTTCCGTGTCCTAGACCTACCCCAGGACCCCCCCCAACTACGTGCACGAGCACAGGGCTTTTCGTTGTGTGTGCGGCGCTCAATCGAGCGAGAACGCACACACAAGTACACGTTGTCACGCGATATCGGGAATATCCGATACGCGTTCTATGGACACGACACAGACTCGATTTTGAACCCGAGAGTATACAAGCGCATCACGTGGGTCGAGACCAACGTGTATGCGAAGTTTTGCGGGTTCATTTGATGTATATTACATTTTGGGTCGTTGTGTGAGAAATGAGTTTTTCTATAAACATGAATTTTGAGTTTGAATATGATATTTGATTTCCAGTGAATTAGCTTATAAAATCTGAGTTTTTAGTACGTATACGAGGTTTTGGATTTGTGGGAAACAACTTTTGGTTTTATTTCATATTTTTCTATCATTTATGAGCATATGTGTTTCCTTGTAGCTATATATATATATATATATATATATATATATATATATATATATATATATATATATATATATATATATATAATATATATATATATATATATATATAAATATATATATATATATATATAATATATATATATATATATATATATATATATATATATATATATATATATATATATATATATATATATATATATATATATATATATATATATATAATATATATATATATATATATATATATATATATATATATATATATATTCTTTTTATTTCATATATATATATATATATATATATATATATATATATATATATATATATATATATATATATATATATATATATATATAATTAAATATTTGCATTAGAAGACCCCGTTGAAACCCATTGCTAATACATATATGTTGAGAATGGGTCGAGGGGGATTTAATTCCAGATTTTGATTCGCTAAACTATTTCAAAATCCATTGGCTATTCTTCCTTTTGAGCATTGATATATATATATATATATATATATATATATATATATATATATATATATAATATATATATATATATATATATATATATATATATATATATATATATATATATATATATATATATATATATATATATACATATAGATAGTTTCCTATTTGTTTATATGTATATAGTATATTAAATTGAAGTATACCATGATTATGTTTGGATGTTTTTAATCTCAGAATTTACTCACTTCAGTAAACTCCAGGACACACACACACACACACACACACACACACACACACACACACACACACACACACACACACACAATCATTTGTTAGAATAGGGTTTGGCTTGTATTGTAAATACACATGTGTATGTGTATATACCTATATGTGTATAGATATTTATGCTTGAGAACCCTCTTAGAATAGATCGTAGTTGTGAATATAACTATAGGAGTCCTAGGACAGATTTACTTTGTCATTTTGAGCCTAGTTTAGTCGAATTGGCTGACAAGTTGACCAAATTGAAAAAAGTTAACTTTGGGTCAAGCTTAATCCAATTCCACTCAAACGAACTCCAAATGACCTAGAATTTTGTGTATGACCTAAAAATTAGTAGTCGGACTAGTTGACCCAGGTTTGACCAGCATTGACCAGGTTTGACAGAGTTGACCAAGGGTTGACTTTGACCAAAATGGACCTAGAAGAATGTAGTCTTGCATTGTAGCTATTTTCTTTTGATATTTTAGACTTGGTTGTGACATGTGTATACTTTAAATAGGTTTATATTACCTCATTTTAGCTACACTTTATCATCAGCAGTTCAGTTTGCCAGGCGAGTACATTCTCTGATCTTTTCATACTTCTTTGGATATGTTCTCTTGTTATAGACTAGTATACTTGATGCTGACACGATGTTCACACAGATTAGTACCATCTGGATCTTTTCATGTGATGTTATCCCCTCGGATACATCGAGTATTTCATGTTCATGTACTTTATCATGGCCATCATGTACTCTATGTATTCATATTTATCCATGTACACTCATGTGTTATTCATGTACACTCATGACCATATAAGCTCCATGTATAAAGTAGTTGTTATGCATGTGTAATAACATATCATGACTTGATCCTTGTGTATTGATTGGAGGCAGAAAGAGTATAGTTGGTTATGTAATCATTATCCCCAGAAGGTATTCATGTGCAACTCCATAGTTTATCAATGTACAACCCAAGCTATTTATATAACCAATTTATGCTCAAAATCACATAGATAGTTACATTTCTCTATTATCATAGTCATATCTAGTCTTGATAATCTCTCTCTATTATCATAGTTTTCTATAGCTTGCTTTATATGTCCAATCCTAATATGAACTGTTGTGAGAGATATGTGCTCGTTCCGTCCTGACTGGGCATGTTGAAATTTTTACAGGTGTTGATGAAGAGTTCTGCCTTACTTATTATGGCATTGGCTTAGATGACACCGGTGACATGGACCCTCAGGAGGATCCAACAGTCGCTGAGGACTTGCCCATAGTCTAGCTGAGACTTAGTATTTCATTGTCTTTCTATTTGAGATATTATGAGTTGTACTTGAGTTTTGTTCTGGTGGTTTACACCTAGACTTTTATTATATCTATGACTCTCTCGAGATTTATTCTTCTATTCCATCTTAGTTTTGTGATTAAGTTACTTATTATTAACTCTTCATTCGGAGCTTATTCTAGACTGTGTTAGAGATTGTGACTCAGGACAGCGTTCTACCACCGACACTGCGGCATAGGCTGGGCATATTCACTTCTCGTGCCCTTTCACTGGGTGCGGGTCGTGACAAGTCCCAATTCGGACTTATTTTGAGCAAATTATGGCATTTTGAAGTTTTCGAGTTCCATAGGTTCTTCTTGATGTTTGGAGAAGAAGAACAGTACCCAGCGTAACCTGACCCAGTGCGCGCTCTTTAGCACGGTGCAACCTGATCCAGTGTGCGCTCTTTAGCTCGGCGCAACCCAGCCCAGGCGCCCTTTGGCCCTGGCGTAACCTGACTTCGCACAACCTGACCTGGCGCACCCCAGTCAGGCATAACCTGACTAGGCGTAACCAGACCTGGCGTGCCCCAGTCAGCTGTAACCTGACTTGGCCCAACCTTACTTGGCGCATCCAGTCAAGCACAACCTGACTTGGCGCAACCTGACCTGGCGTACCCTTGTCAGGCGCAACCTGACTTGGCATAACATGAGCTTATGCACCCCAGTCTGGCGTAACCTGACTTGGCGTAACCTGACCTGGCACACCACAGTCAGGCGCAACCTGACTTGGTACAACCTGACCTAGTGCATCCCAGCCTGGCGTAATCCAACTTAGGCGCCACCTGTTCCCATTGGTGCCATCTGTCATTTTCCTGGCGTCACTTGACCAGCGCCACTTGTGGCCATGATACCCCTTGCCCCCCCATGCATGTTCTCATTCTTCTTGATCCATCATGTGATGACCCTGCTCGAGGCCCGTCGAGGCCCACTCCAGGCTATAGAAAATCTCGTTCTATACATTTTAGACCCTTGGAAGTCCCAATTCGGACTTCTTTTGACCAAGTTATGGCATTTTAAAGTTTTTGGGCTCCATGGGTTCTTCTTATTGTTTGGAGAAGAAGAACAGTACCCGACGCAACCTGAACCAGCGTGCGCTCTTTAGTGCGGCGTAACTTGATCCAGCGCACGCACTTTAGCGCGGCGCAACCCAGTCAGGCGCAACCTTACTTGGCACAACCTGACCTGGCGCAACCTTACCTGGCGCACCCAGTCAAGCGCAACCTGACTTGGTACAACCTGACCTGGCGCACACCAGTCAGGCACAACCTAACTTGGTGCAACCTGACCTGGCACACCCCAGCCTGGCGCAACCCAACTTAGGCACCACCTGTTCCCTTTGGCGCTACCTGTCATTTTCCTGGCGTCACTTGACCAGCACCGCTTGTGGCTATGATACCCCTTGCCCCCATACATGTTCTTCTAGTTATTGATGTATATACATGTGATCTTGCATGTAACTTGTACTTGATCCATCTTTTGACGACTAGACTGGAGGCCCATCGAGGCGCACTCCAGGCTGTAGGAAATCTTGTTCTATGCAGTTTATACCCTTACAAGTCCTAATTCAGACTTGTTTTGAGCAAGTTATGGAATTTTGAAGTTTTTGGGTTCCATAGGTACTTTTTAATGTATGGAGAAGAAGAACAGTGTCCGGCACAACCAGACCTAGCGTGCGCTCTTTAGCGCGGCGCAACCTGATCCAGCGTGCGCTCTTTAGCATGGCACAACCCAGCCCAGGCGCCCTTTGGCCTTGGCGCAACTAGACCTGGCGCACCCCAGTCAGGCGCAACTTGACTTGGCGTAACCTGACCTGGTGCGCCCCAGTCAGGCACAACCTAACTTGGCGCAACCTTACCTGGTGCATCCTGGTAGGCACAACATGACATGGTGCAACCTAACCTGGAGCACCCCAGCCTGGCACAACCCAACTTATGCGCCACATGTTCCCCTTGGCACCACCTGTCATTTTCCTGGTGCTACTTGACCAGCACCACTTATGGCCATGATACCCCTTGTCCCCCCATGCATGTTCTTCTAGTTCTTGATGCATATGCATGTTATATTGTATGTAACTTGTACTTGATCCATCTAATGATGACCCGGCTCGAGGCCCGTCGAGGCGCACTTCAGGCTATAGAAAATCTCGTTCTACGCAGTTTAGACCCTTGGAAGTTCCAATTCGGACCTGTTTTGAACAAGTTATGGCATTTTAAAGTTTTCGGGTTCCATAGGTTCTTCTTACCGTTTGGAGAAAAAGAACAGTATCCGGCACAACCTGACCCAGTACGTGCTCTTTAGCACGACGTAACCTGATCCAGCGCGCGTTCTTTAGCGCGGCGCAACCCAACCTAGGTGCCCTTTGGCCCTGGCTCAACCTGACTTGGCGCAACCTGACCAGTGTATCCCAGTCAAGCGCAACCTGACTTGGCACAACCTTACCTGGCGTACTTAGTCAAGCGCAACCTGATTCGGTACAACCTGACCTAGCGCAACCCAGCCAGGCGCAACCTGACCTTGTACGCCCAGTCTGGCGCAACCTGACTTGGGGCAACCTGACCTTGTGCACCCGAGCCTGGCGCAACCCAACTTAGGTGCCACATGTTCCCCTTGGCGCCACCTATCATTTTCCGGGTACCTCTTGACCAGCACCACTAGTAGCCATGATACCCCTTGCCCCCCATAAAAGTTCTCCTAGTTCTTGATGTATATGCATATGATTTTACTTGTAACTTGTATTTGATCCATCTTGTGACGACCCGACTCGAGGCCCGTCGAGGCACACTTAAGGCTATAGAAAATCTCGTTCTATGCAGTTTAGACCCTTGGATATCCCAATTCGGACTTATTTTGAGCAAGTTATCGCATTTTGAAGTTTTCGAGTTCCATGCGTTCTTCTTGCAGTTTGTAGAAGAAGAACAGTGCCAGGTGCAACCTGACCCAGCGCGCGCTCTTTAGCGCGGCGCAACCTGATCCAGTGCGTACTCTTTTTGCGTAGCGCAACCCAGCACAGGCGCCCTTTGGCCCTGGCGTAACCTGACTTGGTGCAACCTGACCTAGCGCACCCCAGTCAGGCCCATCCTAACTTGGCGCAACATGACCTGGCACGCCCTAGTCAGGCGTAACCTGACTTGGTGCAACCTTACCTGGCGCACCCAGTCAGGTGCAACCTGACTTGGTGCAACCTGACCTGGCGTACCCCAGCCTAGTGCAATCTAACTTAGGCGCCACCTGTTCCCTTTGGCGCCACCTATCATTTTCCTGGCGCCACTTGACCAGCGCCACTTCTGGCCATGATACCCTTTATCCCTCCCCCCATGCATGTTCTCCTAGTTCTTGATGCATATATATGTAATCTTGAATGTAACTTTTACTTGATCTATCTTATGATGACTCGGCTCGAGGCCCGTCGAGGCGCACTCCAGGCTATAGAAAATCTCGTTCTATGCGGTTTAGACCCTTGGAAGTCCCAATTCGGACTTATTTTGAGCAAGTTATCGCATTTTGAAGTTTTCGGGTTCCATGGGTTCTTCTTACAGTTTAGAGAAGAAGAACAGTGCCAGGTGCAACCTGACCCAGTGCGCGCTCTTCAGCACGGCGCAACCTGATCCAGCGCACGCTCTTTAGCGCAGCTCAACCCAGCCTAGGCGCCCTTTGGCCTTGGCACAACCTGACTTGGTGCAACCTGACCTGGCGCACCCCAGTCAGGCACAACCTGACTTTGTGCACCCTGACCTGGCGCACCCCAGCCTGGCGCAACCCAACTTAGGTGCCACTTGTTTCCCTTAGTGCCACCCGTCATTTTCCTGGGGCTACTTGACCAGAGCCACTTGTGGCTATGATACCCCTTGCACCCCCATGCATGTTCTCCTAGTTCTCGATATATATGCATGTGATCTTCCATGTAATTTGTACTTGATCCATCTTGTGACGACCCGGCTCGAGGCCCATCGAGGCACACTCCAGTCTATAGGAAATCTCGTTCTATGCAGTTTTGACCCTTGAAAGTCCCAATTCGGACTTATTTTGAGCAAGTTATGGCAATTTGAAGTTTTTAGGTTCCATGGGTTCTTCTTGCTATTTGTAGAAGAAGAACACTACCCGACGCAACCTGACCCAGCGCGTGCTCTTTAGCACGGCGCAACCTGATCAAGCGCACGCTCTTTAGCACGGCACAACCCAGCCCAGGCACCCTTTGGCCCTGGTGCAACCTGACTTGGCGGAACATGACCTGGCGTACCCTAGTCAGGCGCAACTTGACTTGGCGCAACCTGACATGGCGTATCCCAGTCAGGCACAACCTGACTTGGTGCAACCATGCCTGGCGCACCCAGTCAGGCACAACCTGACTTGGTGTAACCTGACCTGGCGCACCCCATCCTGGCACAACCCAACTTTGGCTCCACCTGTTCCCCTTGGCGCCACTGTCATTTTTTTGGCGACACTTGACCAGCGCCACTTGTGGCCATGATAGCCCTTGCCCTCCCCCTCCATGCAAGTTCTTCTAGTTCTTGATGCATATACATGTGATCTTGCATGTAACTTGTACTTGATCCATCTTGTGACAACCCGGGTCGAGGCCTGTCGAGGCCCACTCCAGGCTACAGGAAATCTCGTTTTATGCAGTTTAGACCCTTGGAAGTCCCAATTCGGACTTATTTTGAGCAAGTTATGGCATTTTGAAGTTTTCGGGTTCCACGGGTTCTTCTTGCTGTTTGGAGAAGAAGAACAGTGCCCGGCACAACCTGACCCAGTGCGCGCCCTTTAGCGTGGCGCAACCTGATCCAGTGCGCACTCTTTAGCGCGGCACAACCCAGCCCAGGCGCCCTTTAGCCCTGGAGCAACCTGACTTGGCGCAACCTGACATGGCGTACCCCAGTCAGACGCAACCTGACTTGGCGCAACCTGACCTGGCGTGCCCCAGTCAGGCACAACCTGACTTGGCGCAACCTTACCTGGCGCACCCTAGTCAGGCACAACTTGACTTGGGGCAACCTGACCTAGTGCACTCCAGTCTGGCACAACCTGACTTGGCACAACCTGACCTGGTGCACCCAGTCAGGCACAACCTGACTTGGTACAACATGACCTGGCGCAACCCAACTTAGGCGCCACCTGTTTCTATTTGTGCCACCTGTCATTTTCCTGGCGCCACTTGACCAGCGCCACTTGTGGCCATGATACCCCTTTCTCCCCCATACATGTTCTCCTAGTTCTTGATGCATTTGTATGTGATCTTGCATGTAACTTGTACTTGATCCATCTTGTAACGACCCGGCTCGACGCCCGTCGAGGCGCACTCCTAGCTGTATGAAATCTCGTTCTATGTAGTTTAGACCCTTGGAAGTCCCAATTTGGACTTGTTTGGAGAAGAAGACCAGTGCCCGGCGCAACCTGACCCAGCGCGCGCTCTTTAGTGCGGCGTAACCTGATCCGGCGTGCACTCTTTAGCACGGCACAACCCAGTCCTGGTGCCCTTTGGCCCTGGCGCTACTAGACATGGCACAACCGGACCTGGCGCACCCTAGTCAGGCGCAACCTGACTTGGCGCAACCTGACCTGGCGTGCCCCAGTCACGCGCATCCTGACTTGGCTCAACCTTACCTGGCGTACCCAGTCAGGAGCAACCTAACTTGGTGCAACCTGACATGGTGCTCCCCAGCCTGGCATAACCCAACATAGACGCCACCTGTTCCCTTTGGTGCCACTTGTCATTTTTCTGGCGCCACTTGACCAGCGCCACTTGTAGCCATGATACCCCTTGCCCCTCATGCATGTTCTCCTCGTTCTTGATACATATGCATGTGATCTTGCATGTTACTTATACTTGATCCAACTTGTGATGACCCAGCTCGATGCACGTCGAGGCACACTCCAGGCTATAGGAAATCTTGTTGTATGCAGTTTAGACCCTTGGAAGTCCCAAATCGGACATATTTTGAGCAAGTTATGGCATTTTGAAGTTTCGGGTTCCATGGGTTCTTCTTGCTGTTTGGAGAAGAAGAAAAGTTCCCGGCGCAACCTGACCCAGCGCGCGCTCTTTAGCGCGACGCAACCTGATCCAGCGCACGCTCTTTAGCATGGCGCAACCCAGCCCAGGCGCCCTTTGGACCTGGCGCAACCAGACATGGCGCAACCTGACCTGTCGTACTCCAGTCAGGCAAAAACTGACTTTATGCAACCTGACATGGCGCGCCCCAGCCAGGCGCAACTTGACTTGGCGCAATCTTATCTAGCGCACCCAGTCAGGCACAACCTAACTTGGTGCAACCTGACCTAGCGTACCCCAGCCTGGCGTAACCCAACTTAGGCGCCACATGTTCCCCTTGGAGCCACCTGCATTTTCCTGGCGCCACTTGACCAGCGCCACTTGTGGCGAATATACCCTTTGTCCCCCGCCATGCATGTTCTCCTAGTTCTTGATGTATATGCTTGTAACTTGTACTTTATCCATCTTGTGACGACCCGGCTCGAGGCCCGTTGAGGCGCACTCCAGGCTATAGAAAATCTCGTTCTATGAAGTTTAGACCCTTGGAAGTCCCAATTCGGACTTGTTTTGAGCAAGTTATGGCATTTTGAAGTTTTCGGGTTCCATGGGTTCTTTTTGCTGTTTGGAGAAGAAGAACAGTACCCGACGTAACCTGACCCAGCGTGCGCTCTTTAACGCGGCACAACCCAGCCCAGGCGCCCTTTGGCCCTGGCACAACCTGACTTGGCACAACCTGACCTGGCGTACCCCAGTCAGGTGCAACCAGACTTGGCGTAACCTAACTTGGCGTGCCCCAGTCAGGCACAACCTTACCCGGCGTACCCAGTCAGGCGCAACCTTACTTGGTGCAACCTGACCTGGCCAACCCCAGACTGGCACAACCCAACTTAGCTGCCACCTGTTTCCCTTGGCTCTACCTGTCATTTTCTTCACGCCACTTGACCATCGCCACTTGTGGCCATGATACCCCTTGCACCCCCATGCATGTTCTCCTAGTTCTTGATGCATATGCAAATAATCTTGCATGTAACTTCTACTTGATCCATCGTGTGACGACCCGACTTGCTATAGAAAATCTCATTCTATGCAGTTTAGACCCTTGGATATCCCAATTCAGACTTGTTTTTAGCAAGTTATAGCATTTTAAAGTTTTTGGTTCCATGGGTTCTCCTTGCTTATTGGAGAAGAAGAACAGTGCCCAGCGCAACCTGACCCAATGCGCGCTCTTTAGCGCGGCGCAACCTGATCCAGCGTGCGCTCTTTAGCGCGGCGCAACCCAGCCCAAGCGCCCTTTGGACCTGGCCCAACCTGACTTGGCGCAACCTGACCTAGCGCACCCCAGTCAGGCGCAACCTGACTTGGCGCAACCTTACCTGGCGCACCCAGTCAGGCGCAACCTGACTTGGTGCAACCTGGCCTGTCGCACCCTCGCCTGTCGCAACCCAACTTAGGCGCCACATGTCATTTTCCTGGCGCCACTTGACCAGCACCACTTGTGGACATAATACCCCTTGCCCCCATGCATATTTTCTTAGTTTTTTATACATATGCATGTGATCTTGCATGTAACTTGTACATCATCCATCTTGTGACGACCCGACTCGAGGCCCGTCAAGGCACACTCTATGATATAGGAAATCGCGTTCTATGCAGTTTAGACCCTTGGAAATCCCAATTCAGACTTGTTTTGAGCAAGTTATGGCATTTTGAAGTTTTCGGGTTCAATGGGTTCTTTTTGCTGTTTGAAGAGGAAGAACAGTGCCCGGCGCAACCTAACCCAGCGCGCGCTCTTTCGTACGGCGCAACTTGATCCAGTGCGCGCACTTTAGCGTGGCGCAACCTAGCCCAGGCGCCCTTTGGCCCTGGCGTAACCTGACTTGGCGCAACCTGACCTGGCGCACCACAGTCAGGCGCAACCTGACTTGGCGCAACCTTACCTGGCGCACTAGTCAGGTGCAACCTGACTTGGTGCAACCTGATCCAGTACGCGCTCTTTAGCGCGGCGCAACCCAGCCCAGGCGCCCTTTGGCCCCGGCGCAACCTGACTTGGCGCAACCTGACCTGGCGTACCCCTGTCAAGCGCAGCCTGACTTAGCGTAACCTTACCTGGCGCACCCAGTCAGGCGCAACCTGAGCTGGCGCACCCCAGCCTGGCGCAACCCAACTTAGGTACCACCTGTTCCCCTTGGCGCCACCTATAATTTTCCTGGCGCCACTTGACCAGCTTCACTTGTGGCCATTATACCCCTTGCCCCCCCACGCATGTTCTCCTAGTTCTTGATGCATATATATGTGATCCTACATGTAACTTGTACTTTATCCATCTTGTGACGACCCGGCTCGAGGCCCGTAGAGGCGCACTCCAGGCTATAGGAAATCTCGTTCTATGCAGTTTAGACCCTTGCAAGTCCCAATTCGGACTTGTTTTGAACAAGTTATGGCATTTTGAAGTTTTTGGGTTCCATGTGTTCTTCTTGCTGTTTGGAGAAGAAGAATAGTGCCCGACGCAACCTGACCTACCGTGCGCACTTTATCGCGACGCAACCTTATCCAGCGTGCGCTCTCAAGGTATCTAGGTTGATCCTGATAAAGTTAAAGCAATTCTTGAAATGCGTCCTCCGCATAATCTAAAAGAGCTTCGTGGCTTTCAAGGTCGCATTGCTTATATCAGAAGATTTATACCAAATCTTTCTGGAAGATGTCAACCTTTCTCTCGTTTGCTGAAGAAGGGGGTGTCATTTGTTTGGGATGAAGCATGTCAAAAAGCATTCAATGACATCAAGCAATACTTTACAAATCTACCTGTTTTAGTACCTCCAGTAGTGGGAAGACCATTTTTGCTGTATGTTCGAGCATTAGATCATTCTCTTGGTGCTCTTCTTGCATAAAAAAGTGATAAGGGTCATGAACAGGCAATTTATTATCTCAGTCGAATGATGGTTGGGGCTAAACACAGGTATATTCCTGTAGAAAAAGAATGTCTAGCCTTGGTTTTTGCCATTCAAAAGACGCGACATTATGTATCGGGACAGACTATCCTTGTCATATCCAGAATAAATCCTATTCGGGTATTAATGAAAAAGTCGAGTATTCTTAACTCCCGATTAGCTACTTAGGCAATGTTGCTTACTCCTTATGATATGGTCTACATACCTCAAAAATCGGTGAAGGGTCAAGCGTTAGCTGATTTCTTAGCAGCTCATCCTATACCTGAAACTTCTAAGCTATATGACGATATTCCAGATGGAGTCGTAGATTGTAACATGACTTTAAGGGATGATATTTGGCAACTATACTTTGATGGAGCATCACGGGTTGGACCTAAAGGCAATATTGTCTCTGGAGTAGGCATTGTCTTGGTTTCTCCCGATAAAATGGTTATATACTGTGCTTATTCCCTCAATGAACCATGTTCCGATAATGTAGCAGAATATAACGCTCTGCTAATTGGTCTTCAAGTAGCAAAACAATTGGATATTGAGTTCTTGGAAGCATATGGAGATTCTCAGCTGATTGTCAATCAGGTCAGAGGGACATATGAAGTCAGAAATCCTGACCTCATTTCCTATCATCAAGTGGTAATCGAATTGGCTCTCTAATTCAAAGGGTTCTTCATTGAATTCGTTCCACGTTCTCAAAATTTGGAAGCTGACGCTCTTGCTAGTCTAGCTGCAGACTTAGCAGTTCCAATCAGAAGACAAAATACCATCACTTTGTTGGATCGAGACCTATTCTGTGTCAAGAATAATTTATATATCGAACAGAGTTATGCTACTGAATCAAATTCTCAGCAAAAGGATTGGAGAAGTCCATTTATTGATTATATAGTCTATAGGATTTTACATGAAGATCCAAAGGAAGCTGCATCAATCAAAAGACGATCATTTCGATTTTACTATGATACTTCTATGCACAAATTGTATCGTCGTTCTTATGACGGGCTTTTACTGCGTTGTCTCTCGAAAAGCGAACCCAAGCAAACACTTCGTAGACCTCATGATGGAGTTTGTGGTGCACATCAACCAGGTCCAAAGTTACAGGACCGTATTCGAAGAATGGGTTATTATTGGCCTTCTTTGATAGCAGATGCTGTGGATTATGCCAGACGGTGTAAAGCATGCCAGATTTATGCTGATTTTATTCATCAACCCTCTGAATTTTTACATCCTACAGCAGCTTCTTGGCCTTTCGAAGCTTGGGATATGGATATTATTGGTCCAATTAATCCCCCTTCTGTCAAAGGACATCGGTTTATCCTGGCTATAACTGATTCTTTTTCTAAATGGACAGAAGCAGTTCCTCTTGTTGAAGTAAAAAAGTCTAATGTGGTTAACTTCATCAAACATCATGTCATTTATCATTTCGGGATTCCCCGAAGGATAATCCATGATTACAGACCATAATTTGCCAGTCAGGCATTTTATCGATTTTGTGACAAGAATCGGATTCAGAACTTATCTTATACAGCTTACAATCCAGCTGCTAATGGTTTAGCAGAAGCTTTCAACAAAACAATTATTAAACTTCTCAAAAAGTTTGTCTCTTCTAATAAACGTGATTGGAACGAGAAACTTGGAGAATGTTTATGGGCTTATCGAACAATAGTCAGAACTCCAACTGGTTTTATACCATTCTCATTGGTTTACGGATGTGAAGCTGTTCTTCCACTGGAGATCCAAATACCATCTCATAGAATAGCCATTTCTAATGAGCTAACTACGGAGAATAATGATCGCTTAAGACTCCAAGAACTTGAAGGTTTGGGTGAGAAGCGTCTTCAAGCACAACAGCACATTGAGCTGTATCAAACCCGCATATCTCGAGCTTTCAATCGCAAAGTTAAAGAAAGGATATTTAAAGTAGGAGAGCTAGTTCTAGCTGTCCGAAGACCTATGGTTATGACTCATAAGAGTAAAGACAAGTTCCAAGCTAAATGGGAAGGTCCTTCTGTAGTCGAAATCGTATTTTCCAATAGTGCTTATAGGTTGTCTAAACCTAATAGAAATTTGATCATGATACCAATTAACGATAAATTCTTGAAGAAATACTACGTTTGAATTTCTTCTTCAATTCCCAACTACCAAGGTTTGGTTAAGCTGATTATTTATTCTCTTAAAAGAGAATTTTTATTTTCTGTCTTACCAGCTGATTTCAGAAAGAAAAAGATTTATTATCTATCATGTCTACGTTACCTCTGAATAGATATTAAATCTACTTCTTTTCATAATTATCTATCATGTCCATATTACCTCTGAATAGATATTAATCTATTTTTTTGAGTCATTACGATCTATCATGTTCATATTACCTCTTATAGTATTGTACACTCTAAAAAGAAAACAAGATTTATTATCTATCATGTCCACATTACCTCTGGATAGATATAATCTACTTTGTTGAGTTTTGAAGACTTATCATGTCCATATTACCTCTGATAATTGTTTTCTATCTTATACATATTTTTTTAAAAAAGAATATAAAAAACATATTTTATTTATTTCATGATTAGAAATAGTACATCAGCAAAATGAAGGAAATGACAGAAGATAAAAATTCTTTATTGAGTACAAGAATTTCTAAGGTGGAGCAGACAGATCTTCAATCATTTTCTGTAATTCTGCCAAACGCTTTTCGCGAGAGCCCAATACAGTTGTGTATGTTATGGATCTTCGAGCCTCCGCAGTACAAAGGTGGGAGAGTTCGACAAAGGTAGCTATCATTTTGTCTTTGGCTTCTTCAAGGGTTTTGATGTTTGATTCAGAACTAAAGATCCGTTCTTCCAAAATAGAACTTTGCCTCAAATATTGATCTCTATCTGCCGTCATTCGGTTTTGCTCCTCCTTTAATCGAGCCAGCTCAGCTTCGACTTCTCGAATTCAATCATTTTATTGATGAATTTTGATATTCATTGAGTCATAGGCTTGTTGATGCTGCTCCAACAAGGGTTTATTTTCTCTCAAGAAGGTCATTTCCACGGCAACCTTATTGCTATAATCTTGAAGAGATTCTTTGAAGATGGTTTCCCGAGTTGTATACTCATTAGTGAGAGCATCATACTCGGATTGGACGAGGCTTTCTATAGTCCCACTTGACAACCTTAGATATTCTTTGATGGGTTGTTCAAGTCCGTGGACTATCTTCTGCAAAGCTGTTGCCCTCTCTGTATCATTAAACATTGCGATATTGTCTATGGTAGTAGCAATCGCACTTTTCAAGCTCTCATAACTGAGGCCTTTCTTCAATACCATTTTGATCAACGCTGCCAAAGTTTTGTAAAAAGTTTCAGTATGAATCTCTACCAAAAGATTCGTATCAGCATTTGAGCTTGGTGTATCAGTGATATCTGCCAATCTCTTTTCCTGAAAACCGGAGACAGGTGATGTCATTGCTGTAGTAGCAAGCTGAGTTAACGATATATCTGTTATCGTTACCATAGCCAATTGATTTCCAGGGAATTCTGGGACTACATCTTCAACAACCTTTTATGCTACCTCGAGAGGATGAGTTTCGGTGGTAGGGGATGGTATTACGGAGATGCTGCCTCCTATGTTCGGTTCAGACTCGAACACAACTGTCTCAGGAATCTGGTCAGGACTAGCTACAGTAATTGATGTTGCCGCTATATCTACGACCTCATCAATCTGTTCTTTAGCAGCAATTGATTCTCTGAGCAATGTTGGCTCTTCTTCTGCAGTAGGTTCTTCTTCTCTTTCTTCAGCAAGAGAAGATAATTCCTGGTATGTCTCTCCTGCAAGCTCTTGTTGAATCTCCATAGAAGGAGAACCTTCCTTAGAAAGAGAATCTTCTTTTGAAGAAGAACTTCCTTCCTCAGATTCTACTACCTCGTCATGAATAGACTTTTGAGAGGAGGAGGAGCAACGGGCTTTGCCATAGTGATGATACCTACAAAGATTAAACAAAATAGTCAATATACAAAATCATAATACATATTTTTGTCTAAATTTTGTGTAATTGATCTTTACATGGAGTAGGTGCACGACGCGACAAGAGTGCGTCATAATCTAAATCCCAGTCATTATCATCTAATTCGAGAGCCGGTTCATCCGAAGGGATGGGTTCCGGATCACTAGCATGAGTGGTGGCAGTGTCCTCAACATCTTTTGCCTTTTGTGGTGAAGTTAGATGCAATGAAGTACTGAGACGTCCGGGAGATAGGACTCATGTAACTTCTGTTGCTGCTGCTGGTTGGGGTAATGAAGACCCTTCTCCAGGTTGAGCTGAAGAAGATGTAATATTTTGAGTCTCCTCAACAGGATTTTCTCTTTCTGGAGTAGCGGCTCTCTGTTTGGAAGGCCCTTTAACTGTAATCTTCTTCTTCTTCTCCTGGAGAGTAACAGCTATATCTGATTTCTGTTTTCGAGTTACAGTAATAGTAATTGCTCCTGCAGCTGTCTCCCCAACTCCCGTAGGGATTGTCTCCATATATTCATCTGGAACAGCATCATCAGGAATGTCCGAAAGCACCATAACAGGTTCTTCGACATCTCCTTCCTTTTCCTACCGAAGACTTCCTTTTATGTTGTAGTCTTTGGCGAAAGAATGAATGGAGACATAAAAATGTGCATACGAATGAAGCATTCGTAGCTCAGTTGTGCTCTTGGCGGTTGACACATAAAATTTGGCACCGGTGCATCCAGCACTGAAATACCGCCATGCCCTCACTCCATCAATTAAATTTTCATAATTATTGAAAGTGGTGGAGGGATTACCAACGTGAAGCTAGTTATACCCGAACTGACGAGCGAACCGACTAGGTAGATACGGTTCGAAGATGCAGTTGTCTTCAATTCTATACATCAGATGTGAGGGTCTGATACATATTAGCCAATTAAGGACTGGCGCATGTATTTCTGTTCTATCTTGACCTACGTCATCAAATTGCACACCAAAATAGTCGGCTGGAACTGGTGGTCGTGTGCAAAAAAAATTCCAACCATACGAGAAGTTCAGTGTTGTCCGGGTATCCGTTACTGAAGTCGCATTCCACATGGCTTTACTAAACTTCTGGAGGAATACCACCGCATCATTTTCAGGGCCTAGTAGTAATAAGCTGCAGTTGTTATGCAGTAACCAATCCATTAAATAAGTATAGGGCATCTCCACCCTTGGAAACTCTTTACGGTAGGGAGCATTATTGATCAGTTCTTCACCAAATGCTCGTAAACCCGCATTTATTTAACACACCATTGCCGGTAATAAGCTGAGTTTGGCCTTGAATACCTAACGTACTGCTGGCCATAGTATGTTTCGATGAATCCTGTCGACTGTACCGGTCCCTGGTACGACCCATCTTCTCAACCACAAGGAAAGAAAGCTCGCCAACAAGGCTTCCTTTGAGAGTTTTCGACTACCATATTTTAGAAATCTCAATATTTCAGTTCCCACAGGGAATTCTCCAGCCTTGGTGGTCAAATACTTGTCCGGGGACTTATATGTGATCATCCAATTGTTCATCACATCAGCAGAAATTATTGAACAAGGGTTGATAGGTTGAGCCTTGTTGTCTTGAAATCTCTCCTTATCTTCCTTGGATATTCTATTCTAATGGTAGAATAGATACGTTGTCCATTTATTGATATATGCCAAATTTGATCCACTTTCATACATAGTGGTGCAAATCAAATAGTGGCACATGAGCTCTTGGTATACCTCGACTAAGCGAGGGTTTTTGTTTCTAATTTTTGCTAATTTTCGGTTGGAGGGAACGTACTCTTCATATGGAACTCCCCCCATTGGTAGCTTGGAGATGAATTGCATCGCATGGAGTGCAAAATCTATTTCGTCTACTGGGGTTGCAAAGGTTCCTGTCGAGCTGATATACAACTCCATCATAGCTAAGAACATATTATTGTTTATAGGTATGCCTTGACTTGTGGAGGCTACCGCTTAACCAATGGCTTGTAGTTCTGCTTCAAAGTTCTTTATAATCTAAGAACTAAATTGAACCCAGTTTTTATTATGAGGGGTCATCCACCCTAGAAGCCTAGGGTTGACCTGGGGATATAGTACTGAGGCGTTCATAAACTTGTTTATGAACATCGGTATCTGCACTGGTTGGATTAGTGATGAGCCCTCACTTGGTGTAAATCCAGGCAATAAGCTTAAGAAAGGAACGACACTACCACTGGGAGTACTCGAGTGATAGCCCATTTGATTTTTATCTCTCTTGAATATGATTCTCCTTGGTCTTCCATAACTGTTGGGAGTCAGATTCCAGATCATCCGTCTAGGATGAGTAGCATGAACAAAAGAAGAAAGGGGATAATCTCTTGGCATTGTTGGGAGATACATCACCATTTCCCCATATTTGAACACCCAAGACTCCTTCTTGGGGTTTGTCTTAGATTTAAAATTAATTGCATCCCCGAACATGAATGCAGGCTTCAGATAATGCTGGCCATCCAGTGATGTCAATAGTTCTCCGTTCATCAGAGACAACAACATTCTATCACCTTGAGCAGTTATCAACTGATGTCTTTCCAGGGGATACTGCTTGTCGGTTTGAGGAAACTCGACATGGGATAAATTTTCCAGATAATTTGATCCCAGAATACCAGCTGGTGAGCCAAACAACTCAGAGAGAGGATGGGCCCCTAAGTCCACTGCAAAAGAAGTTCAACAAGAAAAATCAAATTAGTAAAAAAGTCTAAGTATGAACTATACGCAAATTCAAGCTCTACGCAAATGACTATACATTGGTTTTGAAGTTATTACGCGTAAAAAGTTCTCTGTTTTTTAAGAGACTTTGTTTTATGCATTTCTCTAAAAATATTTTACGCGGTCTAAAAAATGAATTTTTTTGCGTACTTTTTTCTGTTCAAGAGAATAAAGTTTTATGTGTGAAAAATAGTCTTTTGACTTGCGTATTTTCAGCTTTACGCTTGTACATAAAATGTGAGTGTATTTTTTGGTTTTACGCTTCGGATCAAAAGAGTAAAGTTTTACATAGTCTTTTTGACTCGCATATTTTTCAAATTTTACGCTCGTACGTATAACGTGGGCGCATTTTTAGTTTTTTACGCTAGCACGTATAATGTGGGCGTATTTTCAAGTTCTACGTTGGCACGTATAACGTGAGCGTATTTTTTTCAAAATCTACGCTGGCACGTATAACGTGAGCGTGTTTTGTTCATTTTTTTACGCTGGCACGTATAAATGTGGGCGTATGATTAAGGGTTGGTCTTGGGTTATCTTCTTCCACAAAATCGATAGGGTTTCTACCTATCATGGCCGAAGCTACGTTCAGGTTAGTCTTTGCGGTTTCTTCGACGCACTTCCCCAATGATATTGCAGCAGCGTGAAATTCTTCAGATGATCTAGCCGTCGACGAAGAGGCAACTTTCTTGCCCTTGGCTGAGGCGGCGGCTTTGCTCTTGGGTGCCATTTGCTCGAAAGAATTTGGAGGATGAATGAAGAAGAGAATAAAAGAGATGAGTAAAGTTCTCTTTCTACAACAGAAGTCCTATTTATAGAAAACTCAAGGGTTGATTCAAATTCTCGAAGTGACTGTTGGGTATCCCTAAATTTACGCTGATGACTGTTGGATATCCCAAACTTTACGCTTCTGTTCAAAGTATTTCAAATATTAGAAAATTTGAAAACTTTGAAGGGGGTATTGTAGAAGCGTAAATAAATTTTGAAGACTAAGTCAAGGAAGTTGAGATATTTACGCAAAGACAGTTCCAGAATAGACTTTACGCAAAGGTCAAAATGGGTCAAACTCAAAAATCTACGGAAGTCTTAAATTCAGACTTTACGTGAGAAATGAGTTGTCCATGCTGCATTAAATACAAGAAGATACTGTTCTGACAGATTGATTTTTTGACAAATGATTGCACAGAAGCCAAGAAGTTTGTTGTTTAGCATGCCAATGAGCTGCTTTACGCTTGAGGAACAGCTTCCACTTTACGCATAAGAGTTATTTGAGCTTTTACGCTCAAGGCTATCTCAGCTACTCTTTTTGCGTGCGTAGAGTTTATTTGAGCCTTTACGCTCAAGGCTATTTTTAGCCACTTTACGCAGAAAGCTTATTTTGAGCTATTTTACGCTCGGACATGTTTAAACAACATTTTTTATGTACAGTTTGTCCTGATTATGTAGGAACGTGGTTTTCTGACATGGCCTTCATGCCACACTTCTCGAAGAACGTGTGTACGTGCTCTCCTTATTTTTATTAGATTACGGGACATGTGTCAACATGCGTAGAGGCTAATTTCTGTACATGGGTGACAATTATCCTAATAGCCTGCGTAGAGATCCAATATTGATGCTTTTTACGCACAGAAGACAAGTCTATATAAATATTTCTTTTATAAGAAAGAGGGACAAGATTTTGGAGACCATATACTTTCAAAGCAAAGTGATTTTCAAGAGTATTTCTTTTCAACTTTTCTTCAAGAACAGAGTGAAGCAAAGTAGGAAAGCATTCGACTGTGCCATCAGTGCCAATTGTGTCGATATCTTTCTGGTGACTTAGTTCTTCTAGTTGTTCATTTCCAAGCAGTTTTCTTCATCATCATCGTTTGGTCCAAGGAACAAAGTGATCGCTCTCATATCAGACTTCCATAGGAATACTTTCCAGAATTTACTTGTACTTTTGTACACTTTTTCTCGTTTTCTTTCAAAAGCCTTAAGGGTATTTTGTTAAGTAAAACAAGGCACAACCTTACATGGCACATCCATTCAAGCGCAACGTGACTTGGCGCAACCTGACCTAGAGCACCCAAGTCAGGCGCAACCTGACTTGGCATAACCTGACCTTGTGCGCCCCAGTCTGGCGCAACCTGACCTGGCTCACCCCAGTCAGACACAACCTGATTTGGTACAACCTGACCTGGCGTACCCCAGCCTGGCGTAACCCAACTTAGGCGCCACCTGCTACCCTTGGTACCACTTGCCATTTTTTCGGCGCCACTTGACCAACGCCACTTGTGGCTATGATACCCCTTGTCCCCCATGCATGTTCCCCTAGTTTTTGATGCATATGCATGTGATCTTGCATGTAACTTGTACTTGATCCATCTTCTGAGGACCTGGCTCGAGGCCCGTCGAGGCACAATCCAGGCAATAGAAAATCTCGTTCTATGCAGTTTAGACCCTTGGAAGTCCCAATTCAGACTTATTTTGAGCAAGTTATGGCATTTTGAAGTTATCGGGTTCCATGGGTTCTTCTTGCTGTTTGGAGAAGAAGAACGGTGCCCGGCGTAACTTGACCCAGCGTGCGCTCTTTAGCGCTGCGCAACCTGATCCAGCGTGCGCTCTTTAGTGAGGCACAATCCAGCCAGGCGCCCTTTGGCCCTGGCGCAACCTGACTTGACGCAACCTAACCTGGCGCACCCCAGTCAGGTGCAACCTGACTTGGTGCAACCTGACCTGGCGGGCCCCAGTCAGGCGCAACCTGACTTGGTGCAACCATACATGGCGCATACAGTCAAGCGCAACCTGACTCGGCGCAACCTGACCTGGCTTACCCAGTCAGACGCAACCTGACTTGGCATAACCTGACCTTGTGCGCCCCAGTCTGGTGCAACCTGACTTGGCGCAACCTGACCTGGCACACCCAGTCAAGCGCAACCTGACTTAGTACAACCTGACCTGGTGTGAAACCTATTATTTTATTATTAATTATTTAATAGTGTTTTATTAGTATTTCGAAAATTATTATTATATTAAATAATTTTGGGTGAAAAAGAATTTCAAAAATATTAATAAACTTGGACTTTTGATTTTCGGACCCAGACCCGAGTCCGAACCCAGACCCAGGCCCGAGCTCAATCTTTTTCCTATTTCCTTCCTAATCTGGTTTTGACTGTTTTGCTATTAATAAAAGAATAATAATAATAATAATAATAATAATATAATAATAAATACCAGCTGGTCCCGTAGGACCAGCAACTTCAACCCATGAATTGGTAAAAGCCACTATCTATTCACTCTCCCCACACACGTAACCGACCTTACCCTTTAATTACTCTCCATCACTCCCCTTTCCCTCCTGTCCATTTGTATTCCCAAACGTTCAACTCCACTCTCCCTTTAATTCTCCTACTCCTCCCACTTCCTTCACAAACCCACAGAGAATAATTCCCACAACATTACTCTCAACTCTTCTATATCTCTTCTCCCTGGATTTACAAAACTCTCAACTATCCATCTCTCTCTCAGAATCATTTTTTCCCCTAACCCATTTTTCCCTGGAGCAAAACCCTACCCGAGCCCTAACCCCCGGCGAACTCCGCGGCCGAGCTTCCCTTCGGCGCGCGATTCTCCGCCACCCCCGAGCTCGGCGGAGCCCGCCGTCAGCGCCTCTTCCGCGCCTCCGCGCGCGGCGTCTCCCCCGCGCGGTTTTCACCTCCGGCAGCGCGGCCCGGCCTCCTCCCTCGCCGGCCTCTCCCCGGTGGCGCCACCCTCCGGCCACGCCCCATCCGGCGAAGCCCTCTCCGGCGCCCGTCGTTCAGATCCACGGCGAGGACCTCCCCGCCATCCGCGAGCTCCCGAGCTCCGACGGTCAACTCCAGATCCGCCCGCGCCCTTCTGTCCTCGTCGGCCGAACCCTGAGCCGCTTCCAGCGGGCCAGATCTGCTCGCGAGCCCCCTCTCCCGCGGACCCTCTCGCTGTCCAGCGCTCTGTGAAGTTTCTGCTGTCCGGATCCGCGGAGTTTCTGCTGTCCGAACGTCGTTTCGGTCTTTTCCAAGTTTTTCCCGTAGCTCCCCGCCAACGGAATTTGGTAAATTCTTGTTAATCACAGTAGTTCGTCCCTCCCCGTAGAGTCGATGATGAAATCGGTCCCCGGATTCCCTTCGGAAAATTCGATTAGCTGCGTTATATTTTCGATTAGCTACGTTAGATTATTTTTCCTGTGTTTTACCTGCCGGTTTGGTATGAATTGGTTGATTATGGGAATCCCGGACATTTTGGGAAGTTCGGTGGATTGAAAATTATTTTCTGTGGCTTGGGATTATTTTGGTGGATATTCTGTGGATTATTTTGGGTTGGAAATATTTGCAGGTTTTCCGTGGCTCATTTCCCAGTTTTGGGTTTGTTCCGAAATAGAGGAAATGCTGCCCAAATTTCTACAAAAACTATATTTTTATTGATTTCAAAAGTGGCTTTCGAAAATGAATTTCTAAACTGATTTTCGGGCGACGACCGTACCGGTCTGTGGGCCCCGACGAAATGCAAACGCACCGGTCCGACCGGACGTTGTGGTATTAGCCATATTTTGAGGAATGGACCGAGTCTGAGACTCTTAGTTTCATTTTAATTATTTTTAATATTTAGGCTTAGATATTTAATTCCTGCACTTTAATTATTTAATTTCAGTCATTTTCTCTTATTTAATGTAAAAGAAAATTGTACCGGGCATAAGCCCACTCTAGGACCATTAGCTGTGCCACTGTATTGTGTAGCGTAGTTTATTTTATTTTTCTTTTTCTGGTGGATGTGAATTTGGGTGGTTTTGATTAGTCGCGTAATCGTAGATTAGAGCGCGATTTACTGATTAGTTACGAATCTAGTTAAAATGGATAAAATATTAGTAAATAACTAGTTCATGATTTATCACTAAAAGAAAACTATATTTTTATAAATATATTACAAAAACACAAAGTTTTCCAAAGTTAATTGATTCTCGTGTTATTTCCAAATAATCCAATTAATCGGTTTAATCAACGCACATATTTGCGACGTAATCGTTAGCTGTAAATTAATATAACTTAAAACCTGACTAGGATTTACTACTAGAGATTGCAACTAGCACACTTAGTCTGGTTATTCAAGGTTCTAAGTCGAGTTCTCAACTGTAGGAACTCGAAGTTACACCAGACGTTCCTCCTCGGTACCGACTCGTCTTTCCAGTCAATCTAATACAAGACAAGTTTCGGATTATGTTTTCTTGTAATTTCCTTAGTAAAGTTAAGCTGCATGTTAAACCACACTGCTGAAACGGAACTCTACCTTAGGGTTCAACTACTGATTGTTACTGATACTGAATCTGGGCCTGGGGGAATAGTGTAGACGTTTATGACCAAAGCCCCTACTGAACTGACTGTGTTAGCTTACCCCTCTCACACACGGGGATAAGCCATATCGTATCGCTAGGATACTACTGATCAACCCATGCCGGTCATAGACGTTTGCATATTCAAAACACACTGAACTGTTTTAAACTGCTGAAAATATTATTTCAAACTGTTTACCCTGCACTTTCCAATTACTATTTAAATTATGAGATGCATATTTCGTTCTTGCTCCCTCCTGACTGGAGACAACATTTTAGGTAACACTGAGGATGACGAGCTATACTATAATAGCTACTACGACCCGGTTCTCTACCCTGCGACGGTACCAGAGCCGTCTCTGGAGGACGCTGATCCTGGGACTGCTGAACCTGATGTTTAGATAGTTCTTCCTTTATGCATTTTCTTCTTTATTTGGAGTTTGTAGTTTTATTTCGGTATTTCCTTTCACAGTTGTACTTCTGAATATTTTATTAAACAAAGTTTCAAATTCCGAATAGAACAGTTGTGACAAATGTACTTGTGTTGTTGTGAATACCTGCAATAGAACAGCTTACTGCCGCCGTCTCAACAACGGTGCAGGCTGGGCATGATCCGGTTTGACCCAATTAGTTGGGATCGGGTCGTGACAAGTTTTTAGTGGTGGCCCATGCAGGTCAGAACAACAACTTGGGAAAACATATTTAGAAACAATTAGAACACTAGAACATCAATTTGTCACGACATAGGTCCGATTCATATATAAGTAAATATTTTTGCTTGATTATAGACCGGTAGGCTACCTTGCTTGTGTGCGTCCTAAACCTTCCAGAGAATGACGGTTGACCAAATCCTGCTGGCGATGAGGTATCATCTCCGGATCATATCCCATCTCCTCAACCAAGTCCAGGGTCTTTTCCCTCGCGGTTGTTTGACCGTCCTCATAGTGCATCCAGTGAAGTTTTCCCTACACTGGCGATTCCTACCTCATCTCAAACTGAATTGCATTTCCTTGGTGGAGTATTCATTTTTGTTGCTCCACTAGTACCAGCAATCATCTTCCAAATGGTTGTCCTATTTCAAGAAATCTTGGAGTTCCAGAAAGCTCAAGATGAAGCCCAGCAGGAACAGATAAATATCACGAGAGAAGACATGAAGAACGTCATGATGTAGCCTTAGTTATCTCCAACCAAGTTAGAGCAGAACTTTTGTCCTAGGAAGGATACCCCTGAAGATATTTGGGTCCCATCAAGTACTCTACTTTTCGGCTGCCTTGTCGTAAGAAGCTATGGGCTTGTAACTATTGCAATAGGCCTGGTCATCAGGCTGTTAGTTGCCGCAAAAGATTAGGACAATGTTTGGCATGTGGATCTGCTGAACATCGGGTAAAGGACTATCCTTATCTTTCCATCAAACCAGAGCTCATATCCCAGCAACACCTGTTAGGCCACAACCTAGGGACTCTCTTTCTATCCAGCAGACCCTGCCTCATACAATAAGACATGATGCATACTCGAGGTTCGTAGAAGATGAAGGACCAGATCAATAAAGGCTCTAGGATTTATCCAAGATATAACTTCACCTTAGGGAACACCTATCTTGTTTGTGCCCAAGAAGGATGGAACAACTGATGTGCATCGATTACCAGACACTAAAGAGCAAGTACTTTCTGTCTGGATCGAGGATCTGTTTGATCTGGTTGTGTGGAGTTAGGGTGTTTCGAAGTTTGACTTAAGATTTGACTTCCATCAAATCAAAGTCAGGAAAGAGGACATTTCCAAGACGGCGTTCAAACACCAAGTATGGGTAGTTTTCTTTGGTCAGGATGTTAGACTGACAAATGTTTCTGCTGTGTTTATGAATCTCATGAACAGAGATTTTCATGAGTATTTGAATCAGTTTTGTTGTCATCTTTATTGGTGACATACTGATATATTCGAAGACTAAAGAAGAGCATGAAGAACATCTGAGGAAGTTTTGGAAACTTTGAGAAAGAAGAGGTTTTATGGTAAGTTATCTGAACGTAGATTTTCTTTGACAAGGTGGACTTTTGGCCATGTTGTCAAGAGAAGAAACTTCGATGGAAAATAGCTGTTGTTGAAGAGGGGTATACCCCAAGTTCAATTCGGAAGATTCTTGAACTTGGCCGGCTACTATCAGAAGTTCGTGAAGGATTTCGCCAAGATTGCTGAGCCAGTGACGAAGCTCACTTGGAAGGATGAAGAGTTCATCTGGACGAAAGATTGCCAGGCGGCATTGAGGAGCTAAAGAAGAGACTTACCACTACACCAATCCTTGCGCTACCCGCAGGAACCGGTGGTTTCTCAATTTACAGTAATGTCTCTGGAAAAGGACTGGGCTGCGTTCTTCGACAACATGGAAAAGTAATTACTTACACGTGTAGGCAACTACAGACTCATGAGAAGAATCATCCCACGCCTAATTTGAATTTACTGTAATTATCTTTGAAGCTATGGAAGCATAATTTTTATGGAAAGGGAGTGAAAATATGTACGGACTACAAAAGTCTGAAATATGTCTTCACTCAGAAAGGACTGAATGTTAGACTGAGAAGATGGCTGAAGCAGATGAAGGATTTCGACATCAACCTGCAGTACCATTCAGGTAAGGCTAATATGGTCGCTGATGCACTTGGTCGATACTGATGGCGGAGTTCTTAGCCAAGGACTAGCACCTGCTAGAAGACATCGAGAAGTTTGGACTGGAGGTTATACTACCTGGAGATAGACGGACGGAGCTGGATGCTGGTTCAGTATTGATGAAGTTCGAGGCTGAGGGACAAAAATCAAGAGAACGTAGTTTCAAAATGAGGCACTTTGCAGGCTCAGAGATCAAGTGTTGGCAGGAACACTTGAGGGTTTCTAAATTGATCAGCAGTGGAACTCTGAAGAATGGTGCGAGACTTTGCGTATCGGCTGACAAACGGAGGAACGAGTTGATGAAAGAAATGCACCAGTCGCAGTATTCCATATATTCAGGAGATAATAAGATGTATCGGAATATGCCTCCATTGATTGGTGCTATGGAATGAAGAAGGACAATTCCAGGTGTAGGAATAGATATGAATTTGTCAACATGAGGAATTTAGCAAGAGAACAACAAGTTTGATGCAGCCGCTGGACAATTCGGAGTGGAAGTAGAAGCATATAACAATGACCTTTGGGTAAAGGATTGCCTTGTTCCCAAGGAGGGAAGGGCACCAATTGGATTATAGAAAACCGACTGACTAAGTCAGCACACTTTCAAAGTTGGTTTATCCAGTAAAGAAGTTGGCAGCATTGTACGAGAGGCACATTTACCGGATTCATGGAGTACTGCGGGACGAGCAAGCAGAGAGGTCAATCCAGATGCTTGAAGATGTATTAGGATTTTGTGTCTTGGAATTTGGTAGGTCTTGGGAAGACCAAATTACTTTTGGTGAAGTTTCTCCTACCAGAGGAACAATCAGTTTTCGACGGAGCTGGAAATTAAGGCCAGATACATCAGGTCAATTGAAGTTTAAGACGCGTTGGAAGTAGTGTACCAGTTAGCTCTACCAGCTAATCTTGAGAATGTACAACGTCTTCTACGTCACAGCTCAGACGTTACATTTCGGATCCGAGTCACATTTTGGATAATTCAGAGATGAATATTGGAATCAACCTTTCAGTGCCAGAGAAACCAGTTGCAAGCCTGGTCAGAGATGAGAAGAAAATCAGAATTTGAGCCATCATTTAAACTCCTATTCCTTATCTAAATTTGACTAATGCTGCTAAGTTAGCCTAGTTTTACAAGCTATCTCTTTAAATCAAGCTTGATCATGATGATATTTTATTGGGTGCACCCACTAATATATTGTCTAATCAGAACCGGTACATGATGGTCTGATCAACCTCGTGTACTTTGGTTCGCTTTTGTATTTTTCTACATGGATGATATCATAAATGAAACTTGTCCCTAAACCGTCTCATCCACGACTGCCTTGGAAATTCTTATTGTTGGACCTGGGTTACGGGCGCAATACCTGTACCTATTTGATTCTCCTACCCTGCCTTTAAATTTCGAGGACGAAATTTTCTAAGGAGGGAAGATTATGAAACCTATTATTTTATTATTAATTATTTAATAGTGTTTTATTAGTATTTCGAAAATTATTATTATATTAAATAATTTTGGGTGAAAAAGAATTTCAAAAATATTAATAAACTTGGACTTTTGATTTTCGGACCCAGACCCGAGTCCGAACCCAGACCCAGGCCCGAGCTCAATCTTTTTCCTACTTCCTTCCTAATCTGGTTTTGACTGTTTTGCTATTAATAAAAGAATAATAATAATAATAATAATAATATAATAAATACCAGCTGGTCCCGTAGGACCAGCAACTTCAACCCATGAATTGGTAAAAGCCACTATCTATTCACTCTCCCCACACACGTAACCGACCTCACCCTTTAATTACTCTCCATCACTCCCCTTTCCCTCCTGTCCATTTGCATTCCCAAACGTTCAACTCCACTCTCCCTTTAATTCTCCTACTCCTCCCACTTCCTTCACAAACCACAGAGAATAATTCCCACAACATTACTCTCAACTCTTCTATATCTCTTCTCCCTGGATTTACAGAACTCTCAACTATCCCTCTCTCTCTCAGAATCATTTTTTCCCCTAACCCATTTTTCCCTGGAGCAAAACCCTACCCGAGCCCTAACCCCCGGCGAACTCCGCGGCCGAGCTTCCCTCCGGCGCGCGATTCTCCGCCACCCCCGAGCTCGGCGGAGCCCGCCGTCCGCGCCTCTCCCGCGCCTCCGCGCGCGGCGTCTCTTCCGCGCGGTTTTTACCTCCGGCAGCGCGGCTCGGCCTCCTCCCTCGCCGGCCTCTCCCCGGTGGTGCCACCCTCCGGTCACGCCCCGTCTGGTGAAGCCCTCTCCGGCGCCCGCCGTCCAGATCGACGGCGAGGACCTCCCCGCCATCCGCGAGCTCCCGAGCTCCGGCGGTCAACCCCAGATCCGCCCGCGCCCTTCTGTCCTCGCCGGCCGAACCCTGAGCGCCGCTTCCAGCGGGCCAGATCTGCTCGCGAGCCCCCTCTCCCGCGGACCCTCTCGCTGTCCAGCGCTCTGTGAAGTTTCTGCTGTCCGGATCCGCGGAGTTTCTGCTGTCCGAACGTCGTTTCGGTCTTTCCCAAGTTTTTCCCGTGGCTCCCCGCCAACGAAATTTGGTAAATTCTTGTTAATCACAGTAGTTCGTCCCTCCCCTTAGAGTCGATGATGAAATCGGTCCCCGGATTCCCTTCGGGAAATTCGATTAGCTGCGTTATATTTTCGATTAGCTGCGTTAGATTATTTTTCCTGTGTTTTACCTGCCGGTTTGGTGTGAATTGGTTGATTATGGGAATCCCGGACATTTCGGGAAGTTCGGTGGATTGAGAATTATTTTCTGTGGCTTGGGATTATTTTGGTGGATATTCTGTGGATTATTTTGGGTTGGAAATATTTGCAGGTTTTTCGTGGCGCATTTCCCAGTTTTGGGTTTGTCCCGAAATAGAGGAAATGCTGCCCAAATTTCTACAAAAACTATATTTTTATTTATTTCAAAAGTGGCTTTCGAAAATGAATTTCTAAACTGATTTTCGGGCGACGACCGTACCGGTCTGTGGGCCCCGGCGAAATGCAAACGCACCGGTCCGACCGGACGTTGTGGTATTAGCCGAATTTTGAGGAATGGACCGAGTCTGAGACTCTTAGTTTCATTTTAATTATTTTTAATATTTAGGCTATTTATATTAGATATTTAATTCCTGCACTTTAATTATTTAATTTCAGTCATTTTCTCTTATTTAATGTAAAAGAAAATTGTACCGGGCATAAGCCCACCCTAGGACCATTAGCTGTGCCACTGTATTGTGTAGCGTAGTTTATTTTATTTTTCTTTTTCTGGTGGATGTGAATTTGGGTGGTTTTGATTAGTCGCGTAATCGTAGATTAGAGCACGATTTACTGATTAGTTACGAATCTAGTTAAAATGGATAAAATATTAGTAAATAACTAGTTCATGATTTATCACTAAAAGAAAACTATATTTTTATAAATATATTACAAAAACACAAAGTTTTCCAAAGTTAATTGATTCTCGTGTTATTTCCAAATAATCCAATTAATCGGTTTAATCAACGCACATAGTTGCGACGTAATCGTTAGCTGTAAATTAATACAACTTAAAACCTGACTAGGATTTACTACTAGAGATTGCAACTAGCACACTTAGTCTGGTTATTCAAGGTTCTAAGTCGAGTTCTCAACTGTAGGAACTCGAAGTTACACCTGACGTTCCTCCTCGGTACCGACTCGTCTTTCCAGTCAATCTAATAAAAGGCAAGTTTCGGATTATGTTTTCTTGTAATTTCCTTAGTAAAGTTAAGCTGCATGTTAAACCACACTGCTGACACGGAACTCTACCTTAGGGTTCAACTTCTGATTGTTACTGATACTGAATCTGGGACTGGGGGAATGGTGTAGACGTTTATGACCAAAGCCCCTACTGAACTGACTGTGTTAGCTTACCCCTCTCACACACGGGGATAAGCCATATCGTATCGCTAGGATACTACTGATCAACCCAAGCCGGTCATAGACGTTTGCATATTCAAAACACACTGAACTGTTTTAAACTGCTGAAAATATTATTTCAAACTGTTTACCCTGCACTTTCCAATTACTATTTAAATTATGAGATGCATATTTCATTCTTGCTCCCTCCTGACTGGAGACAACATTTTAGGTAACACTGAGGATGACGAGCTATACTATAATAGCTACTACGACCCGGTTCTCTACCCTACGACGGTACCAGAGCCGTCTCTGGAGGATGCTGATCCTGGGACTGCTGAACCTGATGTTTAGATAGTTCTTCCTTTATGCATTTTCTTCTTTATTTGGAGTTTATAGTTTTATTTCGGTATTTCCTTTCACAGTTGTACTTCTGAATATTTTATTAAACAAAGTTTCAAATTCCGAATAGAACAGTTGTGACAAATGTACTTGTGTTGTTGTGAATACCAGCAATGGAACAGCTTACTGCCGCCGTCTCAACAACGGTACAGGCTGGGCATGATCCGGTTCGACCCAATTAGTTGGGATCGGGTCGTGACACCTGGTGTACCCCAGCCTGGCGCAACCCAACTTAGGCACCACATGTTCCCCTTGGCGCCACTTTTCATTTTCCAGGCGCCACTTGACCAGCGCCACTTGTGGCCATGATAACCCTTGTCCCCCATGCATGTTCTCCTAGTTTTTGATGCATATGCATGTGATCCTACATGTAACTTGTACTTGATCTATATTATGACGACCCGGCTCGAGGCCCGTCGAGGCGCACTCCAGGCTATAGAAAAATCTTGTTCTATGCAGATTGGACCCTTGGAAGTCCCAATTCGGACTTATTTTGAGCAAATTATGGCATTTTGATGTTTTCAGGTTCCATGGGTTCTTCTTGCTGTTTGGAGAAGAAGAACAGTGCCCGACGCAACCTGACCCAGCGTGCGCTCTTTAGCGTGGCACAAACTGATCCAGCTCCCGCACTTTAGCACGGTGCAACCCAGCCCAGGCGACCTTTGGCCCTGGTGCAACCTGACTTGGCGCAACCTGACCTGGCACACCATAGTCAGGCGTAACCTGACTTGGCGCAACCTGACCTGGCGCTCCCCAGTCAGGTGCAACCTGACTTGGCGCAACCTTACCTGCGCATCCAGTCAAGCGCAACCTAACTTGGCGCAACCTGACCTGGCACACACCAGTCAGGCGTAACCTGACTTGGCATAACCTGACATTGTGTGCCCAGTCTGGCGCAACTTGACCTGTCGTACCTAGTCAGGGGCAACCTGACCTGGCGCAACCCAACATAGGCGCCACCTGTTCCCCTTGGCGCCACTTGTCATTTTCTTGGCGCCACTTGACCAGCGCCACTTGTGGCCATGATAACCCTTAACCCCATGCATGTTCTCCCAGTTCTTGATGTATATGCATGTGATCCTACTTGTAACTTGTACTTGATCCATCTTATGACGACCAGGCTCGAGGCCCGTCGAGGTGCACTCCAGGCTATAGGAAAATCTCGTTCTATGCAGATTGGACCCTTGGAAGTCCCAATTCGAACTTATTTTGAAGAAGTTATAGCATTTTGAAGTTTTCGGGTTCCATGGGTTCTTCTTGCTGTTTGAAGAAGAAGAATAGTGCCCGGCGCAACCTGACCCAGCGTGCGCTCTTTACCATGGTGCAAACTGATCCAGCTTCCGTACTTTAGCGTGGCACAACCCAGCCCAGGTGACCTTTGGCCCTGGCGCAACCTGACCTGGCGCACCCTAGTCAGGGGCAAACTGACTTGGCGCAACCTGACCTGGCGCTCCCCAGTCAGGCGCAACCTGACTTGGTGCAACCTTACCTGCGCATCCAGTCAAGCGCAACCTGACTTGGCGCAACCTGACCTGGCACACCCCAGTCAAGCGCAACCTGACTTGGCATAACCTGACCTTGTGTGCCCCAGTCTGGCGCAAGCTGACTTGGCACAACCTGACCTGGCGCACCCCAGTCAGGCGTAACCTGTGTAGCTCCCCTTCCCGAAAATTTTGAAATATTTTATTTTATATATTTTATTTAAATGGTGATTTTAGATTATTATAAATAATTATTTAGTTAGTTTTTACGGTAGATGATTTTAGCCATGGTTGAGTTTTGAAGTACCAGACGACTAGAAATCATGGTATGGATAGTGAAGTGGCGTGCTTTGACTTGTGTTTAGCCATGGTAGGGGAATGCCGAGCCATAGGAGTGTCCTAACTAGGAAAACCAGGCTAAGTTATAGCATGACCAATATAAATAAGTTTAATTAATTATGATTATATTTATTGACTTGTAGGAGACCCGTTTGTGTCGATTTAGCCCAAGCTGAGCCCGAACCGAATCCAAGCCATGTAGTCATGTAGTGGGACCAAATATGGCCATGTAGACATATTATGTGTGTACAAATAATTTCTTATTTATTTTTAGGACTTGGCAAATACTTTCTAAATATATAATAGTTTATTTAAATATTGTTTTAGAATAATTGTATGAATTTCTGAAGCCAAATAAATGGTGTGTTCGATGAGTTCACCGAAATATATTAATGGCTTAATTACAAGGTTATTAGGTTTATTATTATTATAAATGTTAATATTGTGGTCATTAGATAAATAAATTATTTATTAATAATGGTTATTATTATTTTATTCTCTATCAAAGAAATATATATAATATGTGGTTGAGTGTATAAATGAATATATATTATATATGGGTGTTGTGCATGAATATATAAATGTGTATATCATAGATGTGCGTATTTATAAACTACATACAGGAATTTATTATTAATATTTTAGTAATGGAATACTTATCCATATATAGATATGTATGGTTATAAGGATATATATGTATATAGAAACAAATATTATATATTACATAGGGGTAGGTATATAAATAAATGAGCATATATATATAATATATATCTATGTGTGTATACGTATATATATATAAGTGTCCCTAGGTATTTATGTATATAGAAATATATATAGAGTTATATATATAAAGAATAAGAGAATGAAAAAGAAAAAGAAAAAAAAAGAGCACAGGACAGCCCAGGCCTCGGCCCAACTCCCCAAAGCCCAAAACCGGGCCTGTTAGCTCAGCCTGAGGAAATAAAACCCATAGAAACTGAGAGCCTAAGCCCCCGACGTTCTCTGTTCGGACCCGAGAATTGAAGTATTTATAAATACGCAGAGAACGAGAGAGGAGCAGAACCCCAAAACCCTAATCCCTTAGCCCGACCACGCGCCACCCTCCCCCGACCCTGGACGCGCCGCTCGCCGCCACAACGACTGCCGGAGATGGCCGGAGACGCGCGCGCGCAGGCGCTGAACTGCGACAGTCGCAGTGACCGAACACCCCTTCGCGCCTCGCGTGCGCGACATACACTCGACCGTTTGAGGAACCGTTTCTTCCGGTACGCTCACTACATAACCCTCTTTCCAATCCATAAATTAGTTTACGAAGACGCGTAGTATATTTGTCAAGAAATCAAACCCAAGACCGACCAAAAACTGCTAAAAATAGAAAAGTTTTTTGGGCCAAAACCTCGATTTGGAAGGAAGATTCCTGTCGATTCATAAAGAGTTTCGAAAATCTATTTGAACAATTATTTAGACAGCATGTAGGACAACAAAACCCTTCAGATAGATTAATTTTTTGTTCACATTATAATGAGTAATTGGATTGTAAAGTTACCAAAAAATCTGTTTTAAAAATCACAAAAATGCTCCACACGACGTGCGTCCCGCCATTCCGGGCAACGTAGTTGCAACCGTAAGCATCGAAAGCTGCGTAACGGCTTCGTGGTCGTGTGTGCTCTGACAGAATTTAAATTGGTCGCGTGTGCGCGACGAATTTGATGCGTATCCGTCAAAATTTACCGTATCGTGCACTTTGTAAATTTCTCAATTACTTTGTGCACATTCGTCAGATCGAGACGAAACTTGCGCCAGCAGGACCGTATCATTTTTTTGGTCCTGTATGCCAAGTTTGGTCCAATTCTGAGACAGTTGAATCGGACGCCGTGTTGCGGACCCCACGGTCCCACTCAACGGGCAATTTTGTGCACGGTCCGCTGGAATCCAACTTTTGACATACTGTTGGATTCGTATCGGAAAACTGGATCCGTAGACATGTAGTTTGACAACTTTAGAGACCGTTGACTCTGGCACGCTTTTCGGTGCAAAGCGAGTCCAACGGCGGACATCGTTTTGGGCCAATTTACCGTTTTGCCCCTGTGTCCAGAATTGGACTTAAGGACAGGCAATCCTAGCTAATTTGACTATTCTAAAAACATTGATAATGTTTATTTCAGCTTTCGGAGACTGTTGTACGGGTTTTGACTATTGTGGCACATTGAGTAGTTCAGACTGTCGGTTGTGCCAGCACATGACCACAGGCGAGTACAGTTTATTGTCTGCATTTCGATATTGATTTTCACTATATTTTATTGATTGTCCATTGGTTATGTGATTATTTTCTATTATAAATTGTTGAGTCGGGAATGAGAAGTACCAAGGATGTGTGATCTGACCTTAGACAGTGTAGACAGTGATTTATTATTGCAAAGTAGACAGTGTAGACAGTGATTTATTTATTACAAAGTAGACAGTATAGACCATGATTATTATTGCATTTAAACTGTGTAGTTCATGATTATTATTTTGTAGACAGTTTTTCTTTATTGCAATATTAACTGTAGACCGTGTAACTGTAGACCGTGTAACTTTAGACAGTATAGACAGTGTAACTTTAGACAGTGTAGACAGTGTAACTTTAGACAGTGTAGACAGTGTCACATAATTGTCCCGAGACTGATCACATATCAAAGGTACTTGTAACAGTTGGGGAAAGTATTTTGTGTCTATTTATTTATTACTGATTTTCTGTCTTTACTGTTTATTTTCAAAACTCATGATTGATGTCTGACCTTTGTTTTATAGTCATTTTCTTTATTCGAAATTGCATTCAGTGAATTATGCTCGTTCCATTCCTGACTGGAAACCAATATTTTTCAGGTTAGCTGTGGATTTACTTAGCATGGGAGTGACAGGGATACTTACAGCCAGAAGCCTAGAGACTAGCTAGATAGTTGAGTTATAGTCATTCTATAATTGTACAAGTTTATATTTTCTGCAAATGTAAAACTTGTGATCATTATAAATTAAATTAATTTTATGAATGAACATTATTTGTGATTTTGATCTTCATGGTCGTGACAACGTTCTACCGCCGACACTGTGGCGTAGGCTGGCTTGAACACGTCTCGTATCCGTTTAAAAAAAAACGGGTGCGGGTCGTGACAAGTTTTTGTGGTGGCCCATGCAGGTCAGTCTTTGTAAATCATGCGAACTCATGATAGTACTTAAGTTAGTCGTACTATTGCGAGCCTGCGACTAGAAAATGCTCATTCACGAATTAAGATTAATTTAATTTAAGAGAATGGCTAGGACTAGGAGTCCTTCATACAAATTCACCGATGGGTAGTCTAGGCCATGCAATATAGATGAGGAGTTATCAATTTTGATAGTTTCTCAGATCCCCATAGGTATACCAATACCTTTTGATATGACGATATGACCCAATGTGGATAGATTATTCACTTGGTGAGAATCGGGCTTCATAGAATTAATGATCTAACCTTGATAAATGGTGCAATTCCTTCTCCTTGCCCTTTTGATATCATCCTCACATCTTAGTCAAATTGCCTATTTAGTTCCTATTTTTGCCCTAAGAATTGTTATTTTTATGTTATCCATAGATGAACCTCAAGTTAGTTTCGAATTCAAGTTTTTCCTCAAAGGCTTGAATACACATGGAATAGTTAGAATGTTTGTATTTCTTTTGTCCTCAGTTATTTCTCCCTGTTCAATCCTTTATTTTAAGGGTTGTGACTGATAGGACAAATGTTTACACTTTATTTCAAAGTCAACTTGTTTGAATCTATAGAAGCCCATGAAGTTTTACAGATATAGTTAAAGGAATGTTAGTTAACTCGTAATGGAAGGACAGCAGCATACTGTCACCATTTATTTGAATTATGGAGACTATGGATTCACTGCAGCCAGCAGCGCACTGGCGAGACACGACCCCTAGAGTTGAAATTAGATTAGAAAAAAATATCGGTTATAGAATTTTGCTAAAACTATGGCTAGGGGTCCTCTTTTGACCGTAGTTACCCTGGAGTTGAGATAAGGTAGAGTATCTGATAGCATATCACACCGAATCACAGAACCAAGAGTTTACCATCGCCCGAGTACACGAATGAGGCATAATTCTCGGTGAAATGACTTCAGACATGATTATAAGTTCATGATACCATAGAGAGTAGAAAAATGCCCTGTGTGTCCCCTAAGATCCAAATCCAATACTAGTGGAAGTTCTGTGAAATTGGGTAGCGTGTCTCCCGACCTAGCATTCCATGGTCCTTGTGATCTATTAACGGGGTAATTGACTGACACTAATAGGTCTACCTGGAATATCGAATTTAGATATCCACAACCCTTTAGTCGACCAAGGAAGTATAGAGGAGAAGATAGTAGGATGACCGTAGAAGCAAGAACACCTGGTAAATTTGATTCTCACAAAACTCGTACTACTTGTGCCTTCTTTCAAAAATCTGGTATACTTATAATTTGACTATTTTGACCAATGTTGCTATCACAGCCTAGTTTTGCAAGCTTACTCTTTTATCGAGCTTGATTCAAGACATATGTTTATTGGGGAAGCCTACTAACATATTGTCTAATCAGAATCAGTGTATTACGGTCTGATCAACCATGATGCATTCGGTTCGCTCTTCATTTAATTACACTACGTGGAATGAGATATAGAGGTATCTAGGATCTCATCCGCGACTGCTCTGACAATCCCTCTTGAAATAATACCTTCACCTTTAAATCACATAAATGTACTCAGTGACCCCTCTCTTGAACTCCTTATTGGTTTTGTCTTTCACTGATTTGGAAAGACAAAAGCTCGTAATTGGTAGATAGATACAGAGTATTTTCCATGGCTATGATAGTTGTATACGCAAGTGTAGCTACCATCGGCCAGCTCTGTGACTGGAACCTTGCCTTGAGTTACTCGTCCTCCCTTCGACAATAAACCTGCTATCTTGATCTTCTAGTCATTGGAGTCCGAGAATGATTAGGATATTTCCCTTGATCAAGTGCCAACCTAGGAGACTACCTATTCTCAAGAGACCAATTGTTTTGAGCCTCTAATTATTTGTTTAAAGCTTGCCTTAACTAGAACCCTTGTGATAATAGTCTGGCAGGTTTCACACAAATAGAAATTCACGACCCAGTTGTTAGAAATCTTTTTGCCTTAGAGTCGGTTACCCCGTCGATAACTCTGGTATACGGTGGACGAGTAGGTTATTTATTTTATCGACCATGTGCCATTGTACACGCTCGTTTTCCATTTATTGAGGAACGATCCTTGAATTGACTAACATCTACCATATGCCGTTACGTCGTGCCTTATTCTTCATTTACAAGAGTCGAGGTACAATATCTGGACTTAGGAATCCTTTTAAACCTCACCATTCCTAAATTCATATCCTAGCTTCTAAGGTGGGTAGACCGTAGGCCTTCTAAAATTCTAGGATATACGAGGATTACCGATTGATTAGAATAACTTCCATTAGGACGATGATTAGTGCCCTTGGACTCCCACATTTCATTTAGATCATTTTGTGTTCACGGCCGTGTCATTAATATTCGGAGCACGAGACCAGCTGTTACCTTCCAACAAAGTTCATATACAAGATCTAGACGAGTCCTCCTTCATCTAGGTATATCATGTCCCACTCAGACATGTCCCCTTGTACACTATTTTTATGGTATAACTTTCGAGTTAAAAAGGACTAGCTATAACCCTTACCATACTGCCGGTATACTTTCCCAACTACAATTGGAGACTCAACCTCGACTCAATTCATTTGACCCAATATATGGTTGTGGTCGACTCGAAGCTCACTACGCACATGTCACTAGTGAGCCACTCAATAGTGCCTTCTCGTGCTACTTAGACACAAAAGTCACGGAAGACGCATTTTGGGCTTTAGGGACCTAGTTAACCAACCTGACTAGGCAACTAGCTCAAACCACTTGGGTGAAAACTTATTCTAGGTTACCTTAACCTAGTAGAAATAGTTTTTGGGATCTTGTCTAATCCATATGGATTGAAATCCAATGTTCATCCAACCAACGACTGATATCCAAATAGGGAACCCATTTAGACCACAATCTTGATTTCTCAAATTCTGTTCCGTTATGGAACCTTGTTTGAATTAGAATTTCAAGAATGAGACTTCTGTATTGCAAGGATTGCAGGCCACTCTAAGTAACGAAGGGCTCTTTGACGTAGCTAGTGACTGGACTAGAGTAGCCCAATCTAGCAAATAAGGCAGTGGTTCATAAACTTCCTTTCTATCGGTAACATTTGATACTCTCCACTGCTCTTGAAACTTCACAGTTGCTCCCGATTATTCTGCCTCATCTTCCTGTACTCCCTACTTCGGAGCGACGAATAGTCATGCTTACTGGAGTTTATCAATATTTTTGCTACTTGTGTAGATTTGTTGCCTGTTAAATTTTGGGTTGCTGATAGATAGGAGAGGGCTGTAGATGCCTTAGGCTATAGATATCCGTCGGTAGTTACTTTTTGCAATTAGCTGGAGGGTTACAATGTTATGACGTAAGGTGTTTGAAGTGGGTAGTGTGACCAAAGGTGGGTAGAAGTCCTCGATGATTCGTAGTTACGAAATGACAAGGAGGAGGATATAAATAGTTTTGAGAAATTAAAATTGAGGATATTGTGGTTATAGTGGATTTATTCTTTTTAAATTCCTATGTTTGAATTTTTGGCATGTTTATGAGTTAGAATTTCGAGGATGAAATTATTTTTAAGGTGGGTAGATTTGTAGCTCCCCTTCCCGAAAATTTTGAAATATATTATTTTATATATATTATTTAAGTGGTGATTTTAGATTATTATAAATAATTATTTAGTTAGTTTTTACGGTAGATGATTTTAGCCATGGTTGAGTTTTGAAGTACCAGACGACTAGAAATCATGGTATGGATAGTGCAGTGGCGTGCTTTAACTAGTGTTTAGCCATGGCAGGGGAATGCCGAGCCATAGGAGTGTCCTAACTAGGAAAACCAGGCCAAGCTATAGCATGACCATTATAAATAAGTTTAATTAATTATGATTATATTTATTGACTTGTAGGAGACCCGTTTGTGTCGATTTAGCCCAAGCTAAGCCCGAACCGAATCCAAGCCATGTAGTCATGTAGTGGGACCAAAAATGGCCATGTAGACATATTATGTGTGTACAAATAATTTCTTATTTATTTTTAGGACTTGGCAAATACTTTCTAAATATATAATAGTTTATTTAAATATTGTTTTAGAATAATTGTATGAATTTCTGAAGCCAAATAAATGGTGTGTTCGATGAGTTCACTGAAATATATTAATGGCTTAATTACAAGGTTATTAGTTTTATTATTATTATAAATGTTAATATTGTGGTCATTAGATAAATAAATTATATATTAATAATGGTTATTATTATTTTATTCTCTATCAAAGAAATATATATAATATGTGGTTGAGTGTATAAATGAATATATATCATATATGGGTATTGTGCATGAATATATAAATGTGTATATCATAGATGTGCGTATTTATAAACTATAAATAGGAATTTATTATTAATATTTTAGTAATGGAATACTTATCCATATATAGATATGTATAGTTATAAGGATATATATATGTATATAGAAACAAATATTATATATTACATAGGGGTAGGTATATAAATTAAAGAGCATATATATATAATATATATTTATGTGTGTATATGTATATATATAAGTGTCCCTAGGTATTTATGTATATAGATATATATATATATATAGAGTTATATATATAAAGAATAAGAGAATGAAAAAGAAAAAGAAAAAAAAGAGCACAGGCTAGCCCAGGCCTCGGCCCAACTCCCTAAAGCCCAAAACCGGGCCTGTTAGCTCAGCCTGAGCAAATAAAACCCATAGAAACTGAGAGCCTAAGTCCCCGACGTTCTCTGTTCGGACCCGAGAAATGAAGTATTTATAAATACGCAGAGAACGAGAGAGGAGCAGAACCCCAAAACCCTAATCCCTTAGCCCGACCACGCGCCACCCTTCCCCGACCCTGGACGTGCCGCCCGCCGCACAACGACCGCCGGAGATGGCCGGAGACGTGCGCGCGCAGGCGCTGAACCGCGTCAGTCGCAGTGACCGAACACCCCTTCGCGCCTCGCGTTCGCGACATACACTCGACCTTTTGAGGTACCATTTTTTCCGGTACGCTCACTACATAACCCTCTTTCCAATCCATAAATTAGTTTACGAAGACGTATAGTATATATTTCAAGAAATCGAACCCAAGACCGACAAAAAACTGCTAAAAACAGAACAGTTTTTTGGGCCAAAACCACGATTTGGAAGGAAGATTCCTGTCGATTCATAAAAAGTTTCAAAAATTTATTTAAACAATTATTTAGACGGCATGTAGGACAACAAAACCCTTCAGATAGATTAATTTTTTGTTCACATTATAATGAGTAATTGGATTTTAAAGTTACCGAAAAATCTGTTCTAAAAATCACAAAAACGCTCCACACGACGTGCGTCCTGCCATTCCGTACGACGTGGTCACGAACCGTAACCATCAAAAGCTGCGTAACGGCTTCGTGGTCGTGTGGGCTTTGACGGAATTCAAATTGGTCGCGTGTGCGCGATGAATTTGATGCGTATCCGTCGAAATTCACCGTATCGTGCACTTTGTAAATTTCTCAATTACTTTGTGCACATTCATCAGATCGAGACGAAACTTGTGCCAGTAGGACCGTATCATTTTTTTGGTCCTGTATGCCAAGTTTGGTCCAATTCTGAGACAGTTGAATCGGACGCCATGTTGCGGACCCCACGGTCCCACTCAACGGGCAATTTTGTGCACGGCCCGCCGAAATCTAACTTTGGACATACGGTTGGGTTCATATCGGAAAACTGGATCCGTAGACATGTAGTTTGACAACTTTAGAGACCGTTGACTCTGGCACGCTTTTCAGTGCTAAGCGGATCCAACGGCGGACATCGTTTTGGGCCAAATTTACCATTTTACCCCTGTGTCCAGAATTGTACTTAAGGACAGGCAATCCTAGCTAATTTGACTATTCTAAAAATATTAGTAATGTTTATTTCAGCTTTCGTGGACTGTTGTACGGGTTTTGACTATTGTGGCACATTGAGTAGTTCAGACTGTCGGTTACGCCAGCACAGGACCATAGGTAAGTACAGTTTATTGTCTGCATTTTGATATTGATTTTCACTATATTTTATTGATTGGCCATTGGTTATGTGATTATTTTCTATTATAAATTGTTGAGTCGGGAATGAGAAGTACCAAGGATGTGTGATCTGACCTTAGACAGTGTAGACAGTGTAGACGGTGATTTATTATTACAAAGTAGACAGAGTAGACAGTGATTTATTTATTGTAAAGTAGACAGTATAGACCGTGATTATTATTTTATTTAAGCTGTGTAGTTCGTGATTATTATTTTGTAGATAGTGTTTCTTTATTGCAATATTAACTGTAGACCGTGTAACTATAGACTGTGTAACTTTAGACAGTGTAGACAGTGTAACTTTAGACAGTATAGACAGTGTAACTTTAGACAGTATAGACAGTGTCATATAATTGTCCCGAGACCGATCACGTATTAAAGGTACTTCTAACAGTTGGAGAAAATATTTTGTGTCTATTTATTTATTACTGATTTTTCGTCTTTACTGTTTATTTTCAAAACTCATGATTGATGTCTGACCTTTGTTTTATAGTTATTTTCTTTATTCGAAATTGCATTCAGTGAATTCTGCTCGTTCCATTCCTGACTGAAAACCAATATTTTTAGGTTAGCTGTAGATTTACTTAGCATGGGAGTTACGGGGATACTTGCAGCCAGAAGCCTAGAGACTAGCTAGATAGTTGAGTTGTAGTCATTCTATAATTGTACAAGTTTATATTTTCTACAAATATAAAACTTGTGATCATTATAAATTAAATTAATTTTGTGAATGAGCATTATTTGTGATTTTGATCTTCATGGCCGTGACAGTGTTCTACCGCCGACACTGTAGCATAGGCTGGCTTGGACACGTCTCGTATCTATTTAAAAATAAATAAATAAACGGGTGCGGGTCGTGACAACCTGACTTGGTGCAACCTGACCTGGCGTACCCCAGCCTGACACAACCCAACTTAGGTGCCACCTGTTCCCTTTTTCACCACTTATCATTTTTTGGGCGCCACATGCGGCCATGATACCCCTTGCCCCCATGCATATTCTCCGAGTTCTTGATGCATATGCATGTGATCTTGCATATAACTTGTACTCGATCCATCTTGTGATGACCCAGCTCGAGGCCCGCCGAGGCGCACTACAGGCTATAGAAAATCTCGTTCTATACAGTTTAGACCCTTGGAAGTCCCAATTCGGACTAGTTTTGAGCAAGTTATGGCATTTTGAAGTTTTTTGGTTCCATGGGTTCTTTTTGCTGTGTGGAGAAGAAGAACACTGCCCGGCGCAACCTGACCCAGCGTACAATCTTTAGCACGGTGCAACCTGATCCAGCGCGCGCTCTTTAGCGCGGCACAACCCAGCCCAGGCGCCCTTTGGCCCTGGCGCAACCTAACTCGGTGCAACCTAACCTGGCGCACCCTAGTCAGACGCAACCTGACTTGGCACAACCTGACCTGGCATACCCTAGTCAGGCGCAACCTGACATGGCACAACCTTACCTGGCACACCTAGTCAAGCGCAACCTGACTTGGCACAACCTGACCTGGCGCACCCAGTCAGGCGTAACCTGACTTGGCATAACCTGATCTTGTGTGCCCCAGTCTGGCGTAACCTAACTTGGGGTAACCTAACCTGGCGTACCCCAGTCAGGCACAACCAGATTGGTGCAACATGACCTGGCGTACCCCAGCCTGGTGTAACCCAACTTAGGCGCCACTTGTTTTCCTTGGCACTACTTGTCATTTTCTTGGCACCACTTGACCAGCGCCACTTGTGGCCATGATACCCTTTGCCCCCCTTACATGTTCTCCTAGTTCTTGATGCATATGCATATGATCTTGCATGTAACTTATACTTGATCCATCTTGTGACGACCCGGCTCGAGGCCCATAGAAGCACACTCCAGGTTATAGAAAATCTCGTTCTATACAGTTTAAACCCTTGGAAGTTCCAAGTCCGACTTATTTTGAACAAGTTATGGCATTTTGAAGTTTTCGGGTTCCATGGGTTCTTCTTGCTGTTTGGAGGAGAACAACGGTGCCCGACGCAACTTGACCCAGCGAGCTCTTTAGCGCAGCACAACCTGATCCTGCGTGCGCTCTTTAGCGAGGCACAATTCAGCCTAGGCGCCCTTAGGCCCTAGCGCAACCTGACTTGGCACAACCTGACCTGGTGTACCCAGTCAGACGTAACCTGACTTGGCGTAACCTGACCTGGCGGGCCCCACTCAGGCACAACCTGACTTGGCACAACCATATATGACGCATCTAGTCAAGCGTAACCTGACTTGGCACAACCTGACCCGGCGTACCACAGTCAGGCGCAACCTGACTTTGTATAACCTGACCTTGTGCGCCCCAGTCTGGTGCAACCTTACTTGGCGCAACCTGACTTAGCGTAACCTGACCTGGCGTACCCCAGTCAGGTGCAACCTGATTTAGTGCAACCTGACCTGGTGCACCCCAGCCTGGCGTAACCCAACTTAGGCACCACATGTTCACCTTGGCGCCACTTGTCATTTTCTTGGCGCCACTTGACCAGCGTCACTTGTGGCTATGATAACCCTTACCCCCATACATGTTCTCCTAGTTCTTGATGTATATGCATGTGATCTTACTTGTAACTTGTACTTGATCCATCTTCTGACGACCATACTCGAGGCCCTTCGAGGCGCACTCCAGGCTATAGGAAAATCTCGTTCTATACAGATTGGACCCTTGGAAGTCCCAATTCGGACTTATTTTGAAGAAGTTATAGCATTTTGAAGTTTTCGGGTTCTATGGGTTCTTCTTGCTGTTTGGAGAAGAAGAACAGTGCCCAGCGCAACTTGACCCAGCGTGCGCTCTTTACCGCGGTGCAAACTGATCCAGCTCCCGCACTTTAGCGCGGCGCAACCCAGCCCAGGTGACCTTTGGCCCTAGCGCAACCTGACTTGGCACAACCTGACCTGGCGCACCCCAGTCAGGGGCAAACTGACTTGGCGCAACCTGACTTGGCGCTCCCCAGTCAGGCGCAACCTGACTTGGTGCAACCTTACCTGCGCATCCAGTCAAGCGCAACCTGACCTGGCACACCACAGTTAGGTGCAACCTGACTTGGCATAACCTGACATTGTGCACCCCAGTCTGGAGCAACCTGACCAGTCGTACCCCAGTCGGGCACAACCTGACTTGGTGCAACCTGACCTGGCGTACCCTAGCCTGGCGCAACCCAACATAGGCGCCACCTGTTCCCCTTGGCGCCACTTGTCATTTTCCTGGCACCACTTGACCAGTGCCACTTGTGGCCATGATACCCCTTACCCCCCCATACATGTTCTCCTAGTTTTTGACGCATATGCATGTGATCTTGCATGTTACTTATACTTGATCCACCTTATGACGACACTGAACGAAGCCCGTCGAGGCGCACTCCAGGGTATAAAAAATCTCGTTCTATGCAAGTTATGGCATTTTGGAAGTCCCAATTTGGACTTGTTTTGAGCAAGTTATGGCATTTTGAAGTTTTCGGGTTTTATGGGTTCTTCTTGCTGTTTGGAGAATAAGAACATTGCCCGGCGCAACTTGACCGAGTGCGCAATCTTTAGCGCGGCACAACCTGATCCAGCGTGCACTCTTTAGCGAGGCACAATCCAGCCAAGGCGCCCTTTGGCCCTGGCGTAAGTTCACTTGGCACAACCTGACCTGGGGCATCCCAGTCAGGCACAACCTGACTTGGTGCAACCTGACCTAGCGCCCCAGTCAGGCGCAACCTGACTTGGCGCAACCTTACCTGCCGCACCCAGTTAAGCGCAACCTGACTTGGCGCAACCTGACCTGGCACACCCCAGTCAGGCGCAACCTGACTTGGCACAACCTGACCTTGTGCGCCCAGTCTGGCACAAGCTGACTTGGCGCAACCTGACCTGGCGTACCCCAGTCAGGCACAACCTGGCTTGGTGCAACCTGACCCGGTGCACCCCATCCTGACGTAACCCAACTTACGTGCCACCTGTTCTCCTTGCCGCCACTTATCATTTTTTGGGCGCCACTTGTGGCCATGATACCCCTTGCCCCCATGCATGTTCTTCTAGTTCTTGATGCATATACATGTGATCTTATATATAACTTGTACTTGATCCATCTTATGACGACCCAGCTCGAAGCCCATCGAGGCACACTACAGGCTATAGGAAATCTTGTTCTATGTAGTTTAGACCCTTGTAAGTCCCACTTTGGACTTGTTTTGAGCAAGTTATGGCATATTGAAGTTTTCGGGTTCCATGGGTTCTTTTTGCTGTTTGGAGAAGAAGAATACTGCCCGGCGCAACCTGACCCAGCGTACGCTCTTTTGCACGGTGTAACCTGATCCAGTATGCGCTCTTTAGCGCGGCACAACCCAGTCCAGGCGCCCTTTGGCCATGGCGCAACCTAACTCGGCACAACCAAACCTGGCGTACCCCAGTCAGACGCAACCTGACTTGGGAAAACCTGACCTGGCGTGCCCCAGTCAGGCGCAACCTGACATGGCGCAACCTTACCTGGCACACCCAGTCAAGCGCAACCTGACTTGGCACAACCTGACCTGGCGTACCCCAGTCAGGCGCAACCTGACTTGGCATAACCTGACCTTGTGCGCCCCAGTCTGGTGCAACCTAACTTGGGGCAACCTGACCTGGCATACCCCAGTCAGGCACAACCTGACTTGGTGCAACCTGACCTGGAGTACCCCAGCCTGGTGCAACCCAACTTTGGTGCCACCTGTTCTCCTTGGCACTACTTGTCATTTTCTTGGCGCCACTTGACCAGCGCCACTTGTGGACATGATACCCTTTGCCCCCCATGCATGTTCTCCTAGTTCTTGATGTATATACATGTGATCTTGCATGTAACTTATACTTGATCCATCTTATGACGACCCGGCTTGAGGCACGTCGAGGCGCACTCCAGGTTATAGAAAATCTCGTTCTATGCAGTTTAAACCCTTGGAAGTTCTAATTCGAAATTGTTTTAAGCAAGTTATGGTATTTTGAAGTTTTTGGGTTCCATGGGTTCTTCTTGCTGTTTGGAGAAGAAGAACGGTGTCCGGCGCAACTTGACCTAGTGCGCTCTTTAGCGCGGCGCAACCTGATCCAGCATGCGCACTTTAGCGAGGCACAATCCAGTCAGGCGGAACCTGACTTGGCACAACCTGACCTGGTGCACCCCAGTCAGGCACAACCTGACTTGGCACAACCAGACCTGGCATGCCCCAGTCAGGCGCAACCTGACTTGGCGTAACCTTACCTGGCAAACCCAGTCAAGCACAACCTGACTTGGCGTAACTTGACTTGGCGTACCCCAATCAGGCGCAACCTGACTTGGCACAACCTGACCTTGTGCGCCCCAGTATGGCACAACCTGACTTGGCGCAACCTGACCTGGCACACCCCAGGTAGGCGCAACCTGACTTCATGTAACCTGACCTGGCGCACCCCAGCCTAGCACAACCCAACTTAGGCACCACCTTTTCCCCTTGGCACCACTTTTCATTTTCCTAGCGCCACTTAAGCAGCGCCACTTGTGGCCATCATACCCCTTGCCTCCATGCTTGTTCTCCGAGTTCTTGATACATATGCATGTGATCTTGCATATAACTTATACTTAATCCATCTTGTGACGACCCGGTTCGAGGCCCGTCGAGGCGCACTTCAGACTATAGGAAATCTCGTTCTATGCAGTTTAGACCCTTGGAAGTCCCAATTCGGACTAGTTTTGAGCAAGTTATGGCATTTTGAAGTTTTTCGGTTCCATGGGTTCTTTTTGCTGTTTGGAGAAGAAGAACAGTGCCCGGCGCAACTTGACCCAGCGTGCACTCTTTAGCGCGGTGCAACCTCATCCAGCGTGCGCTCTTTAGCGTGGCACAACCCAGCCCAGGCGCCCTTTGGCCCTGGGGGAACCTAATTCAGTGCAACCTGACCTGGCGCACCCTAGTCAGGCGCAACCTGACTTGGCACAACCTGACCTGGCACACCCCAGTCAGGCGTAACCTGACATGGCGCACCCAGTCAAGCGCAACCTGACTTGGCACAACCGTACCTGTCGTACCCTAGTCAGGCGCAACATGACATGGCACAACCTGACCTTGGGCGCCCCAGAATAGCGCAACCTGACTTGGCACAACCTGACCTGGCGCACCCCAGTCAGGCGCAGCCTGACTTGGTACAACATGACCTTGCGCACCCCAGCCTGGCACAACCCAACTTAGGTGCCACCTGTTCCCCTTAGGGCCACTTGTCATTTTCCTGGCACTACTTGACCAGAGCCACTTGTGCCATGATACCCCTTGCACCCCATGCATGTTTTCCTAGTTCCTAATGCATATGCATATGATCTTGCATGTAGCTTGTACTTGATCTATCTTGTGAAGACCCAGCTCAAGGCCCATCGAGGCCCACTCCAGGCTCTAGGAGATCCCGTTCTATGCAGTTTAGACCCTTGGAAGTCCCAATTCGGACTTGTTTTGACCAAGTTATGGCATTTTGAAGTTTTTGGGTTGCATGGGTTCTTCTTGATGTTTGGAGAAGAAGAATAGTACGCTGTCCAACTTGACCCAGCACGCACTCTTTAGCGCGGCGCAACCTGATCCAACGTACACTCTTTAGCGAGGCACAGTACAGCCCAGGCGCCCTTCGGCCCTGGCGCAGCCAGACTTGGTGCAACCTGACCTGGCGCACCCCAGTCAGGTACAACCTGACTTGGCGCAACCTGACCTGGCGCACCCCAGTCCGGCGCAACCTAACTTGGCGCAACCTTACCTGGCGCACCCGGTCAAGCGCAACCTGACTTGGCGTACCCGTGTCAGGCGCAACATGACTTGGCACAACCTGACCTTGTGCGCCCCAGTCTGGCGTAACCTAACTTGGCATAACCTGACCTGGTGCACCCTAGTCAGACGCAACCTGACTTGGTGCAACCTGACCTGGCGCACCCCAACCTAGCGTAACCCAACTTTGGCGCCACCTATTCTCCTTCGCGCCACTTGTCATTTTTCTGGCGCCACTTGACCAGCGCCACTTGTGGCCACGATACCCCTTGCCCCCCCATACATGTTCTCCTAGTTCTTGATGCATATGCATGTGATCTTGCATGTAACTTATACTTGATCCAATTTGTGATGACCTGGCTCGAGGCCCGTCGAGGCACACTCCAGGCTATAGAAAATCTTGTTCTATATAGTTTAGACCCTTGGAAGTCCCAATTCGTACTTGTTTTGAGCAAGTTATGGCATTTTAAAGTTTTCGGGCTCCATGGGTTCTACTTGTTGTTTGGAGAAGAAGAACAGTGCCCTGCGCAACCTGACCCAGCGTGCGCTCTTTAGCGCGGTGCAACCTGATCCAACGCGCGCTCTTTAGCGCGGCGCAACACAGCCCAAGCGCCCTTTGGCCCTGGCGCAACCTGACTTGGCACAACCTGACCTGGCGTAACCTGACTTGGCGTAACCTGACCTGGCACGCCCCAGTCAGGCGTAACCTGACTTGGCACAACCTTACTTGGCACACCTAGTCAAGCGCAACCTGACTTGGCATAACCTAACCTGGCGTACCCTAGTCAGGCGCAACCTGACTTGGCACAACCTGACCTTGTGTGCCATAGTCTGGCACAACCTGACTTAGCGAAACCTGACCTGGCGTACCCCAGTCAGGTGCAACCAGACTTGGTAAAACCTGACCTGGCTCACCCCAGCCGGGCGCAACCCAACTTAGGCGCCACCTGTTCCCCTTGGCGCCACTTATCATTTTCCTGGCGCCACTTGACCAGCACCACTTGTGACCATGATACCTCTTGCCCCCCTCTCCATGCTTGTTCTCCTAGTTCTTGATGCATATGCATATGATTTTATATGTAACTTGTACTTGATCCATCTTGTGACGACCCGGCTTGAGGTCCGTTGAGGCGCACTCCAAGCTATAGAAAATCTCATTCTATGCAGTTTAGACCCTTGAAAGTCCCGATTCAGACTTGTTTTGAGCAAGTTATGACATTTTAAAGTTTTCAGGTTCTATGGGTTCTTCTTCTGTTTGGAGAAGAAGAATATTATCCGGCGCAACTTGACCTAGCGCACGCTCTTTAGCGCGGCGAAACCCAGTCCAGGCGCCCTTTGGCCCTGGCGCAACCTGACTTGGCGCAACCTGACCTGTCACACCCAGAAGGCGCAACCTGACTTGGCGCAACATGCCCTGGCGGGCCCTAGTCAGGCGCAACCTGACTCGGCGCAACCTTACCTGGTGCACCCAGTCAAGTGCAACCTGGCTTGGCTCAACCTGACCTGGCGCACCCAGTCAGGCGCAACCTGACTTGGCACAACCTGACCTTCTTTGCCCCAGTCTGGCACAACCTGACTTGGCGCAACCTGACCCGGCACAACCCAACCTGGTACAACCCAACTTAGGCGCCACCTGTTCTCCTTGGCGCCACCTGTCATTTTTTGGTACCACTTGACTAGCGCCACTTGTGGCCATGATACCCCTTGCCCCCCATGCATGTTCTCCTAGTTCTTGATGCTGATGCATATGATCTTGTATTTAACTTGTACTTTATCTATCTTGTGACGACCCGGTACTTGGCCTATCGAGGCGCACTCCGGCTATAAGAAATCTCGTTCTATGCACTTTAGACCCTAGAAAGTCCCAATTTGGACTTATTTTGAGCAAGTTATGGCATTTTGAAATTTTTGGGTTCCATGGGTACTTCTTGCTGTTTGGAGAAGAAGAACAGTGCCCGACACAACTTCACCCGGCGCGCACTCTTTAGCGCGGCGCAACCTGATCTAGCGTGCACTCTTTAGCGAGGCGCAATCCAGCTCAAGCGCCCTTTGGCTCGGCCGCAACCTGACTTGGCGCAACCTGACCTGGCACACCCAGTCAGGCGTAACCTGACTTGGCACAACCTGACCAGGCGTGCCCCAGTCAGGCACAACCTGACTTGGCGCAACCTTACCTGGCGCACCCAGTCAAGCGTAACCTGACATGGCACAACCTGACCTGGCGCACCCTGTCAGGCGCAACCTGACTTTGCACAACCTGACCTTGTGCGCCCCAGTCTGGCATACCTGACTTGGCACAACCGAACCTAGCACAACCTGACTTATTGTAACCTGACCAGGCGCATCCCAGCCTGGCGCAACCCAACTTAGGTGCCACCTGTTCTCCTTGGCGCCACTTGTCATTTTTTTGGCACCACTTGACCAGCGCCACTTGTGGCCATGATAACCCTTGCCCCCCATGCATGTTCTTCTATTTCTTGATGCATATGCATGTGATCTTAAATATAACTTGTACTTGATCCATCTTGTGACGACCCGACACGAGGCTCGTCGAGGCGCACTCCAGGCTATAGAAAATCTCGTTCTATGCAATTTAGACCCTGGAAAGTCCCAATTCGGACTTGTTTTGAGCAAGTTATGGCATTTTGAAGTTTTCGAGTTCTATGGGTTCTTCTTGCTGTTTGGAGAAGAAGAACAGTGCCCGATGCAACCAAACCTAGTGCGCGCTCTTTACCGCGACGCAACCTGACCCAGCGCGTGCTCTTTAGCGCGACGCAACCTGATCCAGCTCGCTCTCTTTAGAGCGGCGCAACCTAGCCCAGGCGCCCTTTGGCCCTGGCCCAACCTGACTTGGCGCAACATGACCTGGCACACCCCAGTCAGGCGCAACTTGACTTGGCGCAACCAGACCTGGCGCACCCAGTCAGGCGCAACCTGACTTAGAGCAAACTTACCTGGCACATCCAGTCAAGCGCAACCTGACTTGGCGCAACCTGACCTGTCGTACCCCAGTCAGGCGCAACCTGACTTGGCATACCCTGACCTTGTGCGCCCCAGTCTGGCGTAACCTAACTTGGCACAACCTGACCAGGTACACCCCAGTCGGGCACATCCTGACTTGGTACAACCTTACCTGGCATACCCCAGCCTGGCATAACCCAAGTTATGCGCCACCTGTTCCCCTTGGCGCTACTTGTCATTTTCCTAGCGCACTTGTGGCCATGATACCCCTTGCCCCCCATGCATGTTCTCGTAGTTCTTGATGCATATGGATGTGATCTTGCATGTAACTTGTACTTGATCCATCTTGTGACGACCCGGCTAGAGGCCCATCGAGGCGCACTCCAGGCTATAAAAAATCTTGTTCTATGCTGTTTAGACCCTTGGAAGTCCCAATTCGGACATGTTTTGAGCAAGTTATTGCATTTTGAAGTTTTCGGGTTCCAAGGGTTCTTCTTGTTGTTTGGAGAAGAAGAATAGTGCCAGGCGCAACCTGACCCAGCACGCGCTCTTTAGCGTGGCGCAACCTAATCCAGCGCGCGCTCTTTAGTGCGGCACAACCCAGTCAATGCGCCCTTTGGCCCTGGCACAACCTGACTTGGCGTAACCTGACCTGGCGCACCCCAGTCAGGCGTAACCTGACTTGGCGCAACCAGACCTGGCGTACCCCAGTCAGGCGCAACCTGACTTGGCGCAACCTGACCTGGCGTGCCCCAGTCAGTCACAACCTGACTTGGCGCAACCTTGCCTGGCGCACCTAGTCAGGCACAACCTGGCATGGGGTAACCTGACCTGGAGCATCCCAGCCTGGCGCGACCCAACTTAGGTGCCACCTATTCCCCTTGGCACCACCTGTCATTTTCCTGGTGCCACTTGACCGGCACCACTTGTGGCCATGATACACCCTGCCCCCATGCATGTTCTCCTAGTTCTTGATACATATGCATGTGATCTTGCATGTAACTTGTACTTGATCCATCTTATGACGACCCGGCTCGAGGCCCGTCGAGGCACACTCCAGGCTATAGGAAATCTCGTTCTATGCAGTTTAGACCCTTGGAAGTCCCAATTCGGACTTATTTTGAGCAAGTTATGGCATTTTGAAGTTTTCGGGTTCCATAGGTTCTTCTTGCTATTTTGAGAAAAAGAACAGTACCCGGCGCAACCTGACCCAGTTCGCGCTCTTTAGCGCGATACCACCTAATCCAGCACGCGCTCTCAAGCGCGGCGGCACCCAGCTCAGGCGTCCTTTGGCCCTGGCGCAACCTGACTTGGCGCAACCTGACCTGGCGTACCCCAGTCAGGTACAACCTGACTTGGCTTAACCTGACCTGGCGCACCCCAGTCAGGCGCAACCTGACTTGGCGCAACCTTACCTGGTGCACCCAGTCAAGCGCAACCTGACTTGGTGCAACCTGACCTAGCGCACCCCAATCAGGCGCAACCTGACCTTGTACGCCCCAGTCTGTCGCAACCTAAACTGGTACAACCTGACCTTGCACACCCCAGCCTGGCGCAACCTAACATAGGTGCCACATGATCCCCTTGGCACCACCTGTCATTTTCTTGGCGCCACTTGACCAGCTCCACTAGTGGCCATGATACCCCTTGCCCCCTCATGCATGTTCTTCTAGTTCTTGATGCATATGCATGTGATCTTGCTTGTAACTTGTACTTGATCCATCTTATGACGACCTGGCTCGAGGCCCGTCGAGGCACAGTCCAGGCTATAGGAAATCTCGTTCTATGCAGGTTAGACCCTTGGAAGTCACAATTCGGACATGTTTTGAGCAAGTTATGGTATTTTGAAGTTTTCGGGTTCCATGGGTTCTTCTTGCTGTTTGGAGAAGAAGAACAGTGCCCGGCGCAACCTGACCCAACGCGCGCTCTTTAACGCGGCGCAACCTGATCCAGCGCGCGCTCTTTAGCGCGACGCAACCCAGCCAACGCGCCCTTTGGCGCTGGCGTAACCTGACTTGGCACAACTTAACCTTGTGCACCCCAGTCTGGCCCAACCTGACTTGGCACAACCTGACCTGGCGCGCCCCAGTCAGGCGCAACCTGACTTGGCACCACCTTACCTGGCGCACCCAGTCAAGCGTAACCTGACTTGGCACAACCTGACCTGGCGCACCCCAGTCAGACGCAACCTGACTTGGCACAACCTGACCTTGTGCGTCCAGTCTGGCGCAACCAGACTTGGCGCAACCTGACCTGGCGCACCTAATCAGGCGCAACCTGACTTGGTGCAACCTGACCTGGCGCACCCCAGCCTGGCGCAATCTAACTTAGGCGCTACCTGTTCCTCTTGGCGCCACATGTCATTTTTATGTCGCCACTTGACAAGCGCCACTTGTGGCTGTAATACACCTTGCCCCCCATGCATGTTCTCCTAGTTCTTGATGCATATATATGTGATCTTGCATATAACTTTTACTTGATCCATCTTGTGACGACCCAGCTTGAGGCCCGTCGAGGCGCACTCCAGGCTATAGAAAATCTCGTTCTATGCAGTTTAGACCCTTGGAAGTCCTAATTCGGACTTGTTTTGAGCAAGTTATCGCATTTTGAAGTTTTCGGGTTCCATGGGTTCTTCTTGCAGTTTCGAGAAGAAGAACAGTGCCAGGCGCAACCTGAGCCAGCGCTCGCTCTTTAGCGCGGCACAACCTGATCCAGCGCGCGCTCTTTAGCGCAGCGCAACCCAGCCCAAGCACCCTTTGGCTCTGGCACAACCTGACTTGGTGCAACCTGACCTGGTGTACCCCAGTCAGACGCAACCTGACTTTGTGCAACCTGACCTGGCACACTCCAGCCTGGCGCAACCTAACTTAGGCGCCACCTGTTCCCCTTAGCGCCACCTGTCATTTTTCTGGCGCTACTTGACCAGAACTACTTGTGGCCATGATACCCCTTGCACCCCTCGTGAATGTTCTCCTAGTTCTTAATGCATATGCATGTGATCTTGCATGTAACTTGTACTTGATCCATCTTGTGATGACCCGGCTCGAGGCCTATCGAGGCACACACCAGGCTATAGAAAATCTCGTTCTATACAGTTTTGACCCTTGAAAGTCCCAATTCGTACTTGTTTTGAGCAAGTTATGGCATTTTAAAGTTTTCAGGTTCCATGGGTTCTTCTTGCTGTTTGGAGAAGAAGAACACTGCCCGGCGCAACCTGACCCAGCGCGCGCTCTTTAGCGCGGTGCAACCTGATCCAACGCGCGCTCTTTAGCACGGCGCAACCCAGCCCAGGCACCCTTTGGCCCTGGCGCAACCTGACTTGGCGCAACCTGACCTGGCGCACCCCAGTCAGGCGCAACTTGACTTGGCGTAACCTGACATGGAGCACCCCAGTCAGGCGCAACCTGACTTAGCGCAACCTGACCTGGCGTACCCCAGTCAGGCGCAACTTGACTTGGCGCAACCCGACGTGGCGCACCCCAGTCAGGCGTAAACTGACTTGGCGCAACATTACCTGGCGCACCCCGTCAGGCGCAACCTGACTTGGTGTAACCTGACCTGGCGCACCCCAGCCTGGCACAACCCAACTTAGACGCCACCTGTTCCCCTTAAAGCCACTATCATTTTTTTGGCGCCACTTGACCAGCGCCACTTGTGGCCATAATAGCCTTTGCCCTCCCCCCATGCAAGTTCTCCTAGTTCTTGATACATATGTCACGCCCCAGAACCAGAATACTGGAGAGCGGGGGCAGACATAGCCAGCTACGTATATGAAATGGAATCCATCTCGCTATACGGTCACGGCTGTCTAGATACATGAGGGTTTATCTACAAGCCAACAGTCTCTTAAGGTCATGAACAAGCCTAGTGTCTCAATCACAAGCAAGTAAGTAAAAGGTTACAAGAAGTATGATCATTAAATATACAATAATAAGGCGTCCCAAATATTACATATTCAGCTGATCATGAAGCTAGTTGTTACAAAATGTGAGGACTAGCAAGAGTTTAGTCATACATGATCAACCCTAGGATCTGTCAATCATGCTACAGCCCGTAGGCAGACAGTAAGTAAATACAATCGAGCTAAACAGGTGCTCGGCTTAACGCCTCAAAAGAATATTTTTACAATAAAGTGGGAGAGCAAAAAAAAACCCACTCGTTGCCAGGGTTCCGTCTAGTGGCCACCATCTGGCTGGAAAGTCGGTAGATCCTCTGGAGTTGCTCCGAAATCTGGCCATACAAAACCAGCTGGGTCAGACCCCAGAAAGACAAGTGCCACAAAGGAAGCTTCACTTAGGAACTAAAACCGGCAATCAGCACAAGAGTATAAATAAAAGTAAAAACTGGAAATAAAGAAAATACATCAGGATGATATACGACGAGATAACCATGGAACTATTCAGATAACCAGGTTACAACCCGTAAACCAAACAAGGACCGGGGTTGTAACCCTTCGTCTGAACAGAACTTGGAACTCTCATCATTTATCGGTAAAATAAATACAAGCATTCTGGTCATGCAGTAGTCTTTTACAGGATCAGGACAAGGCTAGACAGGTTAGACTCCATTCAATCATATCACGGCCAAGCAAGAATTACGGCTTGATACTTTAACTAACTAGGGTTATCACAGGCCTAATTACTAGCAAGATGCAGTGAGATTACTCCACAGCCACAAGCCCTGCAGACCATCCAGGTTACCCGAGTTAAAAGAATTAGAGTTGAATTCAGGTGGGTACATCGTCCAGGAAACGAATGTACCCTTAGGTAGCTTGAAGGGTGCAACACATGACAGTGTGCTGGAAATGTGCCCTACTCGACGGCAGGCTACAGATCCCAAGGCGTGCCCAGGTAACGGAATTGCCTGTAGCTGGGAGATCTCTTTATGACTAGTGTATTAATCTAGTTATTAGTCCTTAGTTCATTTCAATAGGTACTCCTAACCGTGGTACTCAGGAGTCCTCTCCTAAACATGATGCAAGACAGGACTGAATTATTTGTACAAGCACAATCGCCTACGGTGTCCAGATTAATTATACAGGTCATGCCATGTCAGGTAGCCGTCTCAACAGCTTATCAAGATATATCATGTCAGGTATTCATGCCAAGTGTACTGGTCAAGAGTGCGCCACGACGGGCCACTATCAGGTCATGTCAGGTTACTTGTCAGGAGTGCACCCCTACGGGTCACTGTCATGTTATGTTAGTCATGTCAGGAGTGCACCACTACGGGTCACTGTCAGGTCATGCTCAATTACCATTCTAAACGTATCAAATAAATTCGTGATTATCAAGTTCATGACAAAAGGCGTAAAAATGGAAGTAAAATATCTAATAAGGAGTCGCAAAGCACGGGTAATTAATGATAACTAATAATACACAGGGTTATTAGAAAGTCATGCTGCTCAGGCGTATGTGGCCAGGGGAGGATAAGACACATGCGGCTCAATTAGGTGAGCGCATGCGGCCAGGGTCACTGGAACCCATGCGGCCAAGACAAGAGGGGCACATGCGGCTCAGGGGGACGAGGGCGCATGCGGCCCAATTAGGTGGGTCTCATGCGGCTAGGTAGGGCCAGGCACATACGGCTTAGTAGAAGCCCATGCGGCTGGGTAGGGCCAGGCATATGCGGCTTAGTAGAAGCCCATACGGCTCAGGAAATATAGGATGCATATGCGGCTGGGATTAATCACGGTCATACGGCCCGGACTAAGAAGTCCATGCGGCTGGGTAGGGCCAGGCACATGCGGCTTAGTAGAAGCCCATGCGGCTCAGGAAATAAAGGATGCATATGCGGCTGGGATTAATCAGGGTCATGCGGTCCGGACTAAGAAGTCCATGCGGCTAGGACTGTCGTTTGAAGGCTCATGCGGCTCGGAATCACTTGCCGCATAAAATGCGGTCAAGTCTAGCACTGTTCTTCTTCTCCAAGCTTTCGAGAAGAAGAACGCCAAGAATCCATGCTTCCAAGCTCCATAAAACCTTCATCCGAAGTCCAAATTCGAACTTACATAGGTCAAAATGGGTTAGAACAAGATTCTCTACAACATAGAACCCTCAAAACTCAGAAATAACAGGATTAAGTAGATCAAAACCCATAAAATCCAAAAATAAAGTAAATATAGATCTACAAGAATCTAGCCATGGAAAGTGAAAATGACAAGTTCTAAAGTATATTAAAATGCTATAAGGAAGAGAATGAAGCAATAAAATCGGAGTTCCTCCATGAAGCAAGTTGCACTTGCCTAGACCACTCTCTCCCTCTCTCTGGTCGGTAAGGAAGTAAATGAGGAAGAAGAAGATGATAAATGAAGAGAGAGAATGAAGAGGGCTAATAAATACAAATGGTGGTGGTAGGTAGGGAGTTCACCTAAGGGTTCATCATGAACCCAAGCAAAACCAAGCCAGGCCGAACCAACCCAAGGAAATAACCAAGCCAAGCCGAGAAGGAAATAAGCAAAGAAATCTTGCAATACAAGAATAAATATGTACACGTATTTTAGAAATACGTAATACGAACCACAGGCATTACAACTCTACCCACCTTAAAAAAATTCCGTCCTCTGAATTTAATCAAGAGGCTAGAGGAGCAATGACAAGCGACATTAATCACATACAAGCTATAACTAGGCAGACAATCACTCATTCAAGCAAGGAATCGAAGGCATGAGGCATAAGAAAGACATTATACCTCACGAGTCAAACAAGTCGGGATATCGCGATCGGATATCATCCTCACGCTCCTACATTGACTCCCCCAAAGAGTGATGACCCCAAGCAACTCGGACTAACTTGATAGTCTTGTTCTTGAGGATCTTCTCTCTCCGGTCCAATATAGACACGGGCCTCTCCTCATACGAAAGGTTGGTGCCAACAACCAATTCCGAATGATCTAGGATATGGCTCGGGTCCGGGATATACCGTCGTAATTAGGATACATGGAACACGTCATGCACCTCGCTTAGCGACGGCGGAAGAGCGAGACGATAGGATATATCTCCTACTCGCTCCAGAATGTCGAACGGTCCTATATAACTAGGACTAAGCTTGCCCCGTACGCCGAAACGAATGATGCCACGGTTAGGCGAAATCCTCAGGAATACATGATCGCCGACCGAAAACTCGAGAGGGCGCCGATGAGAATCGGCCCAATGGCGCTGGCGATCTTGGGCAACTCGAAGATGATCTCTGACTCGCCTGACCACTTCAACTGTCTGAGCAATCATTTCTGGACCGAGCATCTGCCTCTCTCCGACATCATCCTAGGCTAGCGGGGATCTGCACTTCCTGCCATACAGTGCCTCGAATGGTGCCATCTGGATACTGGCCTGGAAACTGTTGTTGTACGAAAATTCTACCAGGTTCAAGTGATCTTCCCATGAACCACTGAAGTCAAGTGTGCAAGACCGCAACATGTCTTCAAGAGTCTGGATTGTACGCTCCGACTGACCATTTGTCTGCGGATGATATGCTGAACTGAACTGGAGATGAGTTCCCAAACTCTCCTGCAGGCTACGCCAAAAGTGCGACGTAAATCTTGAATCTCGGTCCGAGGTGATACTGACTGGCACACCGTACAATCTGACAATCTGCCTGAGGTACATCTCTGCTAGCTGAGCCGTTGACTGACCAACTCTGAATGGAAGAAAGTGAGCTACCTTCGTGAGCCGATCAACTATAACCCAGATAGCATCTCTGCCAGCCAGGGATCTAGGTAATCCAGTTACGAAATCTATGGTCACATGCTCCCACTTCCATTCTGGAATCGGCAAGGGCTGGAGAAGTCCAGCGGGCCTCTGATGTTCAGCCTTAACCTGTTGGCAAACCAAACACCGAGAGACAAACCGGGCTATCTCTTGCTTCATGCCATTCCACCAGAAATGCTGTCGGATATCACGGTACATCTTCGTACTGCCGGGATGGATGGAATACTGCGAACTATGTGCTTCTGGCATGATCTCCTGTCTGATATCTCCGCTGGGTACACAAAGACGCTTACCATGCCTAAGTGTACCGTCCTCATGAATGCATAACTCGGGTCGCTGGCCTGCCTCACACTCTGTTCTGAGTCGCTGAAGCTTGGAATCTGCTGACTGCGCCCTCCGGATCCTCTTGACTATAGTGGACTGAACTTACATACTGGCCATCAATGCTACACTGGAAGGGAGAACAACTTCAATACCCATCTTCTGAAGATCTGCTAACAGCTCTGGTTGCGTTGTTAGGAAATAAACTCCGACTCTTCTGCTCAATGCATCCACAACAACATTGGCCTTCCTAGGATGATACTGCAGGTTGACATCATAATCCACAAGAAGCTCCAGCCACCTTCTCTGACGCATTTTAAGATCCTTCTGGGTGAACACATACTTCAGGCTCTTGTGGTCGGTGAAAATCTCTACCCTGTCTCCATACAGATAGTGTCTCCACAACTTGAGTGCAAACACTACTGCTGCCAGCTCCAAGTCATGGGTTGGGTAATTCCTCTCATGATCACGAAGTTGTCGTAAAGCATAAGCTATTACCTTCCCATGCTGCATCAGAACACATCCTAGGCCTCTACCTGAAGCATCACAGTACACTGAGAATCCTTCGGTCCCATCTGGAAGCGTGAGAATAGGAGCCGTCATCAAGCCTCACTTCAACTTCTCGAACGAATCCTGATACTTTGCTGTCCAAGCAAACTGCGCATCCTTATGGGTCAACTGGGTCAACGGTGCTGAGATCCGGGCAAAGTCTGAAACAAACCGCCGGTAATAGCCGGCCAATCCAAGAAAACTGCGAACCTCTGCAACTGTGCTGGGCACTGGCCATGACTCAATAGCCATAATCTTCTGGGGATCCACTTCTACTCCTCCTCGAGTGATAATATGACCCAAGTACGAAATGCGATCGAGCCAGAACTCGCATTTACTGAACTTGGCATATAACTGGTGCTCTCTGAGGATCTGAAGAACCACACGGAGATGCTGCTCATGGTCCGCCTCACTCTTGCTGTAGACCAGGATGTCATCCAAGAACACAATCACAAACTGATCCAAGTAAGGCATGAAGATACGATTCATGAGGTCCATGAATACTGTCGGCGCATTGGTTGCTCCAAATGGCATCACTAGGAACTTCCAATGCCCATATCTCGATCTAAAAGCTGTCTTCGGGATGTTCTGCTCTCTGACTCTGATCTGATGATAACCTGAGCGCAAATCAATCTTCGAGAATACTGAAGCCCCCTTGAGTTGATCAAACAAGTCATCTATCCTCGGGAGAGGGTATCTGTTCTTGATTGTCACAGAGTTCAAGGTACGATAATCAACACATAACCTGGACGTACCATCCTTCTTTTTCACAAGAAGCATCGGGGCTCCCCAAGGCGATCCACTAGTACGAATGAATCCCTTTGTTCTGAGTTCTTCAATCATCTTGTACAATATCTCCAACTCTGATGGCGCCATCCTGTAGACTCTCTCTGACACTAGGGCTGTCCCGGGAATCAAGTCTATAGTGAACTCGATCTCCCGCTCCGGAGGCATACCTGGAAGTTCTTCTGGGAAAACATCTGAAAACTCCTCGACTATCCTGGGCAACTGAACTGCTGCTACTGCCATCCGCAATACTGGAGGAGATGACTCAACTTCGCCTCGGGAGAAAGAAAACTCCGGCTCGCCTGGAATGCTAAAAACAACCCTGCCAATATGGCAGTCTATCCTAGTATAGTGGTTCCTCAACCAATCCATCCCTAGGACCACATCATAATCGGCCATCGGGAACTCTATCAATCTAGCAGGGAATTCTCTACCGTTAACTACGATCCGACACAAGGAAAACACTCTATCTACTCCCACAAGTCCGTTACCAGTAAGTATATTAAGCCTTACTGATAATGACTCGGGCTCCAATCCTACCCGTGTCGTGAATCGTGCAGACATAAATGAATACGATGCACCAGAATCAAATAAAGCTGAAGTTGGAAAGGAGTTAACGAGAATAGTACCTGCCACTACCTCTCATGGTGCCAATCCTTCCTCTGCGGTAATTACCATAGCATGACCATGCCCTCGGGGTGCTGGTCCCCTCTGTTGAAATCTTCGCTGCCTGCTCTGATTCTGGGCCTGGGCTTGAACATACTGCTGGGGGTTCTGCTGCTGGAACACTTGGGTCTGAGGCGGCAAGGGCCTCGGCAATGGATACTGCTGCTGCTGGACCGGAGCTGGTCCTCTCACCGAAGAGCTAGAAAGGTTGGACGATGATGATCCACCCCTATTCTGGCAGGATCCAACCCTATGGTCTGGTGCTCTACAAGCTAGACACAATCCCTGTGCCCTGCGACACTCTGCCCCTACATGGCCTGGCTTCCCACAATGAGAACAACCCACTACGGAAGATTGCTTCTGCTTCTGCTGCTGAGGGTACGTCGGAGTGGAATGCTGGACCGACGTTACTGAGGCCGTTCGCCTCGGAGCTCCAATAGTCAAGGCCCTGGCTACCGGGGCTGGTGCTGATGACTGATTCATCTGGCCGTGGGATCTCTTCCGACCTCCGGCCCTATCCACAATCCTCTGGGAGGTATACTCATGCCTCCGGGCTGCTCTCAAGACTGCATCAAAAGTTTGATGCTCAAACTGCTCAACTGCCAATAGAATCTCCAAGTGAAGCCCCTGCTGGAATCGCTGGGCTCGATCATACTCGGTTGCCACCAAAGTGGGAGTAAACCGACTGAGTCTCGAAAACTCGGCCGTATATCCGTCGACCGTTCTGCATCCTTGCTTCAGATTGGTAAACCTCGTCTGCAGATCATACCGAGCCACGGCATCGAAATACTTGGTCTGGAATCTTTCTCTGAATACTGCCCAAGCAATGGGTGCTACTAATCCAACGGCCTGAGCCGCCCACCAGCTGCGGGCAAGATCTAAAAACTACAGGCACACTACGGCTACCTTCTCGTTCTCTGGGGTCCTGGCTGCTTCTAGAATCACCTCTGTATCCTGAAGCCAGGCATCTGCTGCGATAGCATCTTCACTACCGTCAAAGAATGGAGGGTTCAAGCGCTTGAAGCTGTTGGCCGCGCTGTTACCCTGATGACCACCCCAGGTCAAAGCATCCGTCACTGCCTGGTGCAAGGCATCTCCACGCCGGTCTTGGGAAGCTATCAAGGTCCTGACGAGTCCTACCAAAGTGCCGTCATCATGTTCTACAGGTTGAACTGGCTGGACTGGTGGCTCTCTGCCAGAAGGCACGACTCTGGAGGCTACTCCGGAATGCTGGGCTTGATCTCCAGGTTGCTGCTGGTCCGCGGGAGGTGCTCCACCTTGCTGGTCGATAGGACTACGAACAATGCCGCTGAAGAAGACGACATAGGGAACAATAAGGAAGGACCAGGACAGATCAACGATACAAGCATATGATCAGGACAAGAATCCAGGGATTCAGAAGATACGAGCAGAGATCAAGGACGAATACTGATTGAGACATCTATTCGGTAAACCCTCACATATCTTGATTTACAAGACCTGTATGGGCCACCACTTAAACCATGTCACGCCCCAGAACCAGAATACTGGAGAGCGGGGGCAGACATAGCCAGCTACGTATATAAAATGGAATCTATCTCGCTATACGGTCACGGCTGTCTAGATACATGAGGGTTTATCTACAAGCCAACAGTCTCTTAAGGTCATGAACAAGCCTAGTGTCTCAATCACAAGCAAGTAAGTAAAAGGTTACAAGAAGTATGATCATTAAATATACAATAATAAGGCGTCCCAAATATTACATATTCAGCTGATCATGAAGCTAGTCATTACAAAATGTGAGGACTAGCAAGAGTTTAGTCATACATGATCAACCCTAGGATCTGTCAATCATGCTACAGCCCATAGGCAGACAGTAAGTAAATACAATCGAGCTAAACAGGTGCTCGTCGGCTAAACGCCTCAAAAGAATATTTTTACAATAAAGTGGGAGAGCAAAAATAAATCCACTCGTTGCCAGGGTTTCGTCTAGTGGCCACCATCTGGCTGGAAAGTCGGTAGATCCTCTGGAGTTGCTCCGAAATCTGGCCATACAAAACCAGCTGGGTCAGATCCCAGAAAGAGCAAGTGCCACAAAGGAAGCTTCATTTAGGAACTAAAACCAGCAATCAGCACAAGAGTATAAATAAAAGTAAGAACTGGAAATAAAGAAAATACATCAGGATGATATATGACGAGATAACCATGGAACTATTCAGATAACCAGGTTACAACCCGTAAACCAAACAAGGACCGGGGTTGTAACCCTTTGTCTGAACAGAACTTGGAACTCTTATCATTTATCGGTAAAATAAATACAAGCATTCTGGTCATGCAGTAGTCTGGAACAGGATCAGGACAAGGCTAGACAGGTTAGACTCCATTCAATTATATCACGGCCAAGCAAGAATTACGGCTTGATACTTTAACTAACTAGGGTTATCACAGGCCTAATTACTAGCAAGATGCAGTGAGATTACTCCACAGCCACAAGCCCTGCAGACCATCCAGGTTACCCGAGTTAAAAGAATTATAGTTGAATTCAGGTGGGTACATCGTCCAGGAAACGAATGTACCCTTAGGTAGCTTGAAGGGTGCAACACATGAAAGTGTGCTGGAAATGTGCCCTACTCGACGGCAGGCTACAGATCCCAAGGCGTGCCCAGGTAACGGGATTGCCTGTAGCTGGGAGATCTCTTTATGACTAGTGTATTAATCTAGTTATTAGTCCTTAGTTCATTTCAATAGGTACTCCTGACCGTGGTACTCAGGAGTCCTCTCCTAGACATGATGCAAGACAGGACTGAATTATTTGTACAAGCACAATCGCCCACGGTGTCCAGATTAATTATACAGGTTATGCCATGTCAGGTAGCCGTCTCAACAGCTTATCAAGATATATCATGTCAGGTATTCATGCCAAGTGTACTGGTCAAGAGTACGCCACGACGGGCCACTATCAGGTCATGTCAAGTTACTTGTCAGGAGTGCACCCCTACGGATCACTGTCATGTTATATTAGTCATGTCAGGAGTGCACCACCACGGGTCACTGTCAAGTCATGCTCAATTACCATTCTAAACGTATCAAATAAATTCGTAATTATCAAGTTCATAACAAAATGCGTAAAAATGGACGTAAAATATCTAATAAGGAGTCGCAAAACACAGGTCATTAATGATAACTAATAATACACAGGGTTATTAGAAAGTCATGCTGCTCAGACATATGCGGCCAGGGGAGGATAAGACACATGCGGCTCAATTAGCTGAGCGCATGCGGCCAGGGTCACTGGAACCCATGCGGCCAAGACAAGAGGGGCACATGCGGCTCAGGGGGACGAGGGCGCATGCGGCTCAGGGGGACGAGGGCGCATGCGGCCCAATTAGGTGGGTCTCATACGGCTAGCGGAAGAGAAGTCCATGCGGCTGGGTAGGGCCAGGCACATGCGGCTTAGTAGAAGCCCATACGGCTGGGTAGGGCCAGACACATGCGGCTTAGTAGAAGCCCATGCGGCTCAGGAAATAAAGGATGCATATGCGGCTGGGATTAATCAGGGTCATGCGGCCCGGACTAAGAAGTCCATGCGGCTGGGTAGGGCTAGGCACATGCGGCTTAGTAGAAGCCCATACGGCTCAGGAAATAAAGGATGCATATACGGCTGGGATTAATCAGGGTCATGCGGCCCGGACTAAGAAGTCCATGCGGCTAGGACTGTCGTATGAAGGCTCATGCGGCTCGGAATCACTTGTCACAGAAAATGCGGTCAAGTCTAGCACTGTTCTTCTTCTCTATGCTTCCGAGAAGAAGAACGCCAAGAATCCATGCTTCCAAGCTCCATGAAACCTTCATCCGAAGTCCAAATTCGAACTTCCATAGGTCAAAATAGGGTAGAACGAGATTCTCTACAACATAGAACCCTCAAAACTTAGAAATAACAGGATTAAGTAGATCAAAACCCATAAAATCCGAAAATAAAGTAAATATAGATCTACAAGAATCTAGCCATGGAAAGTGAAAATGCCAAGTTCTAATGTATGTTAAAATGCTGTAAGGAAGAGAATAAAGCAATAAAATCGGAGTTCCTCCATGAAGCAAGTTGCACTTGCCTAGACCACTCTCTCCCTCTCTCTGGTAGGTATGAAAGTAAATGGGGAAGAAAAAGATGATAAATGAAGAGAGAGAATGAAAAGGGCTAATAAATACAAATGGTGGTGGTAGGTAGGGGGTTCACCAAAGGGTTCATCATGAACCCAAGCAAAACCAAGCCAGGCCGAACCAACCCAAGGAAATAACTAAGCCAAGTCGAGAAGGAATTAAGCAAGAAAATGATGCAATACAAGAATAAATACGTACACGTATTTCAGAAATACGTAATACGAACCACAGGCATTACAACTCTACCCACCTTAAAAGAATTCCATCCTCAGAATTTAATCACGAGGCTAGAGGAGCAATGACAAGCGACATTAATCATATGCAAGCTATAACTAGGCAGACAATCACTCATTCAAGCAAGGAATCGAAGGCATGAGGCATAAGAAAGACATTATACCTCACGAGTCAAACAAGTTGGGATATCGCGATCGGATATCATCCTTACGCTTCCATGGGTTCTTCTTACTGTTTGGAGAAGAAGAACAGTGCCCGGCACAACCTGAACCAACGTGCGCTCTTTAACGCGGCGCAACCTGATCCAGCGTACGCTTTTTAGCACGGCACAACCCAGCCCACGCGTCCTTTGGCCCTGGCGCAACCTAACTTGTCATAACCTGACCTTGCGTACCCAGTCAGGCGCAACCTGACTTGGCGCAACCTGACCTGGCGTACCCCAGTAAGGCACAACCTGACTTTGCACAACCTTACCTGGCGTACCAAGTCAAGCACAACCTGACTTAGCACAACCTGACCTGGCGCACCCCAGTCAGGCGCAACCTGACTTGGCACAACTTGACCTTGTACGCCCCAGTCTGGCGCAACCTGACCTGGCGTACCCAATCAGGCGCAACCTGACTTGGTGCAACCTGACCTGGCACACTCCAGCCTGGGGCAAACCAACTTAGGTGCCACCTATTCTCCTTGGTGCCACATGTCATTTTCCTGTCGTCACTTGACCAACGCCACTTGTGGCTATAATACCCCTTGTCCCCCCATACATGTTCTCCTAGTTATTGATACAAATGCATGTGATCTTGCATATAACTTTTACTTGATCCATCTTGTGAGGACCCGGCTCGAGGCCCGTCGAGGCGCACTCCAGGCTATAGAAAATCTCATTCTAAGCTATTTAAACCCTTGGAAGTCCCAATTCGGACTTGTTTTGAGCAAGTTATCGCATTTTGAAGTTTTTGAGTTCCATGGGTTCTTCTTTCAGTTTCGAGAAGAAGAACAATGCCAGGCGCAACCTGACCCAGCGCGTGCTCTTTAGCGCGGTGCAACCTGATCTAGCGCCCGCTCTTCAGCGCAGCACAACCCAGCCCAGGCGCCCTTTGGCCGTGGCGTAACCTGACTTGGTGCAAGCTGACATGGCGCACCCCAGTCAGGCCCAACCTGACTTTGTGTAGCCTAACCTGGCGTATCCCAACCTGACGCAACCCAACTTAGGCGCCACATGTTACCCTTAGCGCCACCTGTCATTTTTCTGGCGCTACTTGACCAGAGCCACTTGTGGCCATGATAACCCTTGCACCCCCCGTGCATATTCTCCTAGTTCTTAATGCATATGTATGTGATCTTGTATGTAACTTGTACTTAATCTATCTTGTGACAACCCGGCTCGAAGCCCATCGAGGCACACTCTAGGCTATAGGAAATCTCGTTCTATGTAGTTGTAACCCTTAAAAGTCCCAATTCGGACTTGTTTTGAGCAAGTTATGGCATTTTCAAGTTTTCAGGTTCCATGGGTTCTTCTTGCTATTTGGAGAAGAAGAACACTGTCCGGTGCAACCTGACCCAGCGAGCGCTCTTTAGCGCGGTGCAACCTGATCTAGCGTGCGCTCTTTAGCATGGCGCAACCCAGCCCAAGCACCCTTTGGCCCTGGCGTAACCTGCTTGGCACAACCTGAACTGGCGCACCCAAGTCATGCGCAACTTGACTTGGCGCAACCTGACATGGCGTGCCCCAGTCAGGCACAACCTGACTTGGCGCAACCTTACCTGGCGCACCCAGTCAGGCGCAACCTAACTTGGCGCAACCTGACCTAGCGCACCCCAGTCAGGCGCAACCTGACCTTGTACGCCCCGGTCTGGCGCAACCTGACCTTGCGTACCCCAGCCTGGCGCAACCCAACTTAGGCGTCACATGTTCTCCTTGGTGCCACCTATTATTTTCTTGGTGCCACATGACCAGCTCCACTAGTGGCCATGATACCCCTTGGCGCCACCTATCATTTTCTCCTAGTTCTTGATACATATGCATGTGATCTTGCTTGTAACTTGTATTTGATCCATCTTGTAATGACCCGGCTCGAGGCCCATCGAGGCGCACTCCAGGCTATAGAAAATCTCGTTCTATGCAGGTTAGACCCTTGGAAGTCCCAATTCGGTATGTTTTGAGCAAGTTATGGCATTTTGAAGTTTTCTGGTTCCATAGATTTTTCTTGCTGTTTGGAGAAAAAGAACAGTGCCCTGCACAACCTGACCCAATATGCACTTTTTAGTGGGGCGTAACCTGATTCAACGCGTGCTCTTTAGTGCGGCATAACCCAGTCCAGTCGCCCTTTGGCCATGGCGCAACCTGACTTGGTGCAACCTGACCTGGCGTACCCCAGTCAGGCATAATATGACATGGCACAACCAGACCTGGCGTACCCCATTCACGTGCTACCTGACTTGGCACAACCTGACCTGGCGTGCCCTAGTCAGGCACAACCTGACTTGGCACAACCTTGCCTGGCGCATCCAGTCAGGTGCAACCTGACATGGTGCAACCTGACCTGGAGCACCCCAGCCTGGCGCAACCCAACTTAGGCGCCACCTGTTCCCCTTGGCGCCACTTATCATTTTTCTGGCACCACTTGACCAGCGCCACTTGTGACCACGATACCTCTTGCCTCCCTCCCCATGCATGTTCTCCTAGTTCTTGATGCATATATATGTGATTTTGCATGTAACTTGTACTTGATCCATCTTGTGACAACCCGGCTCGAGGTCCATCGAGGCGTACTCTAAGCTATAGGAATTCTCGTTCTATGCAGTTTAGACCCTTGGAAGTCCCAATTCAGACTTGTTTTGAGCAAGTTATGGCATTTTGAAGTTTTCAGGTTCCATGGGATCTTCTTCTGTTTGGAGAAGAAGAACAATGTCCGGCGTAACCTGACCTAGTGCGCGCTCTTAGCGCAGCACAACCCAGCCCAGGCGCCCTTTGGCCCTGGCACAACCTGACTTGGCACAACCTGACCTGTCGTACCCTAGTCAGGCGCAACCTGACTTAGCACAACATGACCTGGTGGGCCCTAGTCAGGCGTAACCTGACTCGGCGTAACCTTACCTGGTGCACCCAGTCAAGCGCAACCTGACTTGGCTCAACCTGACCTGGCGTACCCAGTCAGGCGTAACCTGACTTGGCACAACCTGACCTTCTTTGCCCCAGCCTGGCACAACCTGACTTGGCACAACCTGACCCGGCACAACCCAACCTGGCACAACCCAACTTAGGCGCTACCTGTTCTCCTTAGCGCCACCTGTCATTTTCCTGGCACCACTTGACCAGCACCACTTGTGGCCATGATACCCCTTGTCCCCCATGCTTGTTCTCCTAGTTCTTGATACTGATGTACATGATCTTGCATTTAACTTGTACTTTATCTATCTTGTGACGACCCGGCACTTGGCCCGTCGAGGCACACTTCGACTATAAGAAATCTCGTTATATGTACTTTAGACCCTTGAAAGTCCCAATTCGCACTTGTTTTGAGCAAGTTATGGCATTTTGAAATTTTCGGGTTCCATGGGTACTTCTTGCTGTTTTGAGAAAAAGAACAGTGCCCGACGCAACTTCACCCGGCGCGCACTCTTTAGCGCGGTGCAACCTGATCTAGCATGCACTTTTTAGCGAGGCACAATCCAGCTCAAGCGCCCTTTGGCCCTACCGCAACCTGATTTGGCGCAACATGACCTGGCACACCCAGTCTGGCGAAACCTAACTTGGCACAACCTGACTAGGCGCGCCCCAGTCAGGCGCAACCTGACTTGGCGCAACCTTACCTGGCGTATTCAGTCAAGCACAACCTGACATGGCACAACCTGACCTGGCGTACCGAGTCAGGCGCAACCTGACTTGGCACAACCTGACCTTGTGCGCCCCAGTCGGGCACAACCGGACCTGGCGCAACCTGATTTATTGCAACCTGACCTGGCGTATCCCAGCCTGGCGCAACCCAACTTAGGTGCCACCTGTTCCCCTTGGTGCCACTTGACCAGCGCCACTTGTGGCCATGATACCCCTTGCCCCCCATGCATGTTCTCCTAGTTCTTGATGTATATGTATGTGATCTTGCATATAACTTGTACTTGATCCGTCTTGTGACGACCCGACATAAGGCTCGTCGAGGCGCACTCCAGGCTATTGAAAATCTCGTTCTATGCAATTTAGACCGTTGGAAGTCCCAATTCGGACTTATTTTGAGCAAGTTATGGCATTTTGAGGTTTTCGAGTTCCATGGGTTCTTCTTGCTGTTTGGAGAAGAAGAACAGTACCCGACACAACCAGACCTAGCGTGCGCTCTTTAGCACGGAGCAACCTAACCCAGTTAGTGCTCTTTTGTGCGGCGCAACCTGATCCATCGCGCGCTTGTTATAACGACGCAACCCAGCCCAGGCGCCCTTTGGCCCTGGCCCAACCTGACTTGGCGCAACCTGACCTGGCGTACCCAGTCAGGCGCAACTTGACTTGACATAACCAGACCTGGCGTACCTAGTCAGGCGCAACCTGACTTGGAGCAAACTTACCTGGCATATCCAGTCAAGCGCAACCTGACTTGGCGCAACCTTACCAGGCGTACCCCAGTCGGGCGCATCCTGAATTGGTACAACCTGACCTGGCGCACCCCAGCCTGGCACAACCCAACTTATGTGCCACCTGTTCCTCTTGGCGCTACTTGTCATTTTCCTAGCGCCACTCGACTAGCGCCACTTGTGGCCATGATACCCCTTGCCTCCCATGTATGTTCTCGTAGTTTTTGATGCATATGGATGTGATCTTGCATGTAACTTATACTTGATCCATCTTGTGATGACACGGCTCGAGGCCCATCGAGGCGTACTCCAGGCTATAGAAAATCTCGTTCTATGCTGTTTAGACCTTTGGAAGTCCCAATTCGGACTTGTTTTGAGCAAGTTATTGCATTTTGAAGTTTTTGGGTTCCAAGGGTTCTTTTTGCTGTTTGAAGAAGAAGAACAGTGCCCGACGCAACCTGACCCAGCACGTACTTTTTAGCGCGGTGTAACCTGATCCAGCACACGCTTTTTAGTACGGTGCAACCCAGCCAAGGCGCCCTTTGGCCCTGGCGCAACCTGACTTGGTGCAACCTGACCTGGCGCACCCCAGTCAGGCGTAACCTGACTTGGCGCAACCAGACCTGGAGCACCCCAGTCAGGCACAACCTGACTTGGCACAACCTGACCTAGCGTGCCCCAGTCAGGCACATCCTGACTTGGCGCAACCTTGCCTGGCGTACCCAGTCAGGCGCAACCTGGCATGGTGCAACCTGACTTGGAGCACCCCAGCCTGGCGCAACCCAACTTAGGTGCCACATGTTCCCCTTGGCACCACATGTCATTTTTCTGGTGCCACTTGACTAGCACCACTTGTGGCCATGATACCCCTTGTCCCTCCATGTATGTTCTCCTAGTTCTTGATGCATATGCATGTGATCTTGCATGTAACTTGTACTTGATCCATCTTATGACGACCCGGCTCGAGGCCCGTCGAGGCACACTCCAGGCTATAGAAAATCTCGTTCTATGCAGTTTAGACACTTGGAAGTCCCAATTCAGACTTGTTTTGAGCAAGTTATGGCATTTTGAAGTTTTTGGGTTCCATAGGTTCTTCTTGCGGTTTGGAGAAAAAGAATAGTACCCGGCGCAACCTGACCCAGTTCGCGCCCTTTAGCGCGACGCCACGTAATCCAGCACGCGCTCTCAAGCACGGCACAATCCAGCTCAGGCGTCCTTTGGCCCTGGCGCAACCTGACTTGGCGCAACCTGACCTGGCGTACCCCAGTCAGGCGCAACCTGACTTGGCGCAACCTGACCTGGCGTGCCCCAGTCAGGCGCAACCTGATTTGGCGCAACCTTACCTGGTGCACCCAGTCAAGTGTAACCTGACTTGGTGTAACCTGACCTAGCGCACCCAGTAAGGCACAACCTGACCTTGTACGCCCAGTCTGGCAACCTAAACTGGCGCAACCTGACCTTGCACACCCCAGCCTGGCACAACCCAACTTAGGTGCCACATGTTCCCCTTGGCGCCACCTGTCATTTCTTGGCGCCACTTGACCAGCTCTACTAGTGGCCATGATAACCCTTGCCCCCTCATGCATGTTCTCCTAGTTCTTGATGCATATACATGTGATCTTGCTTGTATCTTGTACTTGATCCATCTTGTGATGACCCGGCTCGAGGCCCGTCGAGGCGCACTCCAGGCTATAGGAAATCTCGTTCTATGCAGGTTAGACCCTTGGAAGTCACAATTCGGACATATTTTGAGCAAGTTATGGTATTTTGAAGTTTTCGGGTTCCATGGGTTCTTCTTGCTGTTTGGAGAAGAAGAATAGTGCCCGACGCAACCTGACCCAACGCGCGCTCTTTAACACGGCGCAACCTGATCCAACGCGCGCTCTTTAGCGCGGCGCAACCCAGCCAACGCGCCCTTTGGCGCTGGCGTAACTTGACTTGGCACAACTTAACCTTGCGCACCCCAGTCAGGCACAACCTGACTTGGCGCAACCTGACCTGGCGCGCCCCAGTCAGGCGCAACCTAACTTGGCACAACCTTACCTGGCGCACCCAGTCAAGCGCAACCTGACTTGGCACAACCTGACCTGGCGCACCCCAATCAGACGCAACCTGACTTGGTGCAACCTGACCTTGTGCGCCCAGTCTGGCACAACCAGACTTGGCACAACCTAACCTGGCGCACCCAATGAGGCGAAACCTGACTTGGTGCAACCTGACCTGGCGCACCCCAGCCTGGCACAATCCAACTTAGGCGCTACCTGTTTCCCTTGGCGCTACCTGTTTTTTTCATGTCGCCACTTGACCAGCGCCACTTGTGGCTATAATACCCCTTGCCCTCCCATGCATGTTCTCCTAGTTCTTAATACATATGCATGTGATCTTGTATATAACTTTTACTTGATCCATCTTGTGACGACCCGCCCGTCGAGGCGCACTCCAGGCTATAGAAAATCTCGTTCTATGCAGTTTAGACCCTTGGAAGTCCCAATTCGGACTTGTTTTGAGCAAGTTATCGCAATTTGAAGTTTTCGGGTTCCATGGGTTCTTCTTACAGTTTCGAGAAGAAGAACAGTGCCAGGCGCAACCTGAGCCAGTGCGCGCTCTTTAGCGCGACACAACCTGATCCAGCGCGTGCTCTTTAGCGCAGCACAACCCAGCCCAGGCGCCCTTTGGCCCTGGCGCAACCTGACTTGGTGCAACCTGACCTGGTGTACCCCAGTCAGACGTAACCTGACTTTTTGTAAGCTGACCTGGCACACTCCAGCCTGGCACAACCTAACTTAGGCGCCACCTGTTCCCCTCAGCGCCACCTGTCATTCTCCTGGCGCTACTTGACCAGAACCACTTGTGGCCATGATACCCCTTGCACTCCCCGTGCATGTTCTCCTAGTTCTTGATGCATATGCATGTGATCTTGCATGTAACTTGTACTTGATCCATCTTGTGACGACCCGACTCGAGGCCTATCGAGGCACACACCAGGCTATAGGAAATCTCGTTCTATGCAGTTTTGACCCTTGAAAGTCCCAATTCAGACTTGTTTTGAGCAAGTTATGGCATTTTGAAGTTTTCAGGTTCCATGGGTTCTTCTTGCTGTTTGGAGAAGAAGAACACTGCCCGGCGCAACCTGACCCAGCGCGCGCTCTTTAGCGCGGCGTAACCCAGCCCAGACACCCTTTGGCCCTGGTACAACCTGACTTGGCGTAACCTGACCTGGCGTACCCCAGTCAGGCGCAACTTGACTTGGCGCAACCTGACATGGAGCGCCCCAGTCAGGCGCAACCTGACTTAGCGCAACCTGACCTGGCGTACCCCAGTCATGCGCAACTTGACTCGGCACAACCCGACATGGCGCACCCCAGTCAGGCGTAAACTGACTTGGCGTAACCTTACCTGGCGCACCCCGTCAGGTGCAACCTGACTTGGTGTAACCTGACCTGGCGTACCCCAGCCTGGCGCAACCCAACTTAGACGCCACCTTTTCCCCTTAAAGCCACTATCATTTTTTTGGCGCCACTTGACCATCGCCAGTTGTGTCCATAATAGCCTTTGCCCTCCCCCCATATAAGTTCTCATAGTTCTTGATGCATATATATGTGATCTTGCATGTAACTTGTACTTGATCCATCTTGTGACGACCCGGCTCGAGGCCCATCGAGGCACACTCCAGGCGAGAGAAAATCTCGTTCTATGCAGTTTAGACCCTTGGAATTCCCAATTCGGACTTATTTTGAGCAAGATATGGCATTATGAAGTTTTCAGGTTCCATAGGTTCTTCTTGCTGTTTGGAGAAGAAGAACAGTGCCCGGCACAACCTGAACCAATGTGCGCTCTTTAACGCGACACAACCTAATCTAGCGTGCGCTCTCTAGCGCGACGCAACCCAGCCCACGCGTCCTTTGGCCCTGGTACAACCTGACTTGTCATAACCTGACCTTGCGCACCCAGTCAGGCGCAACCTGACTTGGCGCAACCTGACCAGGTGTGCCCCAGTAAGGCACAACCTGACTTGGCGCAACCATACCTGGCGTACCCAGTCAAGCGCAACCTGACTTAGCATAACCTGACCTGGCGCACCCCAGTCAGGTGCAACCTGACTTGGCGCAACTGGACCTTGTGCGCCCCAGTCTGGCGCAACCAGACTTGGCGCAACCTGACCTGGTGCACCCAGTCAGGCGCAACCTGACTTGGTGCAACTTGACCTGGCACACCCCAGCCTGGCGCAAACCAACTTAGGCACCACCTGTTCTCCTTGGTGCCACATGTCATTTTCCTGTCGCCACTTGACCAACGCCACTTGTGGCTATAATACCCCTTGTCCCCCCATGCATGTTCTCATAGTTCTTGATGCATATGCATGTGATCTTGCATGTAACTTTTACTTGATCCATCTTGTGACGACCCGGTTCGAGGCCCGTCAAGGCGCACTCCAGGCTGTAGAAAATCTCGTTCTATGCTGTTTAGACCCTTGGAAGTCCCAATTCGGACTTGTTTTGAGCAAGTTATCGCATTTTGAAGTTTTCGAGTTCCATGGGTTTTTCTTTCAGTTTCGAGAAGAAGAACAGTGCCAGGCGCAACCTGACCCATCGTGCGCTCTTTAGCGCGGCGCAACCTGATCTAGCGCGCGCTCTTCAGCATGGCGCAACCCAGCCCAGGCGCCCTTTGGCCATGGCACAACCTGACTTGGTGCAAGCTGACATGGCGCACCCCAGTCAGGCCCAACCTGACTTTGTGTAACATGACCTGGCGCATCCCAGCCTGGCGTAACCCAACTTAGGCGCCACATGTTCCCCTTAGCGCCACCTGTCATTTTCCTGGCGCTACTTGACCAGAGCCACTTGTGGCCATGATAACCCTTGCACCCCCCGTGCATGTTCTCCTAGTTCTTGATGCATATGCATGTGATCTTGTATGTAACTTGTACTTGATCTATCTTGTGATGACCCAGCTCGAGGCCCATCGAGGCACACTCCAGGCTATAGGAAATCTCGTTCTATGCAGTTTTGACCCTTGAAAGTCCCAATTCGGACTTGTTTTGAGCAAGTTATGGCATTTTTAAGTTTTCAGGTTCCATGGGTTCTTCTTGCTGTTTGGAGAAGAAGAACACTGTCCGGTGCAACCTGACCCAGCGAGCGCTCTTTAGCGCGGCGCAACCTGATCTAGCGCGCGCTCTTTAGCACGGCACAACCCAGCCCAGGCACCCTTTGGCCCTGGCGCAACCAGACTTGGCACAACCTGAACTGGCGCACCCCAGTCATGCGCAACTTGACTTGGCACAACCTGACATGGCGTGCCCCAGTCAGGCGCAACCTGACTTGGCACAACCTTACCTGGCGCACCCAGTCAGGCGCAACCTAACTTGGCACAACCTGACCGAGTGCACCCAGTCAGGCGCAACCTGACCTTGTACGCCCCAGTCTGGCGCAACCTGACTTGGCGCAACCTGAACTTCCACACCCCAGCCTGGCGCAACCCAACTTAGGCGCCACATGTTCCCCTTGGCGCCACTTGACTAGCTCCACTAGTGACCATGATACCCCTTGTCGCCACCTATCATTTTCTCCTAGTTTTTGATACATATGCATGTGATCTTGCTTGTAACTTGTACGTGATCCATCTTGTGACGACCCGGCTCGAGGACCATCGAGGCGCACTCCATGCTATAGAAAATCTCGTTCTATGTAGGTTAGACCCTTGGAAGTCCCAATTCGGTATATTTTGAGCAAGTTATGGCATTTTGAAGTTTTCTGGTTCCATAGATTCTTCTTTCTGTTTGGAGAATAAGAACAGTGCCCTGTGCAACCTGACCCAACACGCGCTCTTTAGCGCGGCATAACCTGATCTAGCGCGTGCTCTTTAGTGCGGCACAACCCAGTCCAGGCACCCTTTGGCCATGGCGTAACCTGACTTGGCGCAACCTGACCTGGCGCACCCCAGTCAGTCATAACCTGACTTAGCGCAGCCAGACCTGGCGCACCCCAGTCACGCGCTACCTGACTTGGCACAACCTGACCTGGCGTGCCCCAATCAGGCACAACCTGACTTGGCACAACCTTGTCTGGCGCATCCAATCAGGCGCAACCGGACCTAGAGCACCCCAGCCTGGCATAACCCAACTTAGGCGCCACCTGTTCCCCTTGGCACCACTTATCATTTTCCTGGCGCCACTTGACCAGCGCCACTTGTGACCATGATACCTCTTGCCCCCCTCCCCATGCATGTTCTCCTAGTTCTTGATGCATATGCATGTGATTTTGCATGTAACTTGTACTTGATCCATCTTGTGACGACCCGACTCGAGGTCTGTCGAGACGCACTCCAAGCTATAGGAAATCTGGTTCTATGCAGTTTAGACCCTTGGAAGTCCCAATTCAGACTTGTTTTGAGCAAGTTATGGCATTTTGAAGTTTTTAGGTTCCATGGGTTCTTCTTCTGTTTGGAGAAGAAGAACAATGTCCGGCACAACCTGACCTAGCGCGCGCTGTTTAGCGCGGCGCAACCCAGTCCAGGCGCCTTTTGGCCCTGGCACAACCTGACTTGGCGCAACCTGACCTGCCGTACCCCAGTCAGGCGCAACCTGACTTGGCGCAACATGACCTGGTGGGCCCTAGTCAGGCGTAACCTGACTCGGCGCAACCTTACCTGGTGCACCCAGTCAAGTGCAACCTGACTTGGCTCAACCTGACCTGGCGTACCCAGTCAGGCGTAACCTGACTTGGCACAACCTGACCTACTTTGCCCCAGTCTGGCACAACCTGACTTGGCACAACCTGACTTGGCACAACCTGACCCGGCACAACCCAACCTGGCGTAACCCAACTTAGGCGCTACCTGTTCTCCTTGGCGCCACCTGTCATTTTCCTGGCACCACTTGACCAGCGCCACTTGTGGCCATGATACCCCTTGTCCCCCATGCATGTTCTCCTAGTTCTTGATACTGATGCATATGATCTTGCATTTAACTTATACTTTATCTATCTTGTGACGACCCGGCACTTGGCCCATCGAGGCGCACTCCGGCTATAAGAAATCTCGTTCTATGCACTTTAGACCCTTGAAAGTCCCAATTTGGACTTGTTTTGAGCAAGTTATGGCATTTTGAAAATTTTGGGTTCCATAGATACTTCTTGCTGTTTGGAGAAGAAGAACAGTGCCCGGCGCAACTTCACCCAGCGCGCACTCTTTAGCGCGGTGCAACCTGATCTAGCATGCGCTCTTTAGCGAGGAGCAATCCAGCTCAAGCGCCCTTTGGCCCTGCCGCAACTTGACTTGGCGCAACATGACCTGGCACACCCAGTCAGGCGAAACCTAACTTGGCACAACCTGACCAAGCGCGCCCCAGTTAGGCGTAACCTAACTTGGCGCAACCTTACCTGGCGTATTCAGTCAAGCACAACCTGATGTTTCACTTAACAAAATGCCTGGAAAACGGATTTTGAAAATAAAATGAGGAAGAGTACAAGAAGTACAAATTTGATTTTGGAAAAGTATTGTTGTAGAAGTCTGATCTGTAAATGATCACTTTGTTCCTTGGACTATACGATGATGATGAAGATCGCTGCTTGAAGTTGAACAACCGGAAGAACTAAGTCACCAGAAAGGTATCGACGCACTTGGGCACTGATGGCGAGGCCGAATGCTTTCCTGCTTTGCTTCACTCTGTTCTGGAAGAAAGGTTGAAGAAGAATGCTCTCGAAAATCAAAATCTCTAAGTTCTGATCTCTGTATTCTCTCATGTCTCTGTCTGTCCCTGTGTTGAGAAAAATAAGTCCATTTATAGACTTGGGCTCTTGTGCGTAAAAACTCAGCAAAAGTTCCGTCTTTACGCCAACAACCGCCACCCACGACCAAAGTCATCCTCTGTATATGTTGACACGTGTCCCATCATTTCAGTAAGAATAGGATGCACGTACACACGTTCTTCGGGATGTGTGGCATGAAAGCCATGTAGGCAAATCACGTTCCAAGCTGGTCAGAAAGAATAGGGCGTAAAACAACCCCAATGTACTCTGAGCGTAAAGCAGTAGACTAGGCGTAAAATAGCCCCGACATAGACTTCCCGCATAAAGTGGTTGTTAAATAACCTTGAGCGTAAAAGTAGCTCAAATAGACTTTACGCACACGTCAACTGTTGAGCGTAAAAGCTCGTACAGTCTTCATGCATAAAAGAAGCCATAGTATGAGCGTAAAGTAGCTCAATCCACATACTAAACGACAACATTGGTCTCTGTATAAAAACAAATCCCTTTGAATTCTGTGATATATGCCATCATTAATATCTCTATGTCAGAGTTTGCATTAAATACGAGACTTGACAGCTTTGTCCAGCATAAAAGTGGCTGATCTGTCCTTGACGTAAAATCATGGGTGTAGATCCGAGCGTAAAATGATCTGCCTACTTTAGGCGTAAAGTGATTAGCCTTGTCTTGGACGTAACGTATTTAGCCTCTCTGCGGCGTAAAGTAGATCAATTTGAGTGGAATGATCTATCACTTTGACTCTTTCTTTGAAGCACTTTTTACGCTCCTACAAGTCCCCCTTCAAAGTTTTCAAATATTTCCAAAATTTGGAACACTTTGAACAGAAGCGTAAAAATTGAGTTTTGACCAGTCAACGTAAAATTCGGGATACGCAACAGTCATCCGCGTAAAAGCGGAGACATCCAACGGTCGGCATAATTTCCAATAGTGTCGGTCAACACTTAACCGTCACAATGAATTTTTTTCTCGAAACTTTCGAATGCATTTCGCTTCCCCGAGTTTTCATTAATAATGAACAGTTTCCAATGAGGAATATGGAGAGTTGATTTAATCGTATAAATGAGGAGAAATTCTTCACTCTTGTCATTCATCTCCATAGTGACATGGCGCCAAAGAAGGAGATTAACAATGAAGAGGCTTCGGGCTCAAGGATTGACTTTGAGCGAGCACGCAACTTTGTAGAGTGCTTCGGATTAACTCCAGCAGTCTTCAATCGCATCGATGGTGGTCCCCCGACTGCATATGAGGGCTCAGGAGATGCAGAGGCGTTTTTAAATCTGATACATCGCTCTAGGATTCGCAACATGCGCGAGTTGGGTGCCTCCCTTCGTCAACCCAACGAAGGAGAGAGGAAATGATATTCCACGTATTGCGACTCTCTTATATGTAGGGGTCCACTCCCCCTTTTTATAAATAAAGTTTTGATGTTAATCTTATTTGTTGGTACATAGAACTGTTCAACACTTATTTTGACTGCTTCTATGGTTGTTCATTCCCAAGAAACAAACCGACACGTGGCCTCTGTCTTGTGGTTATGAGAGCCTTTTAATAGGATCTTCTCCCGAAATAGACTCACAACAGTTTCTTCAGTCTTTATAAATAGCCGAGAATGTTTCATGTATTCTCATTCTCATTCCTCTGAAGATAACTTTTTGCAATGTCGTTCTCCAACAAATGACAATGGCGATGCTTTCCAATGGCGTTCCTTTGTATGCCCAATCACCAGATGTAGATTCATCCACTATTAGAGCCAAACCATTTGACCTAAGTGGTAAGTCTGATCGTAAGCAATTATCTGCCTTTCGAATTTTTTTTTTGAAAACAGCTGCTCATGAGCGTAAATTCTTGACGAGCGTAAAAAGCCTTGCTAATGAAGTGCACATGAAGCAATGACGTAGAAGCCTTGTTGAATGCTGGTACACCTGGGATACGCCAAAAACCTTGCTGAAGCACTAGCGTAAAAGTCTTGCTGAAGCACTAGCGTAAAAAGCCTTGCTGAATAGTGATACACCTGAAGCACTGGCGCAAAAGCCTTGCTGAATAGTAATACACCTGAAGCACTGGCGTAAAAAGCCTTGTCATCTATTTTTAGTTAGCGTTTAATACGTATCTGATGATACTTATGTTGTTTTCTGCAGAAGTTTGGCTGAAGAGCTTTTCCAGAACCGGTATTGGCGACTTTGACGCTGTGAGGAGCGTTCTTCTGACATCAACATCAGGGATCTCATGCGAGTGCACATGAAGCAACGGCGTAGATGCCTTGTTGAATGGTGGTACACCTGGGATACGCCAAAAACCTTGCTGAAGCACTAGCGTAAAAGTCTTGCTGAAGCGCTGGCATAAAAAGTCTTGCTGAATAGTGATACACCTGAAGCACTGGCGCAAAAGCCTTGCTGAATAGTGATACACCTGAAGCACTAGCGTAAAAAGCCTTGTCATCTGTTTTTAGTTAGCGTTTAATACGCATCTGATGATACTTCTGTTGTATTCTGCAGAAGTTTGGCTGAAAAGCTTTTCCAGAACCGGTATTGGCGACTTTGACGCTGTGAGGAGCGTTCTTCTGACATCAACATCAGGAAGCTCATGCGCTTTTGACGCGCAAATGAATCAAATCAGAACTCTTCGAGGGATAGAAGGGTCTTCCTCTGTTGGTAGGAAGAGCCTTTATACACGGAGAGTTGGATGGTGGAGTCAACTCTATCCTGAGAAATCGGGTTGTAGAGTTCCTTTCACGACAGGACTAGGAATTGTATCCCAATGTTGGATACATTCCTATCTCCTTTGAGGGGCTGCCACTCCTCCACCAGTTGTATTGGCAGCAACACGTCTTCGGGGTGCCATACTCTAGGATTCTTCTCTCGTCTGAGAGAGAAGACCAGAGTTTGATTCCTACTGCTCTGGTTGCCACAAAGACTCGGACAGCAAGGAATTGACACCAACAACGAATCCGACGAAGAAGATCCAAAGAAGAAATAGATCTCCATTAGGTTATCGTTGTGTGTATAGAATAAAAATCCAAGATGTAATAGATTTCCATTACGATTTGTAAGAAAGTCTAAGAAATGTAATAGACTTTTTATGATATGAGAATGGAAATGATAATTCTTCTATGCTCAATGATTTATATCTATCTGGATGTAATATGGACATGATAGATAAATGAAATCTTGTTTTCTGTTTTTAGAGTATATAATACTATCAGAGGTAATATGGACATAATAGTATATATGAACTCAAAAGAAAATTAGATTAATATCTATGCAGAGGTCAAATAGAAATGATAGATAGGAAAAGTAAGTAGATTTAGTATTTATCCAGAGGTCATGGAAACATGATAAATAAAGAATCCCACTTTCTAATCAATTGATAAAATAGAAGATATAAAATCCCTTTCCCAGGAGACAAGAAATCAGCTTAACCAAACCTTGGTAGCTGGGGAATAACGAGACAGATGTCATGAGCATATAGGTTCATATCAATGTATGAATGAATCAACGTAACTTTTGAAAAAAAAAAACATTGATTTAATTCCATAATTAAATGAATGAACCTGATAGAACGAACGGACAGGTCTTTTCGAGAATGAAAGGTTGTTCTCAATTTCAAAGACCGGTTCATTTATAGTCCTCTTCTATAAATAGGTGAGAACTGCTTGTAATATTTCATTCTTATTTCTCCTCCTTTATTAGAAATGTATTCCGAGGATGTACGGCAAAAGAATGAAGTCTCCAGGAAACTTGACGACATCATTGAGACGTGCCCCATTGAACCCACTATATCAGGCCCAACTGAAATAGGTGGAAGCTCTTCTACGCCCAAGCCACCCCAAGACATCCTCGCTTTTTTAGTAGAGTCAGGGAAAACTCCTGAAAAAGAAGCATCGAGGATGGTTGTCTGTAAATTTTTCATGAGTTCAGGAAACGATGCCTTCTATGCATTGGCTGACTATGTATTCAATAAGGAAGGGAGTGGCCCTTAACATTTTGTTCAGAACAAAAATAAATAAAGGAATTTTATTTTTATCAGCCTTCTTCTTTATACATAGTATTTCTTGAGGAATTTGCCGTTGATAGGCATCATGAGCAGATCTCCATTAGGCTTTGATAACCGATAGGCACCATTAGAAAATACTGTCTCAATAACATAAGGACCCTCCCATTTTGCTTGGAATTTCCCTTTGCTTTTGTGAGTCATCACCATCGGTCTTCGAATAGCCAATACTAGTTCGCCAACCTTGAACACCCTCTCTTTAACTTTACGATTGAAAGTTCGAGATATGCGGGCTTGGTATAGCTCAATATGTTGTTGTGCTTGAAGACGCTTCTCATCCAATCCTTCAAGTTCTTGGAGTCGTAAGCGATCATTGTTCTCTATAGTTAGCTCATTAGCAATGGCTATCCATAAAGATGGAATTTGGATTTCCAAGGAAAGAACAGCCTCACATCCATAAACCAATGAAAATGGTGTAAAACCAGTAGGAGTTCGGACTGTTGTTCGATAAGCCCATAGACATTCTCCAAGTTTCTCATTCCAATCACGTTTATTAGAAGAGATAAACTTTTCGAGAAGTTTAATGATCGTCTTATTGAAGGCTTCGGCTAAACCATTAGCGGCTGGATTATAAGCCGTAGAAGCCAGATTCTAAATTCGATTCTTATCACAGAACCGATAAAATCCCTGACTGGCAAATTGCGGACGAATGTCATGAATTATTCGTCGAGGAATCCCGAAGCGATAAATGACATGATGTTTGATGAAGCTGATCACATTAGATGTTTTTACTTCAGCAAGGGGAATTGCTTCTGCCCACTTAGAAAAATAATCGGTTATAGCTAATATGAACTGATGTCCCTTGACAGAAGGAGGGTTAATAGGACCAATGATATCCATACCCCAAGCTTCGAAGGGCTAAGAAGCTGCTGTAGGATGTAAAAATTCAGACGGTTGATGAATAAAATCAGCATGAATCTGACATGCTTTACATCTTCTGGCATAGTCTACAGCATCTGCTATCATAGAGGGCCAATAATACCCCATTCTTCGAATACGGTCTTGTAATTTAGGACCCGGCTGATGAGCACCACAAATACCATCATGAGCTTCTCGCAGTATTTGTTTGGCTTCACTTTCTGAGAGACAGCGCAGCAAGAGTCCATCATATGAACGACGGTATAGCATATGCAAAGACGAATCATAATAGAATCTAAACGATCGTCTCTTGATTGATGCAGCTTCTTTAGGATCTTCAGGCAAAATCCCATAAATTGCATAATCAATGAATGGGGTTCTCCAATCCTTCTGTTGGGAACTTGACTCTGTGACATAACTTTGTTCAATATGAAGATTATTCTTCACACAGACCAAGTCTCGGTCTAACAAAGTAATTGTATTTTGCCTTCGGATTGGGACAACCAAGTCTGCAGCTAAGCTGGCAAGAGTATCAGCCTCCACATTCTGAGAACGTGGTACAAATTCAATGAAGAATCCTTTGAATGAAAGGACCACCTCGACTACCACCTGATGATAAGGAATGAGATCAGGATTTCTGACTTCATAAGTCCCTTTAACTTGATTAACGATCAACTGAGAATCTCCATAAGCCTCTAGGAATTCAATATCCAATTGTTTTGCTACTTGGAGACCGATCAATAGAGCATTATATTCTGCTACATTGTTGGAATATAGCTCATTAAGAGAACAGGCACGGTATATGACCATTTTGTCAGGAGAAACCAAGACGATTCCTACCCCAGAGACAATATTGCCTTTAGGTCCCACTCGTGACGCTCCATCAAAATATAATTGCCATATGTCATTCTTCAAAGTCTTGTTACAATCCACGACTTCATCTGGAATGTCCTCATATAACTTCGATGTTTCCGGTATAGGATGAGCAGCTAAGAAATCAGCTAATGCTTGACCCTTTACTGATTTTTGAGGTATATAAACCATGTCATAAGGAGTAAGTAACATCGCCCAGGTGGCTAACCTGGAGTTAAGAATGCTTGGTTTTCTCATCAATACCCGAATGGGATTTATTCTGGAGATGACATGAATAGTCTGTCCTGTCACATAATGTCTTGTCTTTTGGACGGCAAAAACCAAGGCTAGACATTCCTTTTCCACAGGAGTATACCTGTGTTCAGCTCCGACCATCATTCTGCTCAGATAATATATTGCTTGTTCATGACCCATATCACTTTTCTGTGCAAGAAGAGCGCCAAGTGAATGATCTAAGGCTCGAACATATAACAAAAGTGGTCTTACTACTACTGGAGGTACCAGAACAGGTGGATTTATAAGGTATTGTTTAATATCATTGAAGGCTTTGTGACACACTTTATCCTAAACAAATGATACACCTTTCTTCAATAAACGGGAGAAAGGTTGGCATCTCTCAGAGAGATTGGATATAAATCTTCTGATATAAGCAATACGACCCTGAAAGCGACGGAGTTCTTTTAGATTACGAGGAGGACGCATTTCAAGAATTGCTTTAACCTTATTAGGATCAACATGGATACCCTGAGAGGTAATGACAAATCCTAAAAACTTGCCACTTGAAACCCCTAAGAAAGACTTAGTAGGGTTCATTTTCAATCGATGCTGGCGCATCAATTCAAATACTATTTTCAAGTCCTGAATGTGATCATTCTTTGACCGACTTTTAACAGCAATGTCATCTACGTAGCATTCAACTATTTTCCGTAGATGTTCTTGAAAGATATTGCTCATAGCCCATTGATACGTAGCGCCGGCATTTTTAAGGCCAAACGGCATAACCGTATAGCAATAAACCCCAAGGGGTGTACGAAAAGTAGCATGCTTCTCATCTTCTGGATGCATTTTGATCTGATTGTATCCTGAGAATCCGTCCATGAAAGACATGCGTTCAAAACCACATGTATTGTCTATCATGACATCAGTAATTGGAAGTAGAAATTCGTCTTTTGGACAAGCTGTATTAAGATCTCGGTAATCTATACAAACTCAGACCTTTCCGTTCTTCTTCATAATAGGAACAATATTGGCAACCCAATCCGGGTGTTGCTCTTCACGAACAAACCCACATGTAATCAACTTTTTGACTTCTGCTTCAATTGCATCCATCATATCTGGTCTAAAGCGCCGTTGCTGTTGTTTTATAGGCTTGACATTGGATAAAATATTGAGTTTATGAGTAGCAACTTTAGGATCTAACCCTGGCATATCCTCATAACTCCATACAAAGATGTCAATATATTCTTTGATAAGTTTTATCAACTCCTCCTTTTAAACTTCGGAAAGATGCTTACTGATGAATATTGGTTCGGACGTAGTTCCATCTCCAACATCAATCTGGATAACCTCATCTTCTGTAGGTGGCTGTCGCTGTTCAAAGCGGAGTTCCCACTGAGTATCCATCTGTTGAGCCCAAGGATCATTTTCAAATGGCTCTGATTCGCCATCAATTCGAACCATATTGACTGAGAATATTTGTCTGGATTCATCATATGAGGAATGAGACATATCGGATTCGACGAATTAGATTTCTTCCGAATCTGATGACTGCGAAGAGCTAGAAGAGAATTCTTCTTGTATATCATCACTAAACATGTGGGACAGATTATATCCCAACCCATGACGAATCTTCTGGTAAAATAGATCACCACATAATGGGAGTCGTCTACCCTTGTCTTGATTGAGACCTTGTATAGTCTTCAAATCATATCCCATATTCTGGATAATCTTGATAGATTGTTGACTATACTTGTCAATTCAGATTCTTCCTTTGTCTTTATCTTTCAGCTCATCTACCTGAGCAACAGGGATATTTCTTGCCAGACCAAACACGATTTGGCGCTTATTTTTCTTATTAGACGGAACCATAAAATAAGATTCTTTGTGACGTCCAAAAGTTACGCAGGCTTGTGATAAAGCGGCTACAGGTAGAAGATAGGGAGAAGATGTCAAGAACCTTTGAGCATAAGGTCCAACATCTACATGAGGAGAAAAAGAATTTTCCTTATGATCAATATATAAAGTTCCTTCTGGCTCTATGTCGCCTTTATATTGATGACTTTGCTTATCCGAAGATAAAGTCATTCTTTCAATAAACTTGACAGCCATATACTCGAAGAGAAAATCTTCATTGATATCAATAAGTACAGAATGATCAGTATTTACAACATTTACAATCTGATTACTACGCTTCTGATTAATCAATAGTGGACCATTATCTGTCTTCTGAGTAGATTTGCTAAGATTGACAATCAATGGTGGTTCTGGATCATTCGTACAAGAGGTACGCCCTTTGACCTTGATCATAAAAGGTTGAACTTGGTTCTTAGCAGGAATATTTATTGATTCCTCGGATGAAGTTTGAGTTCTTCCTTTAACGTTGATTATCAAAGGTTGATCATTGACAGGTTAGGATTGGATTCGTCCCTTGACTATGATCTTCAAAGGTTGCTCTTCTGGTGGATCTTTATTAAGAGACTGATCCTCAGTAGATGATCGATCCTCAGCTATGTCTGATATCTCTTTCATATGCACTTGTTTATAAAGCCTTGAATCAGAAAAATAGGCTTCGACACCCTTGAAAGGATTGATATCAGCAAACTTAGTCTTCACAACTCCTTGGGAATCCACATACTTGAAGCATTGGTAGAGAGTTTAAGGCACGATATTATGCTCATGTAACCATGGTCTTCCAAGAAGGATATTGTAGGATACGTCTGAGTTGATAACATAGAAGGTTACCATAGTTCGAAGATCGCCAATCTGAATCTGCAGACGAATCTTCCCCAGTGGTTTACTCTTGCCAGAGTTAAAACCGACTATCTTAGTACTAGTGTAAGTCAAATCACTAGTAGGAATCCTCAGGGGTCTTAGCATACTCTGAAGAATTATGCTAATTGAAGACCCAGGATCAATGTAGATCCTGTCAATTTCAGTAGATCCAATATACCCAGTATAGCACAGAGGCCTGTCATGTTTGTTATGCTTCAACAGCATATCTTCTTGTGTAAAGGTGATGTTGGGAATTGCTTCCATCACACTATGACATTGCGGACATGAAACTAGAGTTTATCAGGACTCTTGAGTTGAGCCAAGCATGAATCTGCCTGAAGTAGAGCTTTACTCAAAGTCTCCCTGCTTTCTCTAGAAAGGCGAAGCAGTTCAAATATAGATAGTCTAGCCGGAGTATTGGCTAACTGAGCTAGAATATCAAATTTGTAAGGTTTCATCACCACCCCTGACTGGAAGCAGACTTCAATGGAACGTCAAAGCGTACTGCTTTCTGTTTCCCCTTTTCAACCACAGAAGGTTTAGCCGGAACAGGAGAAGGTTGAGTCGGTAGTGTTTCCACTACGTCTTCTGCTTCTTTAGAAGATCCTTCATAATCTTTGTGGTACTCTTTTCCAGATCTTGTACCAGCAAAAGTTTTTTCCTCAAACTCAAGAGAAGAAAGTACCATATTACAGGATTTAGTCTTCCTTCCTTTAGCCTTTTTCTTGTAAGGTTTGTTGTGAGGAATTTCAGAACCCAGTCCAACAGTGGATTTTTGATTTTGAATTTGTAAAGGAAGTCGTATTCCTTTATCATAATTCAAACCTTCTGCCTTCTGAAAGTCATAACCCATTTTCTTCATGAGAAGGACAGATTGCTGACTGTACAGATGAATGGGCAGCGAACTTTTAGCAAATGGTTCCACAGAGGAAGAAGAGATCTCTGTATCCACAGGAGAATGACGAATATATGTCTCTGTAGCTACGGAAGGAGAAGGATTCGGAATACGAGGAAAAATCCCTGTCGGAGCTTTTTTATAAGTAGCGAAGACTTGTTGTGCCCGGTATAAAGGGACACTATTCATAGCTAACTACTGCTGATGAGTAAGCTTGAGCTTGGTAGGAGGAGTTAGACTTGGAGGACAGATGTTCAGTCCTCTCAATCTATCTTCTAAAGGAAAGCCATCCCATAGCCGATCCGAGTCATCAGGATCTGGAATATCATCAGAAATCATGTTGTAGGTTTTGACTTTCTTACCCTTCTTGGATTTTGAAGTTTTACCTTTATTTTCTAATTCAGGCACTAAGTCAGGATGTACCCACATGATTTCACCATTCTTTAGTGTAAGTGGCAGCAATCCTGTATTTTCTTCTCTAGCAGGCGGGATATTCACGATCTTCATTGTCGCCTTCGGGATTGGGATGATACCATCTACTACTTGCTGTGGAGGAAAATTCCCGAATTGAAGAGAAACCATATTGGTTGTAACCATATGGTCATCATTAGTTAAGGTGATAGCACCACCATTTATCAGCTCCTGGATTTTCTTCTTCAGGACATAGCAAGCACTGGTAGGATGATTAATGTATCTATAATAGATACAATATTTGGGATTGTCAGTCAGATTCACCTCATTAGGCCTCTTTGGCTCTAGAATCTGAAGTTTGCCACTCTTTACCAGACACTGAAATATCCCTGGGATATCACTCTCATCAAAAGAGTATTCTTTCTTTGGCCTGGAAGATTCCTGACTATTCGATATCGTTTTATTCTTGGAAAGATTAACCATGAGGGTATCTTTTCCTTTCATATTACGATTACCGGGGTTATTACCAGGATTACTTTTCTTTCCTCTATCATCTGAGGCAAAAATCATCCCATATTCACGAGTCAACCTACCATTGGTCTCGGCAGAAACTGCTGCTATGATGAACGAAGCCCAATCTGTGAATTGAGAACCCGTAAAAACAGCAATAGATGGTCGCAGATTCATCTAGCATGTATCAATGAGTGCTGAATCTGGCATTCCCGGGGGCATCTTTAAAGTTGCCTGTCGGAAACGTTCGATGAACGTCCGAGTATCTTCTTTCTCCTTTTGTTTGATTTTTATCAAGGAGGACATGTTCATGTCTATACCTCCTTCATAGAAGCGGGAGAGAAATATTGCCTTAAATTCATCGAAAGACGAAATGCAATTATCGGGTAAACTTCGATACCAATCATAAGCCGAACCCGTCAGGCACCCGATGAACACTCGAGTGAGAAGAGCGTCATCTTTCTGCAGATGTACAGTCATAATATCAAAGTAATTGATATATTGACTGGGAGATACTTTTCCATCGAACAAAACCATAGATTGTGGCTTGAATTTTGGTGGAAAGGGTACATTATTCCAATGAGGAGGATAAGGTTGCTTAATACCTAACCTTTGGAGTTGATCCTTGTGTCTCAAAACTTCAAACTGTGCTTTGAGCTCACGCACTGCTTGAATGGCTTCACTGGTTTGAGGAAGCGCATTTGATTGAATGGTTGTTGGATGTACTGTAACCCCCACTGGAGGTGGTACGTCTTCAGGAATGATAGAATCTGGAGATACAGAATTTTGATTAACAGCAGGCTCCTGAATATTCAAAGGTATTTCAGCCCCTTGACTATCTTGAGTTGGTGCTGCTACTGGTGCCGGTGTTACTACTATCGGCTGAGGAGTTTGCTGATTCAATATTATCTGATGCATGTTTTGCACCATGTTAAGCATGTCTTTCAGAGATTGCTTACGGCAGTGAGACGATGTTCTGTATTAACAGATGAGGTCTCCGGTTCATCTCCAACAGCGTAGGATTCAACCTCTCTTGAAGATATAGAAGGATCAGTATAGAAGTATGAATCGACACTGTCAGTCTCAGACTCAAAAGATTAAGTACCCCCAGCTTCTGAATTAGAAGTCTGTATTTGTCTTTGTCTTCTTGATCGAGTGTTTTGATATACCCCCTCAAAAGAATCAATAAGTCTGTTGAACTGTTGCTGACCTGGGGTTTGGGACGTATTCCGTCTTGGACGTCGTCCTCTGTTAGTATGAGATGCCATGTTCACTGACACATATGACAACTCAAGTTCTTGGTCTTCAGTTTGTTGTTGAGACACATTAAAACTCAATTGATCAAAAACTGATCATTTTGAAGCCGAACAACAACAATTGATTACAACCTGGTGATAATCACAATGATGTTTTTCTTGGGGAAATGTCACCGGAGATTGTCTATTCTTACGCTTTTGTATTAGAAATTCACGTAAGTCAGAAGGAGTGGAGGGAGTAGTCTTCTTTATTACATTAGGGGTAAAAAAACGTTTAGTACCCTGCGTATAAAGAAGATTACTGGCAGCATTCGCAGAACCAAATTGTACATTTCTACGCGTTTGGAGTTGTGTGCGTAAATCTTGAGATTTTTTAGCACAAAGGACTCCATTTTCATTGCGTGTAATTTGTAGATTTGGTACTTTGCGTAGAGCAGTATAAGAAGGCTGTTGGTGTAGAACTGAAGTTTTACCAACATCATTTTTACGCTGCACACGTTTTGGTATATTCACATTAGATGTAAAAACATCATTGCGAATTTTATCTACACTGTCAAAGATAGGAGATTTACCTTTACGCGTAGAACGTAAAAATTGGTTATCTACTACGTCACAGACGGAAGATTTTCCTTTACGCGAAGAGCGTAACTTGTGTGTGTCTACCACGTCACTGACGGGAGACTTATTCTTACACTCAGAAGCATTAGAGTCTGCCACATTACAAATGGGAGACTCATTTTTATGTACTGAGCGTAAAAGTTGGTTTTTACCCACTGAGCGTAAAACCTGGTCCTTACGCAGTGGGCGTGAAACCTTATTATCTTCACCGTTACAAACTGGAGATAAATCGTCACACTTTGAGTGCAACTCTGAAGTAAGGACTGCCTCGTTACGAACGGGAGCCCCTACGACCGGAGTGGAAAGAATTCCCTTGCCACTAGCAGCAACAGAGAGATCAGAAGCTATTTTGGATTTAGGAATCCAAACTTTTCGTGCTTTGCGAGATTTTTGAACATTGGAGTAGCGAGAACCACCCCCAGTTCTGAGCATTTCTTCATAGGCAGTCTGGTCGAAGTGCACAACCAGAGTCTTCTTGGTCGAACCGACCGAAACATCATCGTATTGAGCAATTGCCTCCTCGTCAGAGGAGAGGGTCGTCCCCAGCAGAGTCGTCATTTTTGTTTCACTTAACAAAATGCCTGGAAATTGGATTTTGAAAATAAAACGAGGAAGAGTACAAGAAGTACAAATTTGATTCTGGAAAAGTATTGTTGTAGAAGTCTGATCTGTAAATGATCACTTTGTTCATTGGACCATACGATGATGATGAAGATCGCTGCTTGAAGTTGAACAATCGGAAGAACTAAGTCACCAGAAAGGTATCGACGCACTTGGACACTGATGGCGAGGCCGAATGCTTTCCTGCTTTGCTTCACTCTATTCTGGAAGAAAGGTTGAAGAAGAATGCTCTCGAAAATCAAAATCTCTAAGTTCTGATCTCTGTATTCTCTCATGTCTCTGTCTGTCCTTGTGTTGAGAAAAATAAGTTCATTTATAGACTTGGGCTCTTGTGCGTAAAAACTCAGCAAAAGTTCCGTCTTTACGCCAATAACCGCCACCCACGACCAAAGTCATCCTCTGTATATGTTGACACGTGTCCCATCATTTCAGTAAGAATAGGATGCACTTACACACGTTCTTCGAAATGTGTGGCATGAAAGCCATGTAGGCAAACCACGTTCCAAGCTGGTCAGAAAGAATAGGGCGTAAAACAACCCCAATGTACTCTGAGCGTAAAGCAGTAGACTAGGCGTAAAATAGCCCCGACATAGACTTCCCGCGTAAAGTGGTTGTTAAATAACCTTGAGCGTAAAAGTAGCTCAAATAGACTTTACGCTCACACTATGGCTTCTTTTACGCATGAAGACTATACGAGCTTTTACGCTCAACAGTTGACGTGAACTGATGATTGCTGGGGATGTAATCCTTTACTTTTAAATAAGAAATAAAAAAATTTGTGGTGTGTTCATTTTTGCTGTCATGAACTGATGATTTATGTGGACCTATTATCTTTTGCGCACCTTAGTTTTTAGGTACAGATAATAAGTTTGAAAGAACCAACATGTTGCTCAGAGGTAATGTAGACATGGTAAATATGGGGTTCGGATGATGAAGTCTTCCTACTCAGAGGTGTTATGGACGTGGTAGGAGTGACTCTGGGGGGGATACGCAGAACTACTCAGAGGTAATATGGACATGGAAGTTCTGCGATTGATGTACGGCAACGCAGGGGTTGTTCGTACGGGATGTTTACTCAGAGGTAATGTGGACGTGGTAAACATGATGAACAGCGTAATCCTACGTTGTGTAAGATTACGCTTTGCAGGGCGTACAGGAGCAACTTTTTGCCTATTCTCTTAATGAGCCATGTTCCAACAATATAGCAGAATATAATGCTCTATTGATCGGTCTCCAAGTAGCAAAACAATTGGATATTGAATTCCTAGAGGCTTATGGAGATTCTCAATTGATCGTTAATCAAGTTAAAGGGACTTATGAAGTCAGAAATCCTGATCTTATTCTTTATCATCTGGTGGTAGTCGAGTTGGTCCTTTCATTCAAAGGATTCTTCATTGAATTTGTACCACGTTCTCAGAATGTGGAGGCTGATGCTCTTGCCAGCTTTGCTGCAGACTTGGCTGTCCCAATCCGAAGGCAAAATACAATTACTTTGTTGGACCGAGACTTATTATGTGTGAAGAATAATCTGCATATTAAACAAAGTTATGTCACAGAGTCAAGTTCCCAACAGAAGGATTGGCGAACCCCATTCATTGATTATGTAATTCATGGGATTTTGCCTGAAGATCCTAAAGAAGCTGCATCAATCAAGAGACGATCGTTCAGATTCTATTATGATCCGTCTTTGTATATGCTATACCGTCGTTCATAGGATGGACTCTTGCTGCGCTGTCTCTCAGAAAGTGAAGCCAAACAAATACTGCAAGAAGCTCATGATGGTATTTGTGGTGCTCATCAACCGGGTCCTAAATTACAAGACCGTATTCGAAGAATGGGGTATTATTGGCCCTCTATGATAGCAGATGTTGTAGACTATGCCAGAAGATGTAAAGCATGTCAGATTCATGCTGATTTTATTCATCAGCCGTCTGAATTTCTACATCCTACAACAGCCTCTTGGCCCTTCGAAGCTTGGGGTATGGATATCATTGGTCCTATTAACCCTCCTTCTGTCAAGGGACATCGGTTCATATTAGCTATAACCGATTATTTTTCTAAGTGGACAGAAGCAATTCTCCTTGCTGAAGTGAAAACATCTAATGTGATCAGCTTCATCAAACATCATGTCATTTATCGCTTCGGGATTCCTCGACGAATAATTCATGACAATGGTCCGCAATTTGCCAGTCAGGCATTTTATCGGTTCTGTGATAAAAATCGAATTCAAAATTTGGCTTCTACGGCTTATAATCCAACCGTTAATGGTTTAGCCGAAGCCTTCAATAAGACGATCATTAAACTTCTCAAAAAGTTTGTCTCTTCTAGTAAACGCGATTGGAACGAGAAACTTGGAGAATGTCTATGGGCTTATCGAACAACAGTCCGAACTCCTACTGGTTTTACACTATTTTCATTGGTTTATGGATGTGAGGTTGTTCTTCCCTTGGAAATCCAAATTCCATCTTTACGGACAGCCATTGCTAATGAGCTAACTATAGAGAATAATGATCGCTTAGGACTTCAAGAACTTGAAGGATTGGATAAGAAGCGTCTTCAAGCACAACAACATATTGAGCTATACCAAGCCCGCATATCTCGAACTTTCAATCATAAAGTTAAAGAGAGGGTGTTCAAGGTTGGAGAACTAGTATTGGCTGTTCGAAGACCGATGGTGATGAATCACAAAAGCAAAGGGAAATTCCAAACAAAATGGGAGGGTCCTTATGTTATTGAGACCGTATTTTCTAATAGTGCCTATCGGTTATCAAAGCCTAATGGAGATCTGCTCATGATGCCTATCAACGGCAAATTCCTCAAGAAATACTATGTATAAAGAAGAAGGCTGATAAAACTAAAATTCCTTTATTTATTTTTGTTCTGAACAAAATGTTAAGGTTACTCCCTTCCTTATTGAATACATAGTCAGCCAATGCATAGAAGGCATCGTTTCCTGAACTCATAAAAAATTTGCAGACAGCCATCCTCGATGCTTCTTCTTCAGGAGTTTTCTCTGGCTCTACTAAAAAAGCGAGGATGTCTTGGGGTGGCTTGGGCGTAGAAGAGCTTCAACCTATTTCAGTTGGGCCTGATACAGTGGGTTCAACGGGGCACGTCTCAATGATGTCCTCAATTTTCCTGGAGACTTCATTCTTTTGCCGTACATCCTCGAAAGACATTTCCAATAGAGGAGGAGAAATAAGAATAAAATGTTACAAGCAGTTCTCACCTATTTATAGAAGAGGACTATAAATGAACCTGTATTTGAAATTGAGAACAACCTTTCATTCTCGAAAAGACCTGTCCGTTCGTTCTATCAGGTTCATTCATTTAATTATGGAGTTAAATCAATGTTTTCTTTTTCCGAAAGTTACGTTGATTCATTCATACATTGATATGGACCTATATGCTCATGACATCTGTCTCGTTATTCTCCAGCTACCAAGGTTTGGTTAAGCTGATTTCTTGTCTCCTGGGAAAGGGATTTTATATCTTCTATTTTATCAATTGATTAGAAAGTGGGATTCGTTATTTATCATGTTTCCATGACCTCTGGATAAATACTAAATCTACTTACTTTTCCTATCTATCATTTCTATTTGACCTCTGCATAGATATTAATCTAATTTTCTTTTGAGTTCATATATACTATTATGTCCATATTACCTCTGATAGTCTTATATACTCTAAAAACAGAAAACAAGATTTTATTTATCTATCATGTCCACATTACATCCAGATTGATACAAATCCTTGAGCATAGAAGAATTATCATTTCCATTCTCATATCATAAAAAGTCTATTACATTTCTTAGACTTTCTTACAAATCATAATGGAAATCTATTACATCTTGGATTTTCATTCTATACACACAACGATAACCTAATGGAGATCTATTTCTTCTTTGGATCTTCTACGTCGGATTCGTTGTTGGTGTCAATTCCTTGTTGTCCGAGCCTTTGTGGCAACCAGAGCAGTAGGAATCAAACTCTGGTCTTCTCTCTCAGACGAGAGGAGAATCCTAGAGTATGGCAGCCCGAAGACGTGTTGCTGCCAATACAAATGGTAGAGGAGTGGCAGCCCCTCAAAGGAGATAGGAATGTATCCAGCATTGGGATACAATTCCTAGTTCTGCCGTGAAAGGGACTCTACTACCCGATTTCTCGGGATAGAGTTGACTCCACCATCCAACTCTCCGTGTATAAAGGCTCTTCCTACCAACAGAGGAAGACCCTTCTATCCCACGAAGAGTTCTGAGTTGATTCATTTGCGCGTCAAAAGCGCATAAGCTCCCTGATGTTGATGTCAGAAGAACGCTCTTCACAGCGTCAAAGTCGCCAATACCGGTTCTGGAAAAGCTCTTCAGCCAAACTTCTGCAGAAAACAACAGAAGTATCATCAGATGCGTATTAAATGCTAACTAAAAACAGATGACAAGGCTTTTTACGCCAGTGCTTCAGGTGTATCATTATTCAGTAAGGCTTTTGCGCCAGTGCTTCAGGTGTATCACTATTCAGCAAGGCTTTTTACGCCATTGCTTCAGCAAGACTTTTACGCTAGTGCTTCAACAAGGTTTTTGGCGTGTCCCATGTGTACCACCATTCAACAAGGCTTCTACGCCGTTGCTTCATGTGCACTTCATTAGCAAGGCTTTTTACGCTCGTCAAGAATTTATGCTCATGAGCAGCTGTTTTCAAAAAAAAAATTGAAAGGCAGATAATTGCTTACGATCCGACTTACCACTTAGGTCAAATGGTTTGGCTCTAATAGTGGATGAATCTACATCTGGTGATTAGGTGTACAAAGGAACACCATTAGAAAGCATCGCCATTGTCATTTGTTGGAGAACAACATTGTAAAAAGTTATCTTCAGAGGAATGAGAATGAGAATACATGAAACATTCTCGATTATTTATAAAGACTGAAGAAACTGTTGGGAGTCTATTTCGGGAGAAGATCCTATTAAAAGGCTCTTGTAACCACAAGACAGAGGCCACGTGTCGGTTTGTTTCTTGGGAATGAACAACCATAGAAGCAGTCAAAATAAGTGTTGAACAGTTCTATGTACCAACAGATGAGATTAACATCAAAACTTTATTTATAAAAAGAGGGGAGTGGACCCCTACATATAAGAGAGTCGCAATACATGGAATATCATTTTCTTTCTCCTTCGTTGGATTGACGAAGGGAGGCACCCAACTCGCGCATGTTGCGAATCCTAGAGCGACGCATCAGATTTAAAAATGCCTCTGCATCTCCTGAGCCCTCATATGCATTCGGGGGACCACCATCGATGCGATTGAAAACTGCTGGAGTTAATCCGAAGCACTCTACAAAGTTGCGTGCTCGCTCAAAGTCAATCCTTGAGACCGAAGCCTCTTCATTGTTAATCTCCTTCTTTGGCGCCATATCACTATGGAGATGAATGACAAGAGTGAAGAATTTCTCCTCATTTATACGATTAAATCAACTCTCCATATTCCTTATTAGAAACTGTTCATTATTAATACAAACTCGGGGAAGCGAAAAGGTATTCGAAAGTTTCGAGAAAGAAATTTATTGTGACGGTTAAGTGTTGACCGACACTATTGAAATTACACCGACTTTTGGATGTCCCCGCTTTTACGCGGATGACTGTTGCGTATCCCAAATTTTACGCTGACTGGTCAAAACTTAATTTTTACGCTTATGTTCAAAGTGTTCCAAATTTTGGAGATATTTGAAAACTTTGAAGGGGGTCTTGTAGGAGAGTAAAAAGTGCTTCAAAGAAAGAGTCAAAGTGATAGATCATTCCACTCAAATTGGTCAACTTTACGCCGCAGAGAGGCTAAATACGTTACGCCCAAGACAAGGCTAATCACTTTACGCCTAAAGTAGGCAAATCATTTTACGCTCGGGTCTACACCCACGATTTTATGCCAAGGACAGATCAGCCACTTTTACGCTGGACAAAGCTGTCAAGTCTCGCATTTAATGCAAACTCTGACATGGAGATATTAATGATGGCATATATCACAGAATTCAAAGGGATTTGTTTTTACACAGAGACCAATGTTGTCGTTTAGTATGTGGATTTTGCTACTTTACGCTCACACTATGGCTTCTTTTACGTATGAAGACTATACGAGCTTTTACGCTCAACAGTTGACGTGTGTGTAAAGTCTATTTGAGCTACTTTTACGCTCAAGGTTATTTAACAACCACTTTACACGGGAAGTCTATATCGGGGCTATTTTACGCCTAGTCTACTGCTTTACGCTCAGAGTATATTGGGGTAGTTTTACGCCCTATTCTTTCTGACCAGCTTGGAACGTGGTTTGCCCACATGGCTTTCATGCCACACATCCCGAAGAACGTGTGTGCGTGCATCCTATTCTTACTGAAATGATGGGACACGTGTCAACATATACAGAGGATGACTTTGGTCGTGGGTGGCGGTTGTTGGCGTAAAGACGAAACTTTTGCTGAGTTTTTACGCACAAGAGCCCAAGTCTATAAATGGACTTATTTTTCTCAACACAGGGACAGACAGAGACAGGAGAGAATACAGAGATCAAAACTTAGAGATTTTGATTCTCGAGAGCATTCTTCTTCAACCTTTCTTTCAGAACAGAGTGAAGCAAAGCAGGAAAGCATTCGGCCTCGCCATCAGTGCCCAAGTACGTCGATACCTTTCTGGTGACTTAGTTCTTCCGGTTGTTCAACTTCAAGAAGCGATCTTCATCATCATCGTATGGTCCAAGGAACAAAGTGATCATTTACAGATCAGACTTCTACAGCAATACTTTCCCAGAATAAAATTTGTACTTCTTGTACTCTTCCTCGTTTTATTTTCAAAATCCGATTTCCAGGCATTTTGTTAAGTGAAACAAAAATGGTGAGCTACTTTACGCTCATAATATGGCTTCTTTTACGCATGAAGACTATACGAGCTTTTACGCTCAACAGTTGACGTGTGAGTAAAGTCTATTTGAGTTACTTTTACGCTCAAGGTTATTTAATAACCACTTTATGCGGGAAGTCTATGTCGGGGCTATTTTACGCCTAGTCTACTGTTTTACGCTCAGAGTACATTGGGGTTGTTTTACGCCCTATTCTTTCTGACCGGCTTGGAACGTGGTTTGTCTACATGGCTTTCATGCCACACATCCCGAAGAATGTGTGTACGTGCATCCTATTCTTACTGAAATGATGGGACACGTGTCAACATATACAGAGGATAACTTTGGTCGTGGGTGGCAGTTGTTGGCGTAAAGACGGAACTGTTGCTGAGTTTTTACGCACAAGAGCCCAAGTCTATAAATGGACTTATTTTTCTCAACATAGGGACAGACAAAGACAGGAGAGAATATAGAGATCAGAACATAGAGATTTTGATTCTCGAGAGCATTCTTCTTCAACCTTTCTTCCAGAATAGAGTGAAGTACAGCAGAAAAGCATTCGGCCTCGCCATTAGTGCCCAAGTACGTCGATACCTTTCTGGTGACTTAGTTCTTCCGGTTGTTCTACTTCAAGCAGCGATCTTCATCATCATCGAATGGTCCAAGGAACAAAGTGATCATTTACAGATTAGACTTCTACAGCAATACTTCCCAGAATCAAATTTGTACTTCTGGTACTCTTCCTCGTTTTATTTTCAAAATCCAATTTTCAGGCATTTTGTTAAGTGAAACAAAAATGGCGACTCTGCTGGGGACAATTGGATTGAGCGTAAAGTAGCTCAATCCACATACTAAATGACAACATTGGTCTCTATGTAAAAACAAATCCCTTTGAATTCTGTGATATATGCCATCATTAATATCTCCATGTCAGAGTTTGCATTAAATACGAGACTTGACAACTTTGTCCAGCGTAAAAGTGGTTGATCTGTCCTTGGCATAAAATCATGGGTGTAGATCCGAGCGTAAAATGATCTGCCTACTTTAGGCGTAAAGTGATTAGCCTTGTCTTGGGCGTAACGTATTTAGCCTCTCTGCGGCGTAAAGTAGATCAATTTGAGTGGAATGATCTATCACTTTGACTCTTTCTTTGAAGCACTTTTTACGCTCCTACACCTGACATGGCACAACCTGACCTAGCGTACCCAGTCAGGCGCAACCTGACTTGGCACAACCTGACCTTGTGTGCCCCAGTCTGGCACAACCGGACCTGGCGCAACCTGATTTATTACAACCTGACCTGGCGCATCCCAGCATGGCACAACCCAACTTAGGTGCCACCTGTTCCCCTTGGCGCCACTTGTCATTTTCTTGGTGCCACTTGACCAGCGCCACTTGTGGCCATGATACCCCTTGCCCCCTATGCATGTTCTCATAATTCTTGATGCATATGCATGTGATCTTGCATATAACTTGTACTTGATCCGTCTTGTGATGACCCGACATGAGGCTCATCGAGGCGCACTCCAGGCTATAGAAAATTATGTTTTATGCAATTTAGACCCTTGGAAGTCCCAATTCGGACTTGTTTTGAGCAAGTTATGGCATTTTGAAGTTTTCGAGTTCTGTGGGTTCTTCTTGCTGTTTGGAGAAGAAGAACAGTGCCCGGCGCAACCAGACCTAGCGCGCGCTCTTTAGCGCGACGCAACCTGACCCAGTGTGTGCTCTTTAGCACGGTGCAACCTGATCCATCGCGCGCTCCTTAGAACGGCGCAACCCAGCCCAGGCGCCCTTTGGCCCTGGACTAACCTGAATTAGCGTAACCTGACCTGGCATACCCCAGTCAGGCATAACTTAACTTGGCGTAACCAGACCTGGCGCACCCAGTCAGGCGCAACCTGACTTAGAGCAAACTTATCTGGCACTTCCAGTCAAGAACAACCTGACTTGGCGTAACCTAACCTGTCTTACCCCAGTCAGGCGCAACCAGACTTGGCACAACCTGACTTGGCACAACCTGACCAGGCGCACCCAAGTCGGGCGCATCCTGACTTGGTACAACCTGACCTGGCGCACCCCAGCCTGGCACAACCCAACTTATGCGCCACCTGTTCCCCTTGGCACTACTTGTCATTTTCCTAGCGCCACTTGACTAGCGCCACTTGTGGCCATGATACCCCTTGCCCTCCATGTATGTTCTCGTAGTTTTTGATGTATATGGATGTGATCTTGCATGTAACTTGTACTTGATCCATCTGGTGATGACCCAGCTCGAGGCCCATCGAGATGTACTCCAGGCTATAGAAATTCTCGTTCTATGCTGTTTAGACCCTTGGAAGTCCCAATTCGGACTTGTTTTGAGCAAGTTATTACATTTTGAAGTTTTCGGGTTCTAAGGGTTCTTCTTGTTGTTTGGAGAAGAAGAACAGTGCCCGACGCAACCTGACCCAGCAAGCACTCTTTAGTGCGGCGCAACCTGATCTAGCGCACGCTCTTTAGTGCGGTGTAACCCAGCCAAGGCGCCCTTTGGCCCCGGCGCAACCTGACGTGGCGCAACCTGACCTGGCGCACCCCAGTCAGGCGTAACCTGACTTGGTGCAACCAAACCTGGCGCACCCCAGTCAGGCGCAACCTGACTTGGTACAACCTGACCTGGCGTGCCACAGTCAGGCACAACCTGACTTGGCGCAACCTTGCCTGGCGCACCCAGTCAGGCACAACCTGGCATGGTACAACCTGACCTGGAGCACCCATCCTGGCGCAACCCAACTTAGGCGCCACATGTTCCCTTTGGCACCACATGTCATTTTCCTGGTGCCACTTGACTAGCACCACTTGTGGACATGATACCCCTTGCCCCCCCATGCATGTTCTCCTAGTTTTTGATGTATATACATGTGATCTTGCATGTAACTTGTACTTGATCCATCTTATGATGACCCGGCTCGAGGCCCGTCGAGGCACACTCCAGGCTATAGGAAATCTCGTTCTATGCAGTTTAGACCCTTGGAAGTCCCAATTCGGACTTGGTTTGAGCAAGTTATGGTATTTTGAAGTTTTCGGGTTCCATAGGTTCTTCTTGCTGTTTGGAGAAAAAGAACAGTACCCGGCGTAACCTGACCCAGTTCGTGCTCTTTAACGCGACGCCACCTAATCCAGCACGCGCTCTCAAGCGCGGCGCAACCCAGCCCAAGCGTCCTTTGGCCCTGGCGTAACCTGACTTGGCACAACCTGACCTGGCGTACCCCAGTCAGGCACAACCTGACTTGGTGCAACTTGACCTGGCGCACCCCAGTCTGGCCCAACCTAACTTAGCGCAACCTTACCTGGTGCACCCAGTCAAGCGCAACCTGACTTGGTACAACCTGACCTAGCGCACCCCAGTCGGGCGCATCCTGACCTTGTATGCCCCAGTCTGACCTTGTGCACCCCATCCTGGCGCAACCCAACTTAGGTGCCACATGTTCCCCTTGGCGCCACCTGTCATTTTCTTGGCGCCACTTGACCAGCTCCACTAGTGGCCATGATACCCCTTGCCCCTCATGCATGTTCTCCTATTTTTTGATACATATGCATATGATCTTGCTTGTAACTTGTACTTGATCTATCTTATGATGACCCGGCTCGAGGTCGGTCGAGGTACACTCCAGGCTATAGAAAATCTCGTTATATGCAGGTTAGTCCCTTGAAAGTCCCAATTCGGTATGTTTTGAGCAAGTTATGGCATTTTGAAGTTTTTTGGTTTCATGGGTTCTTCTTGCTGTTTGGAGAAGAAAAACAGTGCCCAACGCAACCTGACCCAGCGCCCGCTCTTTAGCGCGACGTAACCTGATCCAGCGCGCGCTCTTTAGCGCGGCACAACCCAGCCCAGGCGCCCTTTGGCCCTGGCACAACCTGACTTGACGTAACCTGACCTGGCACACCACAGTCAGGCGCAACCTGACTTGGCGCAACCTGACCTGGCACGCCCTAGTCAGGCGCAACCTGACTTGGTGCAACCTTAACTAGCGTACCCAGTCAGGCACAACCTAAGTTGGTGCAACCTGACCTGGCGCACCCTAACCTGGCACAATCCAACTTAGGTGCCACCTGTTCCCTTTGGCACCACCTATCATTTTCCTGGTGCCACTTGACCAATGCCACTTATGGCCATGATACCCCTTGCCCCTCCCCTCCATGCATGTTCTCCTAGTTCATGATGCATATGCATGTGATCTTGCATGTAACTTGTACATGATCCATCTTATGACGACCCGGCTCGAGGCCCGTCAAGGCGCACTCCAGGCTATAGAAAATCTTGTTCTATGTAGTTTAGACCCTTAGAAGTCACAATTCGGATATGTTTTAAGCAAGTTATGGTATTTTAAGTTTTTGGGTTCCATTGGTTCTTCTTGCTGTTTGGAGAAGAAGAACAGTGCCCGGCGCAACCTGACCCAACGCGCGCTCTTTAACACGACACAACCTGATCCAGCGTGCGCTCTTTAGCACGGCACAACCCAGCCCACGCGCCCTTTGGCCCTGGCACAACCTGACTTGGCACAACCTAACCTTGCGCACCCCAGTCAGTCACAACCTAACTTGGCGCAACCTGACCTGGCACGCCCTAGTCAGGTGCAACCTGACTTGGCACAACCTTACCTGGCGCACCCAGTCAAGCGTAACCTGACTTGGCACACCCTGACCTGGCACAACCCAGTCAGACGCAACCTGACTTGGCGCAACCTGACCTTGTGCGCCCCAGTCTGGCGCAACCAGACTTGGCACAACCTGACCTGGCGCACCCAATCAGGCACAACCTGACTTTGTACAACCTAACCTGGTGCACCCCAGCCTGGCGCAATCCAATTTAAGCGCTACCTGTTCCCCTTGGCGCCACTTGTCATTTTTATGTCGCCACTTGACCAGCGCCACTTATGGCTATAACACCCCTTGCCCCCCATGCATGTTCTCCTAGTTCTTGAAGCATATGCATGTGATCTTGCATATAACTTTTACTTGATCCATCTTGTGACGACCCGGCTCGAGGCCCGTCGAGGCACACTCCAGGCTATAGAAAATCTCGTTCTATACAGTTTAGACCCTTGAAAGTCCCAATTCGGACTTGTTTTGAGCAAGTTATCGTATTTTAAAGTTTTCGGGTTCCATGGGTTCTTCTTGCAGTTTCGAGAAGAAGAATAGTGCCAGGCGCAACCTGAGCCAGCGCGCGCTCTTTAGCGCGGCACAGCCTGATCTAGCGTGCGCTCTTTAGCGCAGCACAACCCAGCCCAGGCGCCCTTTGGCCCTGGCGCAACCTGACCTGGTGCAACCTGACCTGGTGCACCCCAGTCAGACGCAACCTGACTTTGTGTAACCTGACCTGGCGTACTCCAGCCTGGCACAACCCAACTTAGGTGCCACATATTCTCCTTAGTGCCACCTGTCATTTTTCTGGCGCTACTTGACCAGAACCACTTGTGGCCATGATACCCCTTGTACCCCCCGTGCATGTTCTCCTAGATCTTGATGCATATACATGTAATCTTGCATGTAACTTGTACTTGATCCAACTTGTGACGACCCGGCTCGAGGTCTATCGAGGCACACACCAGGCTATAGAAAATCTCGTTCTATACAGTTTTGACCATTGAAAGTGCCAATTCGGACTTGTTTTGAGCAAGTTATGACATTTTGAAATTTTTAGGTTCCATGGGTTCTTCTTGCTGTTTGGAGAAGAAGAACACTGCCGGCGCAACCTGACCCAGCGCGCGCTCTTTAGCGCGGCGCAACCTAATCCAGCGCGCGCTCTTTAGCACGGCGAAACCCAGCCTAGGCACCCTTTGGCCCTGGCACAACCTGACTTGGCACAACCTGACCTGGCGTACCCCATTCAGACGTAACTTGACTTGGCGCAACCTGACATGGAGCGCCCCAGTCAGGCACAACCTGACTTAGCACAACCTGACCTGGCGCACCCCAGTCAGGCATAACTTGACTTGGCGCAACCCGACGTGGCGTACCCCAGTCAGGCGCAAACTGACTTGGCACAACCTTATCTGGCGCACCCCGTCAGACGTAACCTGACTTGGTGTAACCTGACCTAGCGCACCCCAGCCTGGCGTAACCTAACTTAAACGCCACCTGTTCCCCTTGGCGCCACTGTCATTTTCTTGGCACCACTTTACCAGCGCCACTTGTGGCCATAATAGCCTTTGCCCTCCCCCATGCAAGTTCTCCTAGTTCTTGATGCATATACATGTGATCTTGCATGTAACTTGTACTTGATCCATCTTATGACAACCCGACTCGAGGCCCGTCGAGGCACACTCCAGGCTATAGAAAATCTCGTTCTATGCAGTTTAGACCCTTGGAAGTCCCAATTCGGACTTATTTTGAGCAAGTTATGGCATTTTGAAGTTTTCGGGTTCCATAGGTTCTTCTTGCTGTTTGGAGAAAAAGAACAGTACCCGGCGCAACCTAACCCAGTTCGCGCTCTTTAACGCGACGCCACCTAATCCAGCACGCGCTCTCAAGTGCGGCGCAACCCAGCCCAGGCATCCTTTGGCCCTGGCGTAACCTGACTTGGCGTAACCTGACCTGGCGTACCCCAGTCAGGCACAACCTGACTTGGCACAACCTGATCGGGCGCGCCCCATTCAGGCCCAACCTGACTTGGTGCAACCTTACCTGGTGCACCCAGTCAAGCGCAACCTGACTTGGTACAACCTGACCTAGCGCACCCCAGTCAGGCGCAACCTGACCTTGTACGCCCAGTCTGACCTTGTGCATCCCAGCCTGGCGCAACCCAACTTAGGTGCCACATGTTACCCTTGGCGCCACCTGTTATTTTCCTTGCGCCACTTGACTAGCTCCACTAGCGGCCATGATACCCCTTGTCCCCTCATGCATGTTCTCCTAGTTTTTGATGTATATGTATGTGATATTGCTTTTAACTTGTAATTGATCCATCTTGTGACAAACCCTGCTCGAGGCCGGTCGAGGCGCACTCCAGGCTATAGAAAATCACGTTATCTGCAGGTTAGTCCCTTGGAAGTCCCAATTCGGTATGTTTTGAGCAAGTTATGGCATTTTGAAGTTTTTTGGTTCCATGGGTTCTTCTTGCTGTTTGGAGAGAAAAACAGTGCCCAGCGCAACCTGACCCAGCGCCCGCTCTTTAGCGCGACGTAACCTGATCCAGCACACGCTCTTTAGTACGGCACAACCCAGTCCAGGCGCCCTTTGGCCCTGGCACAACCTGACTTGACACAACCTGACCTGGCGGACCACAGTCAGGCGCAACCTAACTTGGCGCAACCTGACCTGGCACGCCCCAGTCAGGCGCAACCTGACTTGGTGTAACCTTACCTGGTGTACCCAGTCAGGCACAACCTGACTTGGTGCAACCTGACCTGGCGTACCCTAACCTGGCACAATCCAACTTAGGCACCACCTGTTCCTTTTGGCGCCACCTTTCCCTTTGGCGCCACCTATCATTTTTCTGGTACCACTTGACCAACGCTACTTGTGGCCATGATACCCCTTGCCCCTCCCCTCCATACATATTCTCCTAGTTCTTGATGCATATACATGTGATCTTGCATGTAACTTGTACATGATCCATCTTATGACGACCCGGCTCGAGGCCCGTCGAGGCGCACTCCAGGCTATAGGAAATCTCGTTCTATACAGTTTAGACCCTTGGAAGTCACAATTCGGACATATTTTGAGCAAGTTATGGTATTTTGAAGTTTTCGGGTTCCATGGGTTCTTCTTGCTGTTTGGAGAAGAAGAACGGTGCCCGACGCAACCTGACCCAACGTGCGCTCTTCAATGCGGCACAACCTGATCCAGCGTGCGCTCTTTAGCGCGGCGCAACCCAGCCCACGCGCCCTTTGGCCCTGGCACAACCTGACTTGGCACAACCTAACCTTGCACACCCCAGTCAGGCACAACCTGACTTGGTACAACCTGACCTGGCGTGCCCCAGTCAGGCGCAACCTGACTTGGCACAACCTTACCTGGCGCACCCAGTCAAGCACAACCTGACTTGGCACAACCTGACCTGGCACACCCCAGTCAGACGCAACCTGACTTGGCGCAACCTGCCTTTGTGCGCCCAGTCTGGCGCAACAAGACTTGGCACAACCTGACCTGGCACACCCAATCAGGCGCAACCTGACTTGGTACAACCTGACCTGGCGCACCCCAGCCTGGCGCAATCCAACTTAGGCGCTACCTGTTCCCCTTGGCGCCACCTGTTATTTTCATGTCGCCACTTGACCAGCGCCACTTGTGGCTATAACACCCCTTGCCCCCCATGCATGTTCTCCTAGTTCTTGAAGCATATGCATGTGATCTTGCATATAACTTTTACTTGATCCATCTTGTGATGACCCAGCTCAAGGCCCATCGAGGCGCACTCCAGGCTATAGAAAATCTCGTTCTATGCAGTTTAGACACTTGAAAGTCCCAATTCGGACTTGTTTTGAGCAAGTTATCGTATTTTGAAGTTTTTGGGTTCCATGGGTTCTTCTTGCAGTTTCGAGAAGAAGAACAGTGCCAGGCGCAACCTGAGCCAGCACGCGCTCTTTAGCGCGGGACAACCTGATCCAGCGCGCGCTCTTTAGCGCAGCGCAACCGAGCCCAGGCGCCCTTTGGCCCTGGCGTAACCTGACTTGGTGCAACCTGACCTGGTGCACCCCAGTCAGATGCAACCTGACTTTGTGCAACTTGACCTAGCGCACTCCAGCCTGGCACAACCCAACTTAGGTGCCACCTGTTCCCCTTAGCGCCACCTGTCATTTTTCTGGCGCGACTTGACCAGAACCACTTGTGGCCATGATACCCCTTGCATCCCCCGTGCATGTTCTCCTAGTTCTTGATGTATATGTATGTGATCTTGCATGTAACTTGTACTTGATCCATCTTGTGACGACCCGGCTCGAGGCCTATCGAGGCACACACTAGGCTATAGGAAATCTCGTTCTATACAGTTTTGACCATTGAAAGTGCCAATTCAGACTTGTTTTGAGCAAGTTATGGCATTTTAAAGTTTTCAGGTTCCATGGGTTCTTCTTGCTATTTGGAGAAGAAAAAAACGGCCCGGCGCACCCTGATCCAGCGCTCTTTAGCGCGGCGCAACCTAATCCAACGCGCGCTCTTTAGCACGACGCAACCCAGACCAGGCACCCTTTGGCCCTGGCGCAACCTGACTTGGCACAACCTGACCTGGCGTACCCCATTCAGGCGCAACTTGACTTGGCGCAACCTGACATGGAGCACCCCAGTCAGGTGCAACCTGACTTAGCGCAACCTGACCTGGCGTACCCCAGTCAGGCGCAACTTGACTTGGCACAACCCGACGTGGCGTACCCCAGTCAGGCGCAAACTGACTTGGCACAACCTTATCTGGCACACCCCGTCAGGCGTAACCTGACTTGGTGTAACCTGACCTGGTGCACCGCAGCCTGGCGCAACCCAACTTAGACGGCACCTGTTCCCCTTGGCGCCACTGTCATTTTTTTGGCGCCACTTGTGGCCATAATAGCCTTTGCCCTCCACCCCATGCAAGTTCTCCTAGTTCTTGATGCATATACATGTGATCTTGCATGTAACTTGTACTTGATCTATCTTATGACGACCCGGCTCGAGGCCCGTCGAGGCACACTCCAGGCTATAGAAAATCTCGTTCTATGCAGTTTAGACCCTTAGAAGTCCCAAATCGGACTTATTTTGAGCAAGTTATGGCATTTTGAAGTTTTCGGGTTCCATAGGTTCTTCTTGCTGTTTGGAGAAAAAGAACAGTACCCGGCGCAACCTGACCCAGTTCATGCTCTTTAACGCGATGCCACCTAATCCATCACGCGCTCTCAAGCATGGCGCAACCCAGCTCAGGCGTCCTTTGGCCCTGGCGTAACCTGACTTGGCGCAACCTGACCTGGCGTACCCCAGTCAGGCGCAACCTGACTTGGCGCAACCTGACCTGGCGCGCCCAAGTCAGGCCCAACCTGACTTGGCGCAACCTTACCTGGTGCACCCAGTCAAGCGCAACCTGACTTGGTACAACCTGACCTAGCGCACCCAGTCAGGCGCAACCTGACCTTGTACGCCCCAGTCTGACCTTGTGCATCCCAGCCTGGCATAACCCAACTTAGGTGCCACATGTTCCCCTTGGCGCCACTTGACCAGCTCCACTAGTGGCCATGATACCCCTTGCCCCCTCATGTATGTTCTCCTAGTTTTTGATGCATATGCATGTGATCTTGCTTGTAACTTGTACTTCATCCATCTTGTGACGACCCGGCTCGAGGCCGGTCGAGGCGCATTCTAGGCTATAGAAAATCTTGTTATATGCAGGTTAGTCCCTTGGAAGTCCCAATTCGGTATGTTTTGAGCAAGTTATGGCATTTTAAAGTTTTTTGGTTCCATGGGTTCTTCTTGCTGTTTGGAGAAGAAAAATAGTGCCCAGCGCAACCTGACCCAGCGCCCGCTCTTTAGCGCGACGTAACCTAATCCAGCGTGCGCTTTTTAGCGCGGCACAACCCAGCCCAGACGCCCTTTGGCCCTGGCATAACCTGACTTGACGCAACCTGACCTGGCACACCACAGTCAGGCGCAACCTGACTTGGCACAACCTGACCTGGCATGCCCTAGTCAGGTGCAACCTGACTTGGTCCAACCTTGCCTGGCGTACCCAGTCAGGCACAACTTGACTTGGTGCAACCTGACCTGGCGCACCCTAACCTGGCACAATCCAACTTAGGCACCACCTGTTCCCTTTGGCGCCACCTATCATTTTTCTGGTACCACTTGACCAACGCCACTTGTGGCCATGATACCCCTTGCCCCTCTCCTCCATGCATGTTCTCCTAGTTCTTGATGTATATGCATGTGATCTTGCATGTAACTTGTACATGATCCATCTTGTGACGACCCGGCTCGAGGCCCGTCGAGACGCACTCCAGGCTATTGAAAATCTCGTTCTATGCAGTTTAGACCCTTGGAAGTCACAATTCGGACATGTTTTGAGCAAGTTATGGTATTTTGAAGTTTTCGGGTTCCATGGGTTCTTCTTGCTGTTTGGAGAAGAAGAACAGTGCCCGGCGCAACCTGACCCAACGCGCGCTCTTTAACGCGGCGCAACCTGATCCAGCGTGTGCTCTTTAGCGCGGCACAACCCAGCCCACGCGCCCTTTGGCCCTGGTGCAACCTGACTTGGCACAACCTAACCTTGCGTACCCCAGTCAGGCACAACCTGACTTGGTGCAACCTGACCTGGCGCACCCCAGTCAGGCTCAACCTGACTTGGCACAACCTTACCTGGCGCACCCAGTCAAGCGCAACCTGACTTGGCACAACCTGACCTGGCACATCCCAGTCAGACGCAACCTGACTTGGCACAACCTGCCCTTGTGCGCCCCAGTATGGCGCAACCAGACTTGGCACAACCTGACCTGGCACACCCAATCAGGCGCAACCTGACTTGGTACAACCTGACCTGGCGTACCCCAGCCTGGAGCAATCCAACTTAGGCGCTACCTGTTCCCCTTGGTGCCACCTGTCATTTTCATGTCGCCACTTGATCAGCGCCACTTGTGGCTATAACACCCCTTGCACCCCATGCATGTTCTCCTAGTTCTTGAAGCATATGCATGTGATCTTGCATATAACTTTTACTTGATCCATCTTGTGATGACCTGGCTCGAGGCCCGTCGAGGCGCACTCCAGGCTATAGAAAATCACGTTCTATGCAGTTTAGACCCTTGAAAGTCCCAATTTGGACTTGTTTTGAGCAAGTTATCGTATTTTGAAGTTTTTGGGTTCCATGGGTTCTTCTTGCAGTTTCGAGAAGAAGAACAGTGCCAGGCGCAACCTGAGCCAAAGCGCGCTCTTTAGCGCGGCACAGCCTGATCCAGCGTGCGCTCTTTAGCGCAGTGCAACCCAGCCCAGGCGACCTTTGGCCCTGGCGCAACCTGACTTGGTGCAACCTGACCTGGTGCACCCCAGTCAAACGCAACCTGACTTTTTGCAACCTGACCTGGCACACTCCAGCCTGGCGCAACCCAACTTAGGTGCCACCTGTTCCCCTTAGCGCCACCTGTCATTTTTCTGGCGCTACTTGTCTAGAACCACTTGTGGCCATGATACCCCTTGCACCCCCGTACATTTTCTTCTAGTTCTTGATGCATATGCATGTGATCTTGTATGTAACTTGTACTTGATCCATCTTGTGACGACCCGGCTCGAGGCCTATCGAGGCACACACCAGGCTATAGGAAATCTCGTTCTATACAGTTTTGACCATTGAAAGTGCCAATTCGGACTTGTTTTCAGCAAGTTATGGCATTTTGAAGTTTTCAGGTTCCACGGCTTCTTCTTGCTGTTTGGAGAAGAAGAACACTGCCCGGCGCAACCTGACCCAGCACACGCTCTTTAGCGTGGCGCAACTTAATCCAGCGCGCGCTCTTTAGCACGGCGCAACCCAGCCCAGGCACCCTTTGGCCCTGGCACAACCTGACTTGGCACAACCTGACCTGGCGCACCCCAATCAGGTGCAACTTGACCTGGCGCAACCTGACATGGAGCGCCCCAGTCAGGCGCAACCTGACTTAGCGCAACCTGACCTGGCGCACCCCAGTCAGACGCAACTTGACTTGGCGCAACCCGACGTGGCGTACCCAAGTCAGGCGCAAACTGACTTGGCACAACCTTATCTGGCGCACCCCGTCAGGCGCAACCTGACTTGATGTAACCTGACCTGGCATACCCCAGCCTGGCGCAACCCAACTTAGACGCCATCTGTTCCCCTTGGCGCCACTGTCATTTTTTTGGCGCCACTTTACCAGCGCCACTTGTGGCCATAATAGCCTCTGCCCTCCCCCCATGCAAGTTCTCCTAGTTCTTGATGCATATACATATGATCTTGCATGTAACTTGTACTTGATCCATCTTGTGACGACCCGGCTCGAGGCCCGTCGAGGCGCACTCCAGGCTAGAGAAAATCTCGTTCTATGTAGTTTAGACCCTTGGAATTCCCAATTCTGACATATTTTGAACAAGTTATGGCATTTTGAAGTTTTCGGGTTCCATGGGTTCTTCTTGCTGTTTGGAGAAGAAGAACAATGCCCGGCACAACCTGACCCAGCGTGCGCTCTTTAACGTGGCACAACCTGATCCAGCGTGCTCTCTTTAGTGCGACGCAACCCAGCCCACGCGCCCTTTGGCCCTGGCACAACCTGACCTGGCGTATCCCAGTAAGGCGCAACCTGACTTGGCCCAACCTTACCTGGCGCACCCAGTCAAGCGCAACCTGACTTAGCATAACCTGACCTGGCGCACCCCCGTCAGGCGTAACCTGTCTTGGCACAACTTGACCTTGTGCGCCCCAGTCTGGCGCAACCAGACTTGGCGCAACCTGACCTGGCGCACCCAGTCAGACACAACCTGACTTGGTACTACCTGACCTGGCACACCCCAGCCTGGCGCAAACCAACTTAGGTGCCACCTGTTCTCCTTGGCGCCACATGTTATTTTCCTGTCACCACTTGACCAACGCCACTTGTGGTTATAATACCCCTTGTCCCCCCATGCATGTTCTCCTAGTTCTTGATGCATATGCATGTGATCTTGCATATAACTTTTACTTGATCCATCTTGTGACGACCCAGCTCGAGGCCCATCGAGGCGCACTCCAGGCTATAGAAAATCTCGTTCTATGTTGTTTAGACCCTTGGAAGTCCCAATTCGGACTTGTTTTGAGAAAGTTATCGTATTTTGAAGTTTTCGAGTTCCATGGGTTCTTCTTGCAGTTTTGAGAAGAAGAACAGTGTAAGGCGCAACCTGACCCAACGTGCGCTCTTTAGCACGGCGCAACCTGATCCAGCGTGCGCTCTTCTTTACAGCGCAACCCAGCCCAAGCGCCCTTTGGCTATGACGCAACCTGACTTGGTGCAAGCTGACATGGCACACCCTAGTCAGGCCCAACCTGACTTTGTGTAACCTGACCTGGCGCACCCCAGCCTGGCACAACCCAACTTAGGCACCACCTGTTCCCCTTAGCGCCACCTGTCATTTTCTTGGCGCTACTTGACCAGAGCCACTTGTGGCCATGATACACCTTGCACCCCCTGTGCATGTTCTCCTAGTTCTTGATGCATATGCATGTGATCTTGTATGTAACTTATACTTGATCTATCTTGTGATGACCCAGCTCGAATCCTATCGAGGCATACTCCAGGTTATAGGAAATCTCGTCCTATGCAGTTTTGACCCTTGAAAGTCCCAATTCGGACATGTTTTGAGCAAGTTATGGCATTTTCAAGTTTTCAGGTTCCATGGGTTCTTCTTGCTATTTGGAGAAGAAGAACGTTGTCCGGTGCAACCTGACCCAGCGAGTGCTTTTTAGCGCGGCACAACCTGATCCAGCGTGCGCTCTTTAGCACTGCGCAACCCAGCCAGGCACCCTTTGGCCCTGGCATAACCTGACTTGGCACAACCTGAACTGGTGCACCCCAGTCATGCGCAACTTGACTTGGCGCAACCTGACATGGCGTGCCCCAGTCAGGCGCAACCTGACTTGGCACAACCTTACCTGGCGCACCCAGTCAGGCGTAACCTAACTTGGCGTACCCAGTCAGGCGTAACCTAACGTGGAGCAACCTGACCTAGCGCACCCCAGTCAGGCGCAACCTGACCTTGTACGCCCCAGTCTGGCGGAACCTGACTTGGCACAACCTGACCTTGCGCACCCCAGCCTGGTACAACCCAACTTAGGTGCCACATGATCCCCTTGGCGCCACCTGTCATTTTCTTGGCACCACTTGACCAGCTCCACTACTGGCCATGACACCCCTTGCCCTCCCCATGCATGTTCTTCTAGTTCTTGATGCATATGCATGTGATCTTGCTTGTAACTTGTACTTGATCCATCTTGTGACGACCCGGCTCGAGGCCCGTCGAGGCGCACTCCAGGCTATAAAAAATCTCGTTCTATGCAGGTTAGACCCTTGAAAGTCCTAATTCGGTATGTTTTGAGCAAGTTATGGCATTTTGAAGTTTTCTGGTTCCATGGGTTCTTCTTGCTGTTTGGAGAAGAAGAACAGTGTCCAGCGCAACCTGACCCAACATGCACTCTTTAGCGCGGCGTAACCTGATCCAGCATGCGCTCTTTAGGACGGCACAACCCAGCCCAGGCGCCCTTTGGCCATAGCGCAACCTGACTTAGCGCAACCTGACCTGGCGCACCCCAGTCAAGCATAACCTGACTTGGCGCAACCAGACCTGGCGCATCCCAGTCATGCGCTACTTGACTTGGCATAACCTGACCTGGCGCGCCCAGTCAGGCACAACCTGACTTAGCGCAACCTTGCCCGGCGCATCCAGTCAGGCACAACCTGACATGGTGCAACCTGGCCTGGAGCACCCCAGCCTGGCGCAACCCAACTTAGCCGCCACCTGTTCCCCTTGGCACCACCTGTCATTTTCCTGGTGCCACTTGACCAGCACCACTCGTGGCCATGATACCCCTTGCCCTCCCATGCATGTTCTCCTAGTTTTTGATGCATATGCATATGATCTTGCATACAAGTTGTACTTGATCCATCTTGTGACAACCCGGCTCGAGGCCCGTCGAGGCACACTCCAGGTTATAGAAAATCTCGTTCTTTGCAGTTTAGACCCTTGGATGTCCCAATTTGGACTTATTTTGAGCAAGTTATGGCATTTTGAAGTTTTCGGGTTCCACAGGTTCTTCTTGCTGTTTGGAGAAAATGAAAAGTACCCGGCGCAACCTGACCCAGCGTGCGCTCTTTAGCGCAACGCAAACTAATCCAGCGTACGCTCTTTAGCGCTGCGCAACCCACCCCAGGCGCCCTTTGGCTCTGGCGCAACCTGAATTGGCGCAACCTGACCTGGCGTACCCCAGTCAGGCGCAACCTGACATGGCGCAACCAGACCTGGCGTGCCCCAGTCAGGTGCAACCATTCTTGGCACAACCTTACCTGGTGTACCCAGTCCAGCGCAACCTGACCAGCGCTCCCCAGTCAGGCACAATCTGACCTTGTACGCCCCAGTCTGGCGCAACTTGACTTGGCGCAACCTGACCTTGCGCACCCCAGCCTGGCATGACCCAACTTAGGCGCCACATGTTCCCCTTGGAGCCACCTGTCATTTTCTTGGTGCCACTTGACCAGCTCCACTAGTGGCCATTATACCCCTTGTCCCCCTATGCATGGTCTCCTAGTTCTTTATGTATATGCATGTGATCTTGCTTGTAACTTGTACTTGATCCATCTTATGACGACCCAACTCGAGGCCCGTCGAGGTGCACTCGAGGCTATAGGAAATCTTGTTCTATGCAGGTTAGACCCTTGGAAGTCCCAATTCGGTATGTTTTGAGCAAGTTATGGCATTTTGAAGTTTTTTGGTTCCATCGGTTTTTCTTGCTGTTTGGAGAAGAAGAACAGTGCCCAGTGTAACCTAACCCAACGCGCGCTCTTTAACAGGGCACAACCTGATCCAGCGTGCGCTCTTTAGCGCAGCGCAACCCAGCCCAAGCGTCGTTTGTCCCTGGCGCAACCTGACTTGACGCAACCTGACCTGGCGCACCACAGTCAGGCGCAACCTAACTTGGCACAACCTGACCTGGCATGCCCTAATCAGGCACAACCTAACTTGGTTCAACCTTACCTGGCGCACCCAGTCAGGCACAACCTGACTTGGTGCAACCTGAACGAGCGCACCCCAGCCTGGCACGATCCAACTTAGGTGCCACCTGTTCCCCTTGGCGCCACCTATCATTTTCTAGGCGCCACTTGACCAACGCCACTTGTGGCCATGATACCCCTTGCCCCTCCCCTCCATGCATGTTCTCCTAATTCTTGATGCATATGCAGGTGATCTTGCATATAACTTGTACATGATCCATCTTGTGATGACCCGGCTCGAGGCCCGTCGAGGCGTACTCCAGGCTATAGAAAATCTTGTTCTATGCAGTTTAGAACCTCGAAAGTCACAATTCGGACTTGTTTTGAGCAAGTTATGGTATTTTAATGTTTTCGGGTTCCATGGGTTCTTCTTGCTGTTTGGGGAAGAAGAACACTGCCCGACGCAACCTGACCTAGCGCGCGCTCTTTAACGCGGTGCAACCTGATCCAGCGTGCGCTCTTTAGCACGGTGCAACCCAGCCCACGTGCCCTTTGGCCCTGGCGTAACCTGACTTGGCACAACCTGACCTTGTGCACCCCAGTCAGGCACAACCTGACTTGGCACAACCTGATCTGGCGTGCCCCAGTCAGGCGTAATCTGACTTGGCACAACCTTACCTGGCGCACCCAGTCAAGCGTAACCTGACTTGGCGCAACCTGACTTGGCATAACCTGACCTAGCGTACCCAGTTAGAAGCAACCTGACTTGGCACAACCTGACCTTGTGCGCCCCAGTCTGGCACAACCAGACTTGGCGCAACCTGACCTGGCGTACCTAGTCAGGCGCAACCTGACTTGGTGCAACCTGACCTGGCGTACCCCAGCCTGGCGCAATCCAACTTAGGCGCCACATGTTCCCCTTAGCGCCACCTGTCATTTTCCTGTCGCCACTTGACCAGCACCACTTATGGCTATAATACCCCTTGTCCCCCCATATATGTTCTTCTAGTTCTTGATACATATGCATATTATCTTGCATATAACTTTCACTTGATCTATCTTGTGATGACCCAGCTCGAGGCCCGTCGAGGCACACTCCAGGCTATAGAAAATCTCGTTCTATGCAGTTTAGACCCTTGGAAGTCCCAATTCGGACTTATTTAGAGCAAGTTATCGCATTTTGAAGTTTTTGGGTTCCATGGGTTCTTCTTGCAGTTTCGAGAAGAAGAACAGTACCAGGCGCAACCTGAGCCAGCACGCACTCTTTAGCGCGGCACAACCTGATCCAGCGCGCGCTCTTTAGCGCAGCGCAACCCGGCCCAGGCGCCCTTTGGCCCTGGCGCAACCTGACTTGGTGCAACCTGACCTGGCGCACCCCAGTTAGGCACAACCAGACTTTGTGCAACCTGACCTGGCGCACCCCAGCCTGGCGCAACCCAACTTACGTGCCACCTGTTCCCCTTAGCGCCACCTGTCATTTTCCTGGCGCTACTTGACCAGAGCCACTTGTGGCCATGATACCCCTTGCAACCCCACGTGCATGTTCTCCTAGTTCTTGATGCATATGCATGTGATCTTGCATGTAACTTGTACTTGATCCATATTGTGACGACCCGGCTCGAGGCCTATCAAGGCACACTCCAGGCTATAGGAAATCTCGTTCTATACAGTTTTGACCCTTGAAAGTCCCAATTCGGACTTATTTTGAGCAAGTTATGGCATTTTGAAGTTTTCAGGTTCCATGGGTTCTTCTTGCTGTTTAGAGAAGAAGAACACTGCCTCGCGCAACCTGACCTAGCGTGCACTCTTTAGCGTCGCGCAACCTGATCCAGCGCACGCTCTTTAGCATGGCGCAACCCAGCCCAGGCACCATTTGGCCCTGGCGTAACCTGACTTAGCGCAACCTGACCTGGCGTACGCCAGCCAGGCGCAACTTAACTTGGCGCAACCTGACATGGCGCGCCCCAGTCAGGCGCAACTTGACTTGGCGCAACCCGACGTGGCACGCCCCAGTCAGGTGCAACCTGACTTGGCGCAACCTTACCTGGCGCACCCAGTCAGGCGCAACCTGACATGGTGTAACCTGACCTGGCACACCCCAGCCTGGCGCAACCCAACTAAGGCGCCACCTGTTCTCTTTGGTGCCACTGTCATTTTTTGGCGCCACTTGACCAGCGCCACTTGCGGCCATGATAGCCTTTGCCCTCCCCCCATGCAAGTTCTCATAGTTCTTGATGCATATACGTGTGATCTTGCATGTAACTTATACTTGATCCATCTTGTGACAACCCAGCTCGAGGCCCGTCGAGGTACACTCCAGGCTACAGAAAATCTCGTTCCATGCAGTTTAGACCCTTGAAATTCCCAATTCGGACTTATTTTGAGCAAGTTATGGTATTTTGAAGTTTTCGGGTTCCATGGGTTCTTCTTCATGTTTGGAGAATAAGGACAGTGCCCGGCGCATCCTGACCCAGCGTGCGCTCTTTAACGCGACGCAACCTGATCCAGCATGTGCTCTTTAGTGCGGCACAACCGAGCCCACACGCCCTTTGGCCCTAGCACAACCTGACTTGTCACAACCTGACCTTGCGCACCCTAGTCAGGCGCAACTTGACTTGGCGCAACCTGACCTGGCGTTCCCCAGTAAGGCGCAACCTAACTTGGCGCAACCTTACTGGGTGCACCCAGTCAAGCGTAACCTGACTTAGCGCAACCTGACTTAGCGCAACCTGACCTGACGCACCCCAGTCAGGCGCAACCTGACTTGGCGCAACCTAACCTTGTGCACCCCAGTCTGGCGCAACCAGACTTGGCACAAACAGACCTGGCGCACCCAGTCATGCGCAACCTGGCTTGGTGCAACCTGACCTGGCGCACCCCAGCCTGGCGTAAACCAACGTAGGTGCCACATGTTCTCCTTGGCGCCACCTGTCTTTTTCCTGTCGCCACTTGATCTGCGCCACTTGTGGCTATAATACCCCTTATCCCCCCATACATGTTCTCCTAGTTCTTGATGCATATGCATGTGATATTGCATGTAACATTTACTTGATCTATCTTGTGACGACCCAGTTCGAGGCCCATCGAGGCGCACTCTAAGCTATAAAAAATCTCGTTCTATGCAGTTTAGACCCTTGGAAGTCACAATTCGGACTTGTTTTGAGCAAGTTATCGCATTTTGAAGTTTTCGGGTTCCATAGGTTCTTCTTGCAGTTTCGAGAAGAAGAAGAGTGCCAGGAGCAACCTGACCCAGTGCGCGCTCTTTAGCGCGGCGCAACCTGATCTAGCGCGCGCACTTTAGCACAGCGTAACCCAGCCCTGGTGCCCTTCGGCCATGGTGCAACCTGACATGGCGCACCCCAGTCTTGCCTAACCTGACTTTGTGTAACCTGACCTGGCGTACCCCAGCCTGGCGCAAACCAACTTAGGCGCCACATGTTCCCCTTAGCGCCACCTGTCATTTTCCTGGCGCTACTTGACCAGAGCCACTTATGGCCATGTTACCCCTTGCACCCCTCGTGCATGTTCTCCTAGTTCTTGATGCATATGCATATGATCTTGCATGTAACTTGTACTTGATCTATCTTGTGACGACCCGGGTCGAGGCCCATCGAGGCACACTCCAGGCTATAGAAAATCTCGTTCTATGCAGTTTTGACACTTGAAAGTCCCAATCCGGACTTATTTTGAGCAAGTTATTGCATTTTCAAGTTTTTCGATTCCATGGGTTCTTCTTGCTGTTTGGAGAAGAAGAACACTGTCCGGTGCAACCTGACCCAGCGAGCGCTCTTTAGCACGGCACAACCTGATCCAGCGTGCACTCTTTAGCACGGCACAACCCAGTCCTGGCGTAACCTGACTTGGCACAACCTGACCTGGCGTACCCCAATCATGCGCAACTTGACTTGGTGCAACCTGACATGGCGCGCCCCAGTCAGGCGCAACCTTTCCTGGCGTACCTAGTCAGGCGCAACCTAACTTGGTGTAACCTGACCTTGCGCACCCCAGCCTGGCGCAACCCAACTTAGGTGCCACCTGTTCCCCTTGGCGCCACTGTCATTTTTTTGGCGCCACTTGACCAGCGCCACTTGTGGCCATGATAGCCCTTGCCCTCCCCCCATTCAAGTTCTCCTAGTTCTTGATGCATATACAAGTGATCTTGCATATAATTTGTACTGGATCCATCTTGTGATGACCCGGCTCGAGGTCCGTCAAGGCACACTCCAGGCTGCAGAAAATCTCGTTCTATGCAGTTTAGACCCTTGGAAGTCCCAATTCGGACTTATTTTGAGCAAGTTATGGCATTTTGAAGTTTTTGGGTTCCATGGGTTCTTCTTACTGTTTGCAGAAGAAGAACAGTGCCCGACACAAACTGACCCAGCGCGTGCCCTTTAGCTTGGCGCAACCTGATCCAGCGCGCACTCTTTAGCGTGGCGCAACCTAGCCCAGGCGCACTTTGGCCTTGGCGCAACCTGACTTGGCGCACCCCAGTCAGACGCAACCTAACTTGGCGCAACCTTACCTGGCGTACCCTAGTCAGGCGCAACTTGACTTGGGGTAACCTGAACTGGTGCGCCCCAGTCTGGCACAACCTGACTTCGCGTAACCTGACCTGACGTACCCAGTCAGGCGCAACCTGACTTAGTGTAACATGACCTGGCGCACCATAGCATCGCGCAACCCAACTTTGGCACCACATGTTCCCCTTAGCGCCATCTGTCATTTTTCTGGTACCACTTGACCAGTGCCACTTACGGCCATGATACCCCTTGCCCCCTCCATGCATGTTCTCTTAGTTCTTGATGCATTTGCATGTGATCTTGCATGTAACTTGTACTTGATCCATCTTGTGACGACCCGTCTCGACGCCCGTCGAGGCGCACTCCTAGCTATATGAAATCTCGTTCTATATAGTTTAGACCCTTGGAAGTCCCAATTCGGACTTGTTTTGAGCAAGTTTTGGTATTTTGAAGTTTTCGGGATCCAGGGGTTCTTCTTGTTGTTTGGAGAAGAAGAACAGTGCCATGCGCAACCTGACCCATCGTGCAATCTTTAGCGCGACAAAACCTGATCCAGCTCACGCTTTTTAGTGCGGCACAACCCCGCCCAGGCGCCCTTTGGCCCTGGCGCAACCTGACTTGGTGCAACCTGACCTGGCGCACCACAGTCAGGCGCAACCTGACCTGGCGTACCCCAGTCATGCGCAACCTGACTTGGTGCAACCTGACCTAACGCACCCCCGCCTGGCGTAAACCAACTTAAGTGCCACCTGTTCCCCTTGGCGCCACCTGTCATTTTCCTGGCACCACTTGACCAGCACCACTTGTGGCCATGATACCCCTTGTCCCCCTCCCATGCATGTTCTCCCAGTTCTTGATGCATATGCATGTGATCTTGCATGTTACTTCTACTTGGTCCATCTTGTGACGACCCGGCTCGAGGCCCGTCGAGGCACACTCCAGGCTATAGGAAATCTCGTTCTATACAGTTTAGACCCTTGGAAGTCCCAATTCGGACTTGTTTTGAGCAAGTTATGGCATTTTAAAGTTTTTGGGTTCCATGGGTTCTTCTTGCTGTTTGGAGAAAAAGAACAGTGCCCGGCGCAACCTGAACCAACGTGCACGCTTTTGTGCGGGGCAAACTGATCCAGTGCGCGCTCCTTAGCGCGGCGCAACCCAGCTCTGGCGCCCTTTGGCCACGGTGCAACCTGACTTGGCGCAACCTTACCTGGCGCACCCAGTCAGACGCAACCTGACTTGGTGCAACTTGACCTGGCATACCCCAGCCTGGCGCAACCTAACTTAGGTGCCACATGTTCCCCTTAGCGCCACATGTCAATTTCTTGCCGCCATTTGACCAGCGCCACTTGTGGCCATGATACCCCTTACTCCCCATGCATGTTCTTCTAGTTCTTGATGCATATGTATGTGATCTTGCATATAACTTGTACTTGATCCATCTTATGATGACCTGGCTCGAGGCCCGTCGAGGCGCACTCCAGCTATAGGAAATCTCGTTCTATGCAGTTTAGACCCTTGGAAGTCCCTATTCGGACTTGTTTTGAGCAAGTTTTGGCATTTTGAAGTTTTTGGGTTCCATGGGTTCTTCTTGCTGTTTGGAGAAGAAGAACAGTGCCCGGCGCAACCTGACACAGCGCGCGCTCTTTAGCGTAGCGCATCCTGATCCAACGCGCGCTCTTTAGCATGGTGCAACCCAATCCAGGCGACCTTTGGCCCTGGTACTACCTGACTTGGCTCAACCTGACCTGGCGCACCCCATTCAGGCGCAACCTGACTTAGCGCAACCTGACCTGGCACGACCCAGTCACGTGCAACCTGACTTGGCGCAACCTTACCTGGCGTACCCAGTCAGACGCAACCTGACTTGGTGCAACCTGGCCTGGCGCTCTCCAGCCTGGCATAACCCAACTTAGGCGCCACCTGTTCCCCTTGGCGCCACTTGTCATTTTCCTGGCACCACTTGACCAGCGCCACTTGTGGCCATGATACCCCTTGCCCCCCCATGCATGTTCTCCTAGTTCTTGATGCATATGCATGTGATCTTGCATGTTACTTATACTTAATCCAACTTGTGACAACCCAGCTCGAGGCCTGTCGAGGTGCACTCTAGGATATAGAAAATCTCGTTGTATGCAGTTTAGACCCTTGGAAGTCCCAATTCGGACTTATTTTGAGCAAGTTATAGCATTTTGAAGTTTCGGGTTCCATGGGTTCTTTTTGCTGTTTAAAGAAGAAAAAAAGTGCCCGGCGCAACCTGACCCATCGCACGATCTCTAGCGCGGCGCAACCAGATCCAGCGAGCGCTCTTTAGCGTGGCGCAACCCAGCCAAGGCGCCCTTTGGCCCTGGCGCAACCAGACATGGCGCAACCTGACCTGTCGTACCTAGTCAGACGAAACCTGACTTGGCACAATCTGACCAGGCACGCCCCAGTCAGGCGCAACTTGACTTGGCGTAATCTTACCTAGCGCATCCAGTGAGGCGCAACCTAACTTGGTGCAACCTGACCTGGCGTACCCTAGCCTGGCGCAACCCAACTTAGGCGCCATCTGTTTCCCTTGGAGCCACCTGTCATTTTCCTGGCCCCACTTGACCAGCGCCACTTGTGGTGATAATACCCCTTGCCCCCCTGCCATGCATGTTCTCCTAGTTCTTGATGTATATGCTTGTAACTTGTACTTGATCCATCTTGTGACGACCCGGTTTGAGGCCCGTCGAGGCGCACTCCAGGCAATAGAAAATCTCGTTCTATGCAGTTTAGACCCTTGGAAGTCCCAATTAAGATTGTTTTGAGCAAGTTGTGGCATTTTGATGTTTTCGGGTTCCATGGGTTCTTCTTGCTATTTGGAGAAGAAGAACAGTGCCCGCCGCAACCTGACCAAGCGCGCGCTCTTTAGCGCGGCGCAACCCAGCCCAGGCGCCCTTTGGCCCAGGCACAACCTGACTTGGCGTAACCTGACCTGGCGTACCCTAGTCAGGTGCAACCTGACTTGGCTCAACCTAACCTGGCGTACCCCAGTCAGGCACAACATGATTTGGCGCAACCTTACCCGGCGTACCCAATCAGGCGCAACCTTACTTGGTGCAACCTGATCTGGCTAACCCCAGCCTGGCGCAACCCAACTTAGGTGCCACATGTTCCCCTTGGCTCTACCTTTAATTTTCTTGGCGCCACTTGACCAGCGCCACTTGTGGCCATGATACCCCTTGCCCCCCATGCATGTTCTCCTAGTTCTTGATGCATATGCATATGATCTTGCATGTAACTTCTACATGATCCATCTTGTGACGACCTGGCTTGAGGCCCGTCGAAGTGTACTCCAGCTATAGAAAATCTCGTTCTATGCAGTTTAGACCCTTGGATGTCCCAATTCGGACTTGTTTTGAGCAAGTTATAGCATTTTAAAGTTTTTGGTTCCATGGGTTCACCTTACTGTTTGGAGAAGAAGAACAGAGCCCGGCGCAACCTGACCCAGCGCGCGCTCTTTAGCGCGGCGCAACCTGATCCAGCACGCGCTCTTTAGCGCGGCGCAACCCAGCCCAGGCGCCCTTTGGCCCTGGCACAACCTGACTTGGTGCAACCTGACCTGGCGCACCCTAGTCAGGCGCAACCTGACTTGGTGCAACCTGACCTGGCGCACCCTCGCCTGTCGCAACCCAACTTAGGCGCCACCTGTCATTTTCCTGGCGCCACTTGACCAGCGCCACTTGTGGACATGATATCCCTTCCCCCCCATGCATATTCTCCTAGTTTTTTTTGCATATGCATGTGATCTTGCATGTATCTTGTGCATGATCCATCTTATGACGACCCGGCTCGAGGCCCGTCAAGGCGCACTACAGGCTATAGAAAATCTCGTTCTAAGCAGTTTAGATCCTTGGAAGTCCCAATTCAGACTTATTTTGAGCAAGTTATGGCATTTTGAAGTTTTTGGGTTCCATAGGTTCTTCTTGCTGTTTGAAGAGGAAGAACAGTGCCCGGCGCAACCTAACCCAGCGCGCGCTCTTTAGTGCGACGCAACCTGATCCAGTGTACGCTCTTTAGCGCGGCACAACCCAGCCCAGGCGCCCTTTTGCCCTGGCGCAAACTGACTTGGCGCAACCTGACCTGGCCCACCCCAGTCAGGCGCAACCTGACTTGGCGCAACCTTACCTGGCGTACCCAGTCAGGCGCAACCTAACTTGGTGCAACCTGATCCAGTGCGCGCTCTTTAGCGCGGCACAACCCAGCCGAGGCACCCTTTGGTCCAGGCGTAACCTGACTTGGCGCAACCTGACCTGGTGCACCCCAGTCAAGCGTAACCTGACTTGGCACAACCATACCTGGCGCACCCAGTCAGGCGCAACCTGACTTGGTATAACCTGATCTGGCGTACCCGAGCCTGGCGCAACCCAACTTAGGCGCCACATGTTCTCCTTGGCGCTACCTATCATTTTCCTAGCGCCACTTGACCAGTGCCATTTATGGACATTATACCCCTTGCCCCCCATGCATGTTCTCCTAGTTCTTGATACATATGCATGTGATCTTGCATGTAACTTGTACTTTATCCATCTTGTGACGACCCGGCTCGAGGCCCGTCGAGGCGCACTCCAGGCTATAGGAAATCTCGTTCTATGTAGTTTAGACCCTTGCAAGTCCCAATTCGGACTTGTTTTGAGCAAGCCATGGCATTTTGAAGTTTTTGGTTTCCATGGGTTCTTCTTGCTGTTTGGAGAAGAAGAACAGTGTCCGGCGCAACCTGACCTAGCGTGCGCTCTTTAGCGCCGCGCAACCCAGCCCAGACGCCCTTTGGCCCTGGCGCAACCTGACTTGGCGTAACCTGACCAGGCGCACCCTAGTCAGGCGCAACCAAACTTGGCGCAACCTGACCTGCCGTGCCCCAGTCAGGCACAACCTGACTTGGTGCAACCTGACCTGGCGCACCATAGTCAAGCGCAACCTGACTTGGCGCAACCTGACCTGGTGCCCCCAGTCAGGCGCAACCTGACTTGGCGCAACCTGACCTAGTGTGCCCCGGTCTGGCGCAACCTGACTTGGCGTAACCTGACCTGGCGCACCCCAGTCAGGCACAACCTGACTTGGTACAACCTGACCTGGTGGACCCCAGCATGGCACAACCCAACTTAGGCGCCACTTGTTCCCTTTGGTGCCACCTGTCATTTTTTTGGCGTAACTTGACCAGCGCCACTTGTGGCCATGATACCCCTTGTCGACCCCATGCATGTTCTCCTAGTTCTTGATGCATATTCATGTTATCTTACATGTAACTTGTACTAGATCCATCTTGTGACTACCCGGCTCGAGGCCCGTCGAACCGTACTCCAGGCCATAAGAAATCTCGTTCTATACAATTTAGACCCTTTGAAGTCCCAATTCGGACTTGTTTTGAGCAAGTTATGGCATTTTGTAGTTTTCGGGTTCCATGGGTTCTTCTTTGCTGTTTGGAGAAGAAGAACAGTGCCCGGCGCAACCTGACCCAGCGTGCGCACTTTAGCACGGCGCAACCTGATCCAGCGCGCGCTCTCTAGCGTGCTGCAACCCAGCCTAGTTGCCCTTTGGCCCTGGCGCAACCTGACTTGGAGCAACCGGACCAGGCGCAACCTAGTTAGGCGCAACTTGACTTGAAGCAACCTGACCTGGCGCGCCCCAGTCAGGCGCAACCTTACTTGGCACAACCATACCTGGCGCACCTAGTCAGGCACAACCAGACTTGGTGTAACTTGACCTGGCGAACCCCAGCCTGGCGCAACCTAACTTAGGCGCCACCTGTTCCCCTTGGCGCCACCTATCATTTTCCTGGCGCCACTTGACCAGCGCCACTTGTGGCCATGATACCCCTTGCCCCCCATGCATGTTCTTCTAGTTCTTGACGCATATGCATGTAACTTATACTTGATCCATCTTGTGACGATCTGGCTCGAGGCCCGTCGAGGCGCACTCCAGGTTATAGGAAATCTCGTGCTATGCAGTTTAGACCCTTGGAAGTACCAATTCAGACTTGCTTTGAGCAAGTTATGGCATTTTGAAGTTTTCATGTTCTATGGTTCTTCTTGCTGTTTGGAGAAGAAGAACATTGCCCGGCGCAACCTGACCAAGCGCGCGCTCTTTAGCGTGGCGCAACCTGATCCAGCGCACGCTCTTTTGCATGACACAAGCCAGCCCAGACGCCCTTTGGCCCTGCCGCAACCTGACTTGGTGTAACCTGACCTGGCACACCCCAGTCAGGCGCAACCTGACTTGGCGCAACCTGACCTGGCGCGCCCCAGTCAGGCGCAACATGACTTGGTGCAACCTGACCTGGCGCACCCTAGTCAAGCGCAACCTGACTTGGCGCAACCTGACCTGGCGCACCCCAGTCAGGCGCAACATGACTTGGCACAACCTGACCTGGCGCACCCCAGTCTGGCGCAACCTGACTTGGCGCAACCTGACCTAACGTACCCCAGTCAGGCGCAACCTGACTTGGTGCAACCTGACCTGGCGCACCCCAGCCTGGCGTAACCTAACTTAGGCGCCACCTGTTCCCCTTGGCCCACCTGTCATTTTCCTGGTTCTACTTGACCAGTACCACTTGTGGCCTAGAAACCCCATGCACCCCCCTCCCGTGCCTGTTCTCCTAGTTCTTAATGCATATGCATGTGATCTTGCATGTAACTTGTACTTGATCCATCTTGTGACGACCCGGCTCGATAACTGGTTGAGCATAGCATGACTTTCCAGTATTGATCATGACACGAACACGACTTGATATGAACACGACATGTACAATCTTGATAGTGGCCCGTCGAGACGCACTTTTGACGGACACTCTTGACATGATATATAACTTGATAAGACATGTGCAATGCAATCTTGATAGTGGCCCGTCGAGGCGCACTCCTGACAAGTAATCTTGACAAGTAACAAGTAACCCGACATGACATTATAATCTTGAAAGGCTGTTGCGACAGCTACCCTGACTTGCTAAGTAACACTTGTCTTGACACCGTGGTTGATTTTTCCTGATTGTGATTGTACAAGCTACCTGTCTCGTCTTGCATCATGTCTAGGACAAGGATTCCTGGTTACCACGGTCAGGGATTCATAATAAATCTGACTAGGTTAATGAGTAGATTGATCAAGTAGTTCATATAGAGATATTTTCCTAGTTACAAGCTATCCCGTTATCCCGGCCACACCTGAGTGGACTTGTAGCCTGCCGACGAGTAGGGCATATTTCCAGCCCACTGTCATGTGAGGTACTTCTTGAAATCATAAGTACTAAAGCATACTGCCATGTGTTGCACTCCAAGTCACCTAATAATTCTCTAAACTATTGATAACTCTAAGCAACCTCGCTTGGATACATGGATAGCTGCAGGGCTTGTGACTCAGGAATATCTCAAATGCATCTTGTTAATTACTAGACCTGTGATAACCCTAGTTAGCTAATGATAACAAGCCGTAAGACTTGATTGGCCGTACATGAATGCTTGCCTTGTGGTTAACGTAGGAATTATATTCCGCATCTTGTTTTCATAATGCAAGCTATTGTTTTATTCTAACCCTTTCTTCTTGTTACTTAACCATGTTCACTATCTATATCTTCTGTTTATTAACATGCTGGTTTTAGTTCCTTAATGAAGCCTCCCTTGTGGCACTTTCTCTTCTAGGTCCTGACCCAACTGGTTTTGTATGGCCAGATTTCGGAGTAGCACCCGAGGATATACCTGTCTTCCAGCAAGATGGTGAACACTAGACGCAACCCTGACAATGAGTGGGTTTCTTATTTGCTCTCCCACTCTATTATAAATTAATCTTTTGAGGCGTTTAGCCGCCGAGCAAATGTTAGCTCGTGTTGAAACTGATATTATGTCTGCCTAAGGGCTGTAACATGATTGACAAATCCTAGGGTTGATCATGTATGACTTTAACTCTTGCTAGTCTTTGTATTTTGAATGACTAGCTTCATGATCATCTGAATATGTAATGTATAGGACGCCTTACTTTGTATGTCTGATGATCTACCATCTTGTAACATGTGTTTACTTGCTTGAGATTGAGACACTAGGCTTGTTCTTGACCTTAAGCGACTGATGGCTTATAGATAAACTCTCATGCATCTAGACAGCCGTGACCGTATTGCGAGGTGGGATGCACTTCAATGTACGTAGCTGGCTGTGTCTGTCCCCTGCTATCTAGTATTCTGGTTCTGGGGCGTGACAAGCATAAATAATTTATTGATCATCGCAGGAGTCCGTTCTGGTTGTTTCTTGCGAGTGTAGACCACATGGAAGGCCACTGTCACAAAAGGGTCATTTTAAGAAGAATTGCATGAAGCTCAAAGCTGAGAAGGCTAACGACAAGGATGATCAAGAGGAGTTTACGATATTTGAAGATATCATCATTGCCACAATCGATGTAGAGGAACCTTGTGGCACGTGTTATGATGGTGATTGGTATACGACCATTAGGCAACACTAGAGGTGGTGAATAGAGTACAACAGATATATATATATATATATATATATATATATATATATATATATATATATATATAAATATATATATATCCAATTATAAATTATTTAAAGTGAAGGCGGAGTGTAACCAACATAATAAAAGTGTGTGTGTATAAGACAAGTATGTAAAGCAGTAGAGTAAAGAGAAGCAAACTCAAACACCAAGATTTTTTATCCTAGTTTTCCTTTGAGGGACTAGTCTAGGTCCGAGAACTCTTGTTCGGAGTTGAATTCACTATAGTCACAATAGTGAAACACAAGCTTTGAATCTGAAGTGCTTGCAACAACTTACACCTTATGCTTTTATCCGAAGGGCACAATGACTTCACAACCACGAACTTTATCCGAAGGACTCGCAACTTCAGAACAAAAGAGGAAAGCTTTTATAGACCAAACTTTTACTACTCGAACAGACTTCTAAACCGAGATTGCACTTGGAACTAGAAGGCTAGAGAGTTGATCTTATAGATGGGAAGGTTTAGCTCAGAGACTTTCTCACTATAGAATAGAAGATTGGATTGTAGGTAAGATAATTAGAATGTGAAAATCCATCTCTATTTATAGGCTTTTGTGGACAGGGTTCGGCCAGAATTCGGACAGCAAATTTGAATTTTTCGACATTGGAGGCCACATAATCTGGAATTTTTACAACTGGCTGAAATTACCAAAACGTCAGAGATCGAGTTCGGTCCACGTTTGGTGTTCAGATTAGGAATAGATTTTGGCCTGTTTTGGAATAGTTTATTGGGTTTTGGTTTAGGCTTTTTATAAATAGGTTTCAGGCCTTTGTTTTGTGGATTGAGTGGACATTTGAATTATCAATGTGACTCGATGTACATAATGTCCTAGACTCAAATAAAGTATAAGATTATACCAAAGAAGAGACAAGAATTGACAACTTATTGATCCAGCATGTTGAAGCATATGGCTAGTCTTTTGTGTGCAGCCTTTTCTTCTTATAACTGAGCTCTTGTATTAAGCTTGGTTATGTCGATTATCAGAATTATGTTGACCGAGACAATTTTGTATCAACAATTAGGTCATGCACACGAAGGCACCGTATTATGCCACTATACATAGAAGAATCTTCCTATCATACCACGGCGGTAGGCTTGGATGTGCGAAGATGTGCAACAAAGGGACGGCTGCAGCTATGGGAATCGATAATGTGTACTGATAACGGAGCTTAGCGAGAAGCTCAAGGGGGTACGACATGTATCGAGTTGCACTACAACTTGGTTTTGGTAAGGAGGTTAGCAGATGATGGTTGTCACAGAGTATTTGGGGACAAAGAATGGATGCTTATGAAGGGTTACCAATAGCTGGCTCAAGGAGATATATATTGTGGTATGTATGGGCTCAAGCCGCTGAGATATACAGGAAGGTCACATACATCAGATAGAGGCTTGAGGGATATTTGACAGGAGTTTGCGGATCATCGAGAACTTGTCTTGGGAGGTCTTTAAGATGTTTTGACGGATATGGAAGATTCGGTTCATCGACAGAAAGCAACGAATAGTGATGAGTCAAATATTGAGGGTCAGTCTGTTAATTAGTCCCATAATAGCTCGTCGGTCTCCAAGAGGGGGTTGTTTCACGAATCTTATTTTCGTGATGGTGGTTTTCCAAAGCTTCACGGAGTAACATTAGTTTCAGTAGTTCTAAGCCAGGGAGAAGATCATGGTATGTATCACACTCAATCCGAGATAGGTACATCTCCACTCACAGAGTTCAGGGGGAGCTGTCTGTCATGTTTTGATTTCGCAGAATCGATAGTCCCTACCGGATATGGTGTCGTATAAGTCTAATTTGCACTTGTACAAGGCAAGCATCTAAACAGTCGATTTAACAACTAAGTTACAGAGTTATCAAAGTAGAACTACCACGCGAAAAAGTTGAATCGACACAAGATATACAGAAATGAAATCATCTTTATTGATACTGCAGCAGAATTATAAAGGCTTGAAGCCGAGTACAAAATGATTACAAGCACACCATTTATATCTCTCTATATATACAATAATTCATGTCGCGAGGCTTACAACTCGAGAACTATATAATTATCCATACATTATGTCCCTTATATAAAAGAAAATTTTGATGCAGACGTACGCCACGAGTCGCCAAGAAGCTCCAGGCCTTAGCACCGTCCGAGCTACACTCCGCACCCTTCAGATAATCTGGTGGGGGTATCAATACGTTGCGTACTTATGAGCGACATCTCATTGATACCATAAAACCAACACGTTGAATTTAGTGAGTGCATAATATATCTCTGGTCATTCTAATCTTGCCTTAGGATCAATTACATGACATATACTTGTGTCACGAACATAAATGTGTCATGCAACAAAGTAGATCTTACCGACTTACCATCCTTCCTTCTATGTTTCACTACAACAATATGTAATCATAATAATAAATCAAAATCATATGTACACAAAGGGTCACGAGCATGCCTCTACAGAAGACAAATGTCAGACTCATAAAATACAGTATGTAGTGCACCAATTTACTTCCAGTCATTGCAAACAGACTTGTACATAGATAGATGTTAGCATGATGCCTAACTCTATATGAAGGTCACTGGCACCAAAATCTATCTTGGACTGTAGTGAAACGGGATACCTTCCAGTCCGAGTAGTAGAGGTCCCGAATCATCCTACGCTAATAAGTCAGCATCGCTCCTCCTAAGCCGAATCAATCCTAGTACCACGGCGATCATTCGAGAAATAATACCTTGTGCACAAGTTGTCTAATAACCATGCATCTACGAGAACATTTAGACTCAACGCAAACGCATGGCCTAAACTGAGAACAACATCTACGGCATCACTACTCATCATAAAACCGCACATATCCCATACTTTACTATCAATATGCCACGAGCCATCGCTCGGCTCTAAGCTTTCTATTTGGGATTTCCATCTCTTCGCAGCTCCCAGTCCAGGTATACTGCATTGGGACCCAACGGTCCCCACCATCTCACCGTACTCTATCTTTGAGCATAAAATGATACTCATCCTATTTAAGAACATTATTCTCCATCTCATATGATAACTACTGCAACAGTGATATATTCCATAAAAATGAAAAAGCAGAACTATAGTCCTTGTTATATACCAAAAGATATTCATGATGCAATAGTAGTACGAAAATCTATACAAGCATCATAACTTAACATTCCATGTTTTATAGCAGCAAGATACAACATGAGATTACTCGATTATCGATGTTGGTTTATCTCTTTTAGCATGCAAACGTTCACAACATAAAGCAAGCATACGAGCAATGTTCTATTTTATCATTGTGGTAGTAACGAAGAAAAGGCTCATCGAAGCCACCTACCTGAAGTAAGGCCTATCTGCCTCGAGCGAGCAAATCATCGAACAAATCCTCTGCTATACTGTGTTGTCCCATTAGTCATGGTCATACCTGATTTTGATAACCGACTTTGACTCTAATTACGATACAACAAATAATACACTGTTGTAGGTACAAACGATGGTCATACTTTTGCTGACAACTGATCAAGTCTTCGCCAAATTCAAAAGCTGCTCAAGATATTTTATCATTTATTATGTATTTTTTATTTTATTGAGTCTAGGATATATGTACATCAGACGAGATTGGCACGTGGCTTAGCTGTCAAGTCCATATCAAATGAAACCTACCCAATCCATATCCAAATAGTCCACGTGTAAAAAATCTAGCCTACTTATCTAAAAGAGCCCAAAACCCATAAAATTCTTCATTGACCCAACCTGATCCAAGGCAACTGAACTTGGACTGAGTTCTGGCGAACTCGAACTGGACTCGATCACCCTGGCCCAGTTCCGAGATAGTTGGTGATCCTGAAGAACAGGTTATTAATGTTCAAATTTTAAAACATTGGACTGTCGAACTCTGCCCGAGTTCTATCCCAGAGAAACCTATGAATAGAGGATAATTCTTCATTCAATTCACTCAATCATCTTTTCTCTTCTCTATTCATTCAAGAGTTTCTCAGAGCTTTTTAACTTTCATATCAAAGCCTGTACGACACCTAGCCAAGCCGGTGCCAGTTCGTTCTGATCTAGAAGTTGGTTCAAGTTGTAAAAAAGGCTTGAAAAGGTCTGTGTTTTCATCTTGTTCCTGAAGTCGGCAAGTCCTTCGGATTAAAGGCTTGCAGGTGTGAAGTAGTGCTCTTCGGATAAAAAATACGTGTTCTAAGGAGTTGCAAGCACTTAAGATTCAAAGCTTGTTTTTCACTGCATAGTGGATTCAACTCGAGCTAGAGTACTTGAGACTGGACAAGTCCTCTCAGCGAAAAATTAGTATAAACCTCGGTGTTTGTGTTTGATTTTATCTACTCATTTACTTTACACATCTACTTATATATTGTTTACTTCATATTATTTTGATAACTACCATAAAAGTTTTAAAGTGCTGATTATCATTCTGCTGCACATGTGTATTCTATTCATCCCCCTCTAGAGGTGCTCAATGGTCCTACAATTGGTATCAGAGCAGGTTATATTCAAATATAACACTCTAGAGTATACATATACTTATGGCAGCCATGAAATCAATGTTCACCAGTGAAGAGTAGTCCACAAATAGACCATCTATATTTGATGGGACAAACTATACATACTAGAAAACACGAATGGGTTTCTTCTTAAAAGCATTTGACTTTGATCTATGGTCTATAGTCATGGACAATTATAAAAAGCTACCTAGAATAGTGATTGATGGTAACCTTGTAGACAAGTCCCATGATAGATATATAGACCAAGAAAATACACAAGCCAGTCTTGATACAAGAGATATCAATGTACTATTCTATGCTATTGACAAGACGGAGTTCAATAGAGTATCTACTGTAGAAGCATGACTAATACTAAAAAGTGACGCATAGGTTTCATGCATCTAAAATATAATGTTCTTAAGTAAGAAGTTGTTTGCTAAAGAACTTGAGCCTTCTAAAGAAAGATACATGTTCAAAGATGGGCTAGAGAGACGCATGGTTCATTCAGACACATGATATATTTTTGTCTCTTATGTGAAAAGATGAACCTTGGGCAGTGTGCAGTGTTCAGACTATGAGGAAGACGTCAGTAACCACCTCACCTTCATCATTACACTTTAACAACTGTAAAGGAAGCAGTTGTATGTGTCTACTTCCAGAACATTATTTTACAGTAAACAATTGAAAAGTTGTGCGTTCAAGTGTTGATTGAAACATAGTTGTCGAAAGAAAAGTGACTGTTTGCAGTAAGAAACCAGATGCTATGCGTCTAAAATAATTCGACGCATGGTCGACCCACAGTAAACAAATCGTGTATTGACATGGCAGTGTTTCGTACAGCACGTCTCAAAAATACATGGCAAGCTATACATGATTCTCGAACACGTTTACTCTCCAGTAACCCCTAAGGCTCATGCGCTTACCCAGTTCATGCGTCTCTGAGGCAGAAGACAGTATATTTTTTGCACATACGCACATGGCTATTCCAGTGAAGAAAAGCTATAAATAGGGGACAGTTCCTTTCTCGTGCAATACACAGAACACAGGCACAAGAAGAGACTACGTATACTGCTTCTTTGCTAAGAACTTTCAGAGAGAAAGAGAGAGCTTTCAGTGAAAGTTCCCCTTGCTACCGAAAGTTCATCAACTACCAAGCTTCATCAACTTTTGCATCAGATCATCAACGGAGTAAATAAGTCGAAGTAGACTTAATCTGCTCGCCCCAATCCCCAGATTCTAGTGTACTCGGAGTTCTTGTTTAAGATTCTTGTTGTACTCTTTCTTTACAATAATAAAAAAAGACTCTACATTTCTTGACTCTTTTTCTGTTGAAACAAAAATGACAACTCCGCTAGGGATGACTTTCTTTACCGATGAGAAAGTAGTGGCACAATCTGATGTAACTAAGCTTGGTTCAGTTGAGAATATGTTGGTTGTGTAATTCGACTAACAAGCAAATGAAGCGATGTTGTCGGACAAAGACTCTGCTCTGTCCGCCAAGAAACAGAAAGCCAAGTGTGTTCGTAAGGCTTGGGTCCCGAATATATATATATATATATATATATAGGCAAAGGGAAAGCTCTAGCCACTATGGGCCAAAACAACAATTCAGAGGCGCATAGCTCAGAACCAGCCACAATTCCGTCAAAAGAAGTATCTGCTGTTGAGACGCATGATATATACTATGCGACTAGGAAGGAATCTGCCAATGAGCCATCAACCAAGCCCTGTACTTTTCAAAAAAAAAAGAATACCAAGACGGCGCATGCCAATCATGTGTCCAAGAAAAAGGCTGACATCTGTGACAGAACTACTTGCTCCAGCTTAGCAAATAAGAATGCATAACTTTTGAATTTTGGCAGAGGAAAATACTACGATGTCAAAGATTCAAATGTTAGAATTTTTGTCTCACACTTGGTGAATCGAGATGAGAGTTCTGCCTCAATACAGAACACTAGACGCGTAACTGGAGATAAGAAGTATGTCTTCCATAGACTTTCTTTCTCGTCAGATTCTATATATTATGAAGGAGGCTCGATTTATGCGTCTCTCCATGTTATGCGTGAAGGCGATGGAAAGCTATACAAGTTGAAACCTATGCTCACCAGCCTGCCATGCATCTCTCTTCCATATGCTGTGGACTTATGTACATTGCTTCCCAATGTACCTAAAATGAGTCCACATGATAAAACGTCTTGAGACCTAAGTACTAGGTTTTCCCATATACATAAAATAGGTCGACGAGTTCAAAAACCAACTTTCCCATGCATAGACTCTGTCTGGTCGCATAAAAAAAGAAAGGAGGTCATATACCCTTTAGTTGACTTGCGTGATATGCTTCTGCATAAGCGTAAATCAACAGAGGTGTCATCAAACACAGTTATGTCTCATCAAAGACATTCATGTACAAAGATTATTATCAACTGTTGCTGCTCAAAAGTAGTTGATCAACCAGTTAGGCAATCTGTCTTCACAAGATTGTAACTAAATTCTTCGGATTTGTCATATCTTGGGCGACAACTTTCGGACAATGAAGATGAGTTAGAGGAGGCCTCGGCCTATGAAACATCCAGTCAAGGTAATGATCAAGCACCTTCATCCTCTTCATCTTGAGGAGATCAAAGAGCACCTTCACCCGAAGGTGTATATCAAGAAACTCGTTCCCGATCTAGGCATTCTTCTGGTGTACTCTAAGTTCCCAAACAAGATAATACTGGGGGTAGCACTCACTCAGTTTTTGATCATTCTACATCTCAGTCTGATGACAGAGTACCTCAAACTTTGGAAAGAGATGGTGTAGTTTCACAGTCTGGGTCGAGCAGTACTAGTTCTAGTAATGCTTCCTTACATACCTCTCCATCTAGCAGTCCATATACAACATCTCTGTATGTGACTGGTAATGAAGTAGGTGGTAGTGGTGATCGACAAAGATTTCATAATCTGGAGAACATGCTTGGACAGCCATTGCATGCCCACTTAGTAGCCCATATTTCAGGCCCTATAGGACAGCCATATCACCCCACATATCAGCCCTGTATTAGCCTACTTGACAGCCATATATCACCCTATTTGACATCCCCAAATCAACCTTATTAGCCCCATTGGACAGCCCCCATATATCAGCCCATATCAGCCCATATTAGCCCTTAGTATCATCTATTCACTCACCCTTCCATTCATGCATTCATTCACTCCAAATCTTTCATCCATTCATTCTTTCAATTCATCCATTCTACATCCATTTTCTCTTCCACATTCACGTATCCACATACATTCATATATACCATTCACCCTATATATCATTCATCCCATCATTCATTCATTCATTAATCTATCCACTCAAATTCATTGAACCCTATGTTGCCCACATTGTGCCCCAAAAATTAATCCCCTAGATGACCTATATAAACCCTTAGTTAGTGCCTAGTTGAGTGGTGTCTAGTGTGGATTGAGTGTCTAGTTAGAGGGGTTAGTTAGTGTTGGTGTTAGAGTTGAGTTGTGTTAGTGATTGAGAGTGATTAGATAGGTTAGTGCCCTAACTAGGTTAGTATCCTAGTGGACTAATAGAGAGGGCTAACCTAGACACTAGGAGAGTGTGGGAGAGTGAACTAGGAAGGTTGGTAGAAAGTAGGGTGTGGTATCTCAAGATACCGTAAAGTATCATGACGATACCTAAGGTAATGTTGAGATGACCAACATGACCATAAGATGGATTAGATACCCAAGAACCCTAGATTTCTTGGTTGGTAAATCCTAGATAGGATAGTATCTAGCAACCCTAAGAAGCCTAGGCTTGTATCCTGAGATCTGGAGGGGTTTTTTTTGTAATGGGCAAGGTATTGGTATTTACCTTGTGAAGGGTAAATGTAGGTAATGGGGTATTGTTAAGATATTGAGTTTGACTTCTAATATGAGGTTAGAAATAGGTTGTTCTGGTAGGTAATGACTAGATTAGGGTAGTTTAGACTAGTCTTGACCCCGTTGACCAAAAGTTGACTTTTTGACTGAAAGTCAACTTCAAGTCAACGCTTGACTAGAATTGACCCAAAACCAAACCAGAGTTGACCAGTTGACTAAAAGTCAACTGTTACTCAATATTTAACTAGTTTGAGCTAGAGTTGACCCAGGATTGACTCAGTGTTGACCAGAGTTGACCAGAGTTGACTTTTTGACCAAAAGTCAACTGTAAGTCAATCCTTGACCCAGATTGACCTAGTTTGACTTGGATTGACTTCCTGTGACCTGGTTTGACCTTGATTGTCCTAGTGTGACCTAGTTTGGCTCAGTATGACCTAGTATAGCTTGGTGTGACTTAGTTTGACCTAGTTTTGACTTAGACTTGCATATTATAACTAGATTAGCTTTCCTTTCATTATTAAACCATGTTTTGACTTGTAGTATCTCATCTTTAGGTTTGTGATTACTCTGAGCATCTGTTTACCTTATCACCTCAGGACCACAGGAGAGTACATTCACTGATAGTTTTCATTGTCTTAATATCTGCTATATCCGATTCAGTTGTAGTGTTATACTCGATTTCCAGTCACGATAGTTCACGGACTAGTATATGTTGGATCATGACCTGGAATGTTGTTCCTAGATTTTCGTGGTATATTGGTACATTTTCTGTCTTATTCCCTGTGCTTATATAGACACTAATTCCTAAGGGGACTTGCTACCCTCTTATGGAATTTCGTGTTATGACGTGTCATGTCCAGATCCATTATACTATTCGAGGATAGGGGAATTATTAGGGGTTATGTGATCAAAGCCCCATGTCACTATTATGCTTGCGCCACTCTCACCTCACGTAGGGTGTAGCAGATTCCTCTGTGTGCTTGTTATCCAGGTTGGCCGGCATGACTTTTCGTAAGATTTTTGTGTGATTGTCGGGCCAAGTGGATAGCATGATCATGATTCCCTAACCGATCACATAACCCTCTAATAATTTGTCATATTTTATATTTATTTATCATAGGAGGCTAGGTTCTGTTCGGGAGGAGGATTACAACCCCGATCCTTGTTTGGTTTAAGGGTTGTAACTCGGTTTCCGAATAGTTTCCAAGTCATCCTATATATTGTCGTCTTATTCAGTACTCACATCTGGTTATATATTTCTAATAGATTTTGTCCTGTATTTTATATATTCTATATGCTCTTATGATGTACTTTGATTGGAGGCTAGGTTCTGTTTGGGATAAGGATTACAACCCCGGTCTTTATTTGGTTTAGGGGTTGTAAGTCGGCTTTCGAATGACTCCCAAGTTTTTCTATATCTTTGTCTTGTATTTCATTATAATGTCTCTTATAGAATTTGTCAATTCATATGGAACTGCTGTTAGTGTTTATATTTGCTCATTTTCCTGACAGGATACCGTTGACATATTATAGATATTTTTGAGGCAGGCTGCTCGACCTACTATGGGGTAGAGACAGATGGAGACTTAGGCCAGCGCTGTGGCCTGATAGTTGAGCCATTAGACTTTATACTCCCAGAGTAGTTAGCTGAGTTAGGCTTGCCTGGACTGCGATCCAGCCTTTGTTTTAGACTGTAGTAGATTATGTTCATATTTTGTGACTCTGTGATGTTGTTTGTTTCTCTCTAGCTGTGTTGGATGTTGAACTTATTTTCCGTTTTCACATCTATCATATTTTCCATTTCGTGCTATCTATCCTATTTTGTTCTTGTGATTGAGATTGTATTGCTATGTCACCTACATTCGGAGTGTATATACTGTACATGTACCTTTATACTGTTTAGTGTAGTTTTGTAGACGACCTATACAGCATTCTACCATCGATTCTGTGGCGTAGGCTGGACGTAACTACGTATTCGTGCCCCTAATCAGGGTGCAGGACGTGACACGTTTTTGTGGTAGCACATGCAGGTCAGTGTCGCAATTAGTGCAAACTCGTAATGGTGCTCGACTTAGAGTACTAATTACGAGCCTGTGACTAGGACATAGGATCTAGGATATGATAGGAGTTACTCAATCACATTTTAGGAAAATTCTGATCTTTTGATTACCATGACGACTCTTCTTGCATTTGAATTCAATTGTCCTCCTTTGATAATATCTCATCTTGTGCCATATTGATCTCTGGCGATTACTCGCTCTCAGGCAGCAGGACGTAGTGCAGTTCCAGAGAGATCCGATCCAGTAGGACCTCCACCTCCGGCTATGGGAGTAGCAGTCGAGGGAGCAGCAGCCTCAGTTCCTTCCCTTTAGGCGGGAGTAGCAGCGACAGTTCCAGGAGGTCTTCCACCTCCAACAGCGGGAGCGTCCGTAGTTATTCCTGAGACTCTTCCACCGCCGCCTTCGCTATCGACTGATGCACAGCAGATGATGGCCCTTCTACAGCAGATGTTGCAGACCCAGAGGGCCCAGGCCGAGGCACAGCAGCATCAGGCTGATGCATCTAACCGCCAGATAGAGGTGTTACGGCAGAGCATGGAGAACTCCCACCGGCTGGTGATGGCAACAATTGAGAGGGTTATACCGGGTACAGTTCAGGGTACCCCAGTTCAGCACTAGGGACAGGAACAGAGGCAGACTACTCCGTGCAGCTTCTACGGGAAACCGGGGCACATCTATGAGGTTTGCAGGATAAAGTTGGGCGTGTGTCTATATTATGGGGCAACCGACCACCAGCTGAAGGATTGCCATGTTTGTGGAGTCCGAGGAGGCCAGGACAGAGTACATCAGGCACCAGCACGTGTCGACCAGCAGCAGGGTTACGGCAAGAGGCAGGCCATCCAATGTGCTTTCTACAAGAAGATGGGACACACCCGAGAGGTTTGCAGGAAGAGGCTGGGAGTTTGTTTATTCTGTGGAGCTCCAGATCACCAGATGAGGAATTGTGCTGCTCGTACAGCCAGACAGGCAGACCAGGATGGAGTACAGCAGGCTAGGGGAGGCCAGCAGGGGCGAGCTTTCGCCATGACAGTTGAGGACAGTCAGGCAGCAGCAGGGCAGAGTGCAGGTTCCAATCTTTCGATCTCATTTTCGTATTTGCCTCCTTATAAACTATCTTCAAATTCGATTCCATCTGTTCCTTGATCGGTTGATAAAATTTTGTTCTTGTGATGTGATTTTCTTCTGAGATAATTCTATGGGCTAGATCGCCTTAATTATGAGATTTAGAATCCTCTAGGGTCATACTAGCAGGCATAGTGAGGACATATAGTCGGATTATGGATATATTTCTAGGGTGTAGGAAATTAAGGTTTTTGCTGCCAAGCATGCAGCAATGCAAAAAATTTAAATACCATGATTCTAGAGGTATGTACCATAGTCAAGGACTCTGTGATTATCGTAGCCTTGCTCACTAGCATGACGGATATTCTGAGTGTCATGATTCTGGACAGACGCATATAATTGTCGAACTGCATGATTTTTCTGTGTTTACTTTGTTTTAATTTTTGAGGATAAATTTTTTTAAGGTGGATAGACTTGTAGCACCAAGTTTCTAATTGAGAGTAATTTTAAATTTTATAGTTTTAGTCATTTAATTATTGTCATTTAATTCATGCTTTAATTTTGGAGATTTTAATTATTTTAAATTTTTAAGCCATGACTTGTGATTTTGATATTTTGCTAGTGAAACCTTAGAGACTGTTTGACCTAGAACCTAACCATGTAATTATGATGTTTTCAGTATCATTTCTGGCCCAAGGGTATTTTGGTCATTGGACCTCTTTGATTTATTTTGATATTTTTGCATTGGTGATTGTTGATTTGGCTTTTGATAGGTGAAATTTTGTGTTGGTTTTGTGTCCGTGTCGGACACGTAACAGTTTTTATTTGCAAGTGTTGTTGTGCCTTAAGAGATTTTTATTTTGCTGAAATTTTTTTGGAAGTATTTGAGAGGGATTATTTTCTGCATGTGTTTTTTTTTCCTGTGATTGCTTTGTTTTAATTTCGAGGACGAATTTTTTTAAGGTGGATAGATTTGTCACCCCCAGTTTTTAAGAACATGGGTATTTTGGTCATTTTACATTATCGAATATTTTTGAAATTTATTTTATTATTTATGATATTATTTTGGGGTTATTTGAGTCGGGTTCGAATTTCAATTCAATCCGACTTGTAACGGAGATCCGGGATAGTTTTGACTCTAGTGGGACCCACTCATTAGTTAGGCATGGCCCATATGACATTATTTTAGTTAGTGTGATTGACTAATTATTCATGGGTAGGTTAGGTTTAATTAGAGACTTAAAACTAGACTAATTTAGCCTCAACCTAAGCCCATTCCTAATTTAATTCAATTGAGTTAGTGGGGGCATTTTGGACTTTTGCAAATGGGGCCAAAACTCCCATAGGTGGCCGGCCATAGGAGAAGGGGTTGAGTCATCCATTCATTTCATTTTTTCCCAAAATTTCTTTCTTGTTCTTCCCCAAATTTTGAGAGCAACCTCCATTGATTTCATCTCCAAATCAATCCCTTCTTCCACCAAATCTTCTTCATTTCTCCTCTACTCCATGGATAGAGGGTGCTAGCCAAGTTTAAGAGGTTTCGGAACTCGTTCGTGTCCATTTGGAGATCTCTACATGTCGGTGTCGTATCGGAAGTGGTTTTCCTAGATTCGATCTACCGGAAGGTATAATCTCTTCTCCATTTCCTTCCTACATGCATATAGGATTGTTTTGAGCCCATAGGAATGACCCCCATGGTTGTATCTCCATTTGTGTCCATTTCGTGTCCATTTGGAGACTTCTAGGAGTGTCCTTGTGTTGTGGTTGTGTCCTAGTGGGAAACCCCTATTTTGGACACATGGTGTATGTAATATATTGTAGGAATGACTTATTTACATTTTTAATCTCAGATTTTACATGTTTAGAGAGTTGTTTTTAGTGTATTATATGGTATCCTATTGTATCATAACTATATATTTTTTTTAACAGAAAATTCATTTTATTGAAATAAAAGGGGTCTCCGAAGGAGTGATACATACTGGTGCTGGGCCTAAACACACAAAACAAGCCCAGATTGACAAGGTAGTTAAAAGAAAGGTTGAAATTCGAAAATACGAAATTACGGAACCCCAATTTCGAAATTTCGAAGATACCAAAGGTAAAATTTCGAAATTTCAAAAACACGGTTTTGAAATTTCGAAAATGCAGCAGGGTCTGAGCGTTGGGGGGGTGAATGGGCACCAGGCCCAAGGAGGAGACACGGAGGGGTCTGAACGTTTGGGGGGGGTATGGGCACACGGCCCTAGGGGGCCACGTGGGGGGGATGGGCAGGCGCCCAGCCCGAGGAGACAGCACGAGACCCGAGGGGCCTCGATCCCCCCCCCCCGTGCGAAGCCCAAAGACGAGGAGCTCCGGCGAGAACGGGGGGCTGGCGGAGGAGCGGGGGAACTCCGGCGGGGCGCACTCCGACGGGACCCTCCAGCGCGCAGGAGGGCGCGCGGCACGAGACCGGCCGAAAGCGCCATCGGCGGGGAGCGAGCGCCCGAAGGGAGGAGGGGCGTGCGGAGGAGGGGCTCGACCTCCGGGGGGGAAGGAGCGGGGGACGATGAGGCGTGGCCTACGACAGGCGGAGCGAACGCCGGAGAATAGAGAGGGGAGGAGGAGAAGCTGCGCTCGGTAACCTCGCAGGTCGGAGGGGGAGCAGGGCTTAGGCGCGTCCGCCGGCGGGAGCCTCGAGGCCAGGCGACGAACACAAGATTCGCCGGAGGCTGCGAGACCGGCCGCCGCTGGCCCGGAGCAGTCAAAAGTGGCGGGGGAGAGGGGTCTCCATCCCGCGCCGGAAGCTCCGGAGGTCGTAGGGAGGCGGAGGAGCTGTCCACGAAGCGGGGCTCGCAGGAGGATGGCCGGCGACGGGGAAGGGGAGGCCGCCGCTGGGAGGCAGCGCCTTGACGGAAGGGGGCGGAGACTCCGACATGCACGGGCTGCCGTCAGCTGGCAGCTGCCGAGCGGCCACATGAGCCCAAGAAAGGGGCTCGCGGCACGGAGGAGACGGTCCCGCCGACGACGAGGGGAGGCCCGACGGATGAGACAAGGCGGAAGGAGGGAGCGGGGGAGAGGGAGCTACGCGCCTGGGGAAGGAGCCGCGACGGGCGCTGCCAAGGAGGACGGCGGCTCCGCTGGAGAGACGGCAGAGGGGGAGGGAAGCGGGAGCGACGGCGACCGAGGAGGGCGCACACGACCCCACGGGGCACGCCAACGGCCGGAAGCGGCACGGCGGCTGCAGAATCGGAGCCGCGGCATCGCCTGCGACGGAGACGACGAGGCGCCGGGACCGACGCCGCGGAGGAGAAACGACGGCACTGAGGGCAGGAAGGAGGCTGCCGGGGCGTCACGGTCGGGGAGCAGGCCGTAAGAGGCCGGCGAGAGCATCCCGGGGGCAGCCCCCACGGAGGCGGCCAGTAGGGGGCCGGCCACCAAGGGGGGCCCAACCGCCGAAGGCTCCCCAGGGAGCAGAGCAGCTCCCCATTTTATGTATCATAATCTTATATATATATATATATATATATATATATATATATATAGATATATTATATATATATATATAATATTATTATATATATTATATATATTATCATTTGTTATATATATTTGTG